>DF239254.1:53580-225456 GCA_000507305.1 Breviolum minutum Mf 1.05b.01
ANATACATAATCATCAATCATCAATCATCAATCATCAATCATCAATCATCAATCATCAATCATCAACATCAATCATCAAATGATGAAATGATGAAATGTTTTAATGAAGGATGAAATGATGACATGATTGCATGATGAAATGATGACATGATGACATCATGAAAGGATGACATGATGAAATGATGAAAGGCTACAATTAATGAAGGATGAAATGATGAAATGATTGCATGATGAAATGATGACATGATGCCATCATGAAAGACTGACATGATGAAATGATGAACTGATCAAATGATGAAATGATGGAAGGATGAATTGATGAAATTATGAAGTGGTGAGGTGATGAATTGATGAAGTTGTCATGGTTGTTGTTGTTGTTGTTGCTGTTGTTGTTGTTGTTGTTGTTGTTGTGGTTGTTGTTGTTGTTGTTGTTGTTGTTGTTGTTGTTGTTGTTGTTGTTGTTGTTGCTGCTGCTGCTGCTGCTGCTGCTGCTGCTGCTGTTGCTGTTGGTGCTGCTGCTGATGTTGCCGCTGGTGTTGCTGCTGGTCCTGTTGGTGCTGATGTTGGTAGGGATGTTGGTGCTGGTGTTTGTGCCGGTGTTTGTCCTGCTGGTGTTGGTGCTGTTAGTGGTGCTGGTGGTGTTGGTGGTGTTGGTGTTGGTGGTGTTGGTGGTGTTGGTGTTGGTGGTGGTGTTGTTGTTGGTGGTGTTTGTCAATGCAATTGGCTTGATTATTATTCGTAACGTTCCACGCGATGGCAATCCATAGTATACAAGTTTCAAAGACAAACCCAAATCTTTGGATAAATGGATAAAGTTTGAAAACGAACATGAAAACCATGGGCTGGATGTCCACCTGTGTTTTTTTCTTGGGAAGGCAGAAATGCAAACACTTCCATGGAAACCCGGAGGGTGGGAATTGAAAACGTCCACAAAAGTTGAAAAATGCGGCAGGGAACTGAAACTTGAATCCAGGCAAGAAAACCTTGCAGGAAGGAAACATACCAGACAATCCGAAATCGAACGAAAACCTGGAAGCCGAAAGTTCGACTGTTTGAGCCTTGTTTTCTGATGGATGTTTGTTTAAATTTCCGACCACGTTGCAAAAAAAAATAAAGGAAAAATGTGTAAAACACGTGTCATGTTGACCGTCATGTTGAAATCATTTTTCTCGTGTTTTCATCATTCGATTCCTTACCATATTGTAGTAATTACTTGCAATATAGGTCCCTTTGCTGAGATGATTTGAAGTGGGAATAGTCCTCTTAAATGAAAAACATGCTGAATTATGCCGGCGACAGCGATGCAGGATGTCCGTTTTTTTTTTCAGGTTTTCTTTAATTTATCTATTTGTTGAAGGTTTCAACCTTATGTGAGTTCCACTGTTTGGTCCAGCAAAACTCTTTGAGAGCCAAATTCGGACGACTTCCTGTGGACATGCAGCATATATGATTGGATATGATTGAATCCAGGATAGCCTTGCAACAAGCAACTGGAAACTCTTTCATTGCCACACTTGGCAGACCTCTTCACGGGTGATGTGAGTGAGACAATGGGTTCACTTTACTAGATGCATTATTATGATCAATTTCGGCTGGGAGGTCTTCAAAACGCATTCTGAAATCTGCAATCCGTTGCCCTTTTAACTTACAGTTTGTATTTCTGCATGCAAGAAGGAAATTAATACGGCAAGAAAGTGAGGCTTAATGCAAAACGTATCGATGCATGCAACGCCTTTTGTCTATACTGTTTTGTTGGATTCATGTTGGCACCACTCCACAAAACTGTCATTCGATATGTGACAATGCACCATGCGCTTTGTTGGCAAATTTGGTTTTGTTAGTATATGATCCATCTTAAACCGACATGCCCCGTGCCCAAACCGCGGGTGAATATGCTGTCCGTTTGTTCCGGTCACTGCGAGATGCGACGAGGAGAGTCCACGAGCAACATGTCAAGTTATCGAACAAAAAGACAAATCACCAGTTTCACGTTTTGTCCACGGAAAGGCACCGCCGTTTGTCAGCTCCAAGTGGAGGCAAAGCAGCAAAATGATGAACTGAAATGTCTGTCCTTGTACTCTATTCATTTTGATTGCTTCATTCATGTGTGGAAGGTCAGCGATTTGCGCTCCCTGATGAGCCGGGTACTTGTTACTTGATAGGTATTTCAACAATTTCAACAAAACTTGTATCCATTTGAATATCCATGTGTCCAGGTGTCTATACTGGTGTTTGATCATGGATTGATTTCAGGTTGGTGGATTTTGAATCCCCACAAGGGCACCGTATGGCAATGAGGGCGTAGGGGACCAAGACTTTTTTCAAGTCTCCAAACACATCTCGTGGCATTTCGTTTGATTTTTTCGCTCAGGAAAACCAACCAAAAGCTAGTACAGGCTTTACTGACACAGGCTGGAAACTTTTGATATCTGCTGGACGCCGAGCAACATGAATTGTTTTGTTGAAATGTCACAACGTTGGAAGGAGCATCCTGCATTTTGCGCAGTGGCTTCTGCCATGACAATAGCGCAAGCTGAAGGAGTTGCTGGTCTGACTTGGTGTCGATTTCGGTTCATGCTCCAATTTCTAGATGGCCCGTTGGCCCTGAATTTACTTCTAATTTCTGTGATGACCCTTTCGTTGGAACTCGTGAGCATGCTTCAGCCAGGTTGGCCCTGGAGACCAGAAGCGCTTTGTAGACATCTTTCGACAGGACTGTCTTTTGGTACATGTTGCGCTCCTGACAAACTGTCAGACACATTGATATGGCTTGGTCCATGTTACAACAGCGCTGTGTTAGGCTGCCTCTTGGCCTCCTGTGATGGCATGTTATGGCTTAGATGCTCTGGACTCCTTACCTGGATTGGTGAAGTCGGAAGCCTATCTGGACTTCATTGCTGTGAGTTCCCAAACAGCCTCAGACAGACTTGTGCATTTGAACATTCTAAAAGCCTCGCATGATTCGTGCACACGAACCCAACAAGCCACTGTTTTACTCAGAAATATTTTGGAGCGCTGAAGGTATGTGCTCCTTTCTCACCTTCAGTGCCCGCTCCTGTTTTTTTACTCTTGGTTCTGAAAATACCTCGTAAAAGAAGTATCCATTCCATTCCTGTTCCTTCAATCCCGAGTTGGAATGTCTCCAATTGTCAAATTATAGAAGGTACGATGGAGCTCCTTTGGCCCTTCTGGCTGAATGGCTAAGAGTGTTGGATTTCGATGTGCAGATCAAGAGCCAGGAACCAAGGATAGCAGGGAATGTATTCCAATCGTGGCCTACTACAGATCTTTATTTCCCAAGGTTCCGGAAATTTGGATGAAGATGTGTTTCGCGCTGATGACTGGAACTTGGATTCTCTCCTGTCTATCAAGACCGATGTTAAATCTGTCTGAAGATAGGTGCTGATTCTGGCTCCAAGGTCGCAGCGTGTTATCCATCTTCTGAAATTTCCGATGAAACTCATTCCAGGAGGGAGTTGTGTCGCATTTCAAGCAGGTTGATGTTTTTTTGTGAAATTCACTTCTTTCAACTGCAAACATGCATCTGTGCTTCAACATGTTCGACTGTTTGACAAGGAATTATATGTTGGTGAATTATTCACGTTGGAGTCTCAGCATTGCCTGTTTGACTCAGCCTCTACGAATCAAGACGCCGAGGTTCAGTGGTGGGGCAGCGGATGTTTAGCGGAGGCAATCAGATGTGTGAGCACGGTAAGCTTGAAGCATTCAAGACATTCAGTATCTTCAGTGAGCTTCTTCTTTCATGTGGTAGAAAGATGCTTTTTTGAGTTCCAATGTGACTGCAAAGGTCATTATGCGCACGGTTCCTAGCTTGCTCGCTCCCATATTTTGACATCTCCTCCGATCCATTTCTGAGTGCATTGAGTAATCCATATAACAGGAGCCATGCACTTGGAGTTGAAACTCTTTGCACGCAGGTTGATTTCTGCCACATGCCTTGAGGCCAATAGGTGGTTTCAACCAGGAAGAAGACAAGGATTGGAGTGATGGGAGTTTACTGTGTTTACCATTGGCTTGGTTCAATACTAGCTGGAAAATTATTGAGATAGGAAGACTTACTACGTCCAGGTCTTGCTGTTGGAAGTCAATAGTTGGCGATATCCCTCAGTCGGGCAACCAAGTCAACACAGAGTCAAATTGTCTTTCCGGTCTTTCCCTTCAGCTTCAACATGCCGAGTTGCTGCTTTGCAATTCTTTCCATTCTGTCAGAGTGGTCTATAGCTTGTATTTGGTTGACAAACTTGCAGTAAGTGGTACTTTCACCATGTTTTCGGCAAGTTTCGGAAGAGCCACGCCAAAAACCTGTACTCATTGACCATGGTGACTTGTTTCCTCAGGTTTGGGTTGATTTGCCGCTTCTATGGCAAGCGACGCAAACCCAGGCTGAGCAAACTGAGCACACTCACCCGCATAGCTTGCGATTCTGCTCGGTGAGGTTGGAAATGGCACTTGGCGAGGCTACCTCCTAATCAAACGCAATGTGGTTCCTGGAGAAAAGGATTTGATTGCTCGCTGTTGTTTTGCGGAGTTGGAGGGATGATTCACTTCAAATAGTGCTTCAGCAGTAGACATCAGGAGCCAGACTAGGAGAGCAAGAATAAGGTACAGTAAGGCAATGCGAGCACAGGTCAGTTTCCATGAATCACTGCATCACAGGTTTAAGATAGCCAAGAAGTAGACAAGAATGTCTCCTTTAGCAGGAAGAACAAAAGTCAATAGCCACACGCGCACACAGTTACTCACAAGATTCGTTTCTAGTTTCTAAGATACTATTTGGTTTGATTATAACTGTGGCTGGTCTGTGATTGTTCAATTGTGTTTGGCCATTTGTGACATGGAAGCCATAGCTTGCAACCAGTTTGGATCAAAGCTACAAATAGGCCCCAAAGTATCAGCTGCTATGGCAGGCGTATGTGCTGTGGTTGGCTGTGGGCCAGGTATGGGAGGTAGTGCGGCCATCCGCTTTGCGAAAGCGGGATATAAGATCGCAGGGATGTGCAGAACAGCAGATAGCTTTGTACCCACACAGGACGGATGTGGCAAAGATCAGGTTCCAAGTGCGTTTTTTTTCTCCAAATTTTGACTTTCAGGAGAAGCTTAAAGCAATTGGCGCCAACTTTGGATTCTACGAGATGAATGCCACGGACAAAACCTCTGTCTTTGCAGCCTTCGACAAAGCTGCCAAGGAACTTGGCAAGGCTCGCAACGATGAAAAATGCTGCCTCGAAGTACCGCCTAGCAGAGTTGAAGCGAAAATCTGAAGATTTGCAAAGGAAAATCATTCGCATTAAATGAAGTTTTAAAGGTATTTATGCATCCTTGCATAACGGATTCAGTGACAGTTGGACAGTTGGATGACTGATCAGGTGGATGTGCTGGTCTACAATTGTGGTGGTGGTGGATTTGGTATTCCAATTCTGGAAATTGACCCTGAGAAGTTCAAGAGCTCTTTCGATGCATCTTGTGTAGGTGCACTACTTTGTTCACAGGCAGTGTTGCCTGGGATGCTTGCATCCGAGGGTAGTGGAGATTTTGCCGTAAAGAAGAAGGGAACCTTGATTTTCTCATCTGTATCTTGGCACCAGAAGGCAAGATCGCATCAGCATGAGGTCCTTGTAGTGTAGGTAGGGTTTTGAGATTCTTGGTCAAATGCTCTCATAATGGGTGTGAGAATGAGCGCGTGTGATTCAATGGCTGCTTTTAGGGGCATGGTAAAGACATTGAACTGGGAAGCTTTGAGGCAACTTCGGCATTTCGTGGTGGCAATGGTACTGCGCAATTTGCTTGTGGGAAACATGCCCTGCGAGCTTTGTCCCAATCTATCGCCAAAGAGTTTGGAAAGCAAGGGATTCATTCCGTGCATGTTCGACTTGATGCCGTTCTTGATACTCCGGGATCCCAGAAGAAGATGCCCGAGATGTATGCCGCACACAAGACCTGGGTTGTTAACAAACAGTTTTTCAATAAGTTTCAGGAATCATGCACCCTTATGAGCTTTAGAAACAATTAGATAGCCTTTTAAGCAGCCAGCACGAAGTGTTTGGCTGGCCAAAGCCCCTGGCAGGATGGGTTGTACAGATGATATTGCAGAGACCTATTTCGCATTGGCGCAGCAGTCGCCTTTGGGCTGGTCCAATGAGATTGATATCAGGCCCTTCCAGGAGTGGGAAATGGAAGTGGGAGTGCAACACCTCCAACAAGAGTTGAATTTTTTGCCCAACTTTTGCAAGACCAAAAAAGAACCTTTGCCATCCTTAAAGTTTAACAGGGACCCATGGAGGATTGTACTGGACTCTTCTTTCAAGTTTTCGATCCTATCCACAAGGATTTCATAGACACATGAAAACATCTATTAACAAAACATACCGCGAGCTCTTGTTTCATTTCCGCAATTTTTTCTGCCTTCTGAAGTCCGATGTGCAAGCTCTTCGCAGGAGGGATGGTCTTGCTAACTCCCGCGTGGTGAGCCATGTGTGGCAGACAACCTACTTTCCGCACAAAGTCCCCATTTTGATTGCAATTAATCCTTTTTGAGGATCTTATTGCTTTAGTTTCGCTATGGACCTGTATAGTTGGTGATAGGGAATTGATTGGGGCGATCGTTTAGCTTTCGCACCCGACCTGTCATGAACTTCCAGGCACGCAGAAGAACAGAGAAAAAAACACCCTTGCAGCCTTATGGGCTGACGGAGATTTTTAGCAAACAAAAGCACCCTGTGAATCATCAGGATTTGCGATGGTGGTACAATTTGTCCAAGAGAGGAGAATCGCGTCTTTTTGTGTTTCTGACGTGGGTTTTACTTGAGAGTTTTTGTAGTTTTCTCGCAGGGAAAGCTTCCCAAAAAAATTGCTACCACCAATCACCCTGAGGGAGTGGCGATGGATATCTCATGATTGACAATGAATCAAAAAATGATAATGAAATATCCTGTTGATGGTAGAAATCCTGCACCTGGGAATGTACAAAACCCTGTAAATAATAGGGATATTTGCCATATCAACCCAAAATATATCTTCCATCAACAGTACCAGCATCTTCAGCTTTCAAACTGGTGGCCTGCAAGGTGATCTCTAGAAGCAAAGTCTACTCAAACCCCCCAAGCCAAGGTAGGAAAAAAAACATTCATTTTTAGCAACAACCTGTTTTGAGATAGCTGCAACTCCGAGAAAATGGTGGGTATGGAGAGGGCAAGAGATCAAGACCGAATTTACATTGAAATTAAATCATTAAAACATGCTTTTGACCAAGGTGCGGCAAACATGTAAACAAACTTACCTTCAAAGTGTGACTTTCAGTGGCAGGTTTCTCATGATGTGCCTTGATTATGCTTGGTTTCTGTCAGCATTTTCAGCTACATATTCTAGAAAGCTTGCCAAGACACATGCTTCACAAATCTATCGGTATTTGTTTGATCCTTATACCAGCAGATTGGCTTCATCATGACCTCGAAAGCATATGTACTTTTTGCTAGACAGCTAGACTCAACACTGGCGACACCTCATATGTGCGACGATGGTGGCTGCTCGAAAACGTAGACTCCCCAGCCAGAATTGATGGGCAGACCGGCGGTGTCTCAGGATTGAACATTCGACATTGATGTTTCTTGTGCTGCTTGCAGGCGTTCCTGTCGACATGGGTTGGCTTCTCAGAGTCTCAGCATAGCCATCTCTGATGCGTGTTGAATTAAAGCACAAGGCTCTACAGCCCACCCATATGCTGGACAACGACAAGAACAGATTCTGAAGGAGATCCAGGCCATTCATTTCCTGAGAAAGAACGAAAGTCAAGTCTGTAGACCTTAGGGGCCACTTGAAGGCCTCATCATTGCAATGAAGATGTATGTCAAATACGCCCCAGTATGTGAGGTTTGCATTGGGGCGTATTTGGAGCTTAGCCCCTTTCCCAGGTATGAATGCACAGGATGTCAGGGTGAACTTCTTGATCTGCACATGTAGTGCAGAAGAGATCCCTTTGTAGAAAACGTTGTCACTTCAGAGTGTGACACGGTGTGATATGTTGTGGGTGTAAAGTCTGGCACAATGTAAGTTGCTATACTGAGCACATGCCACGCAGGCAGAGGCAGATGCTTTGTGCCGATTTTATGGCTGCATCCTTAGCAAAGGTGCCCAAGAAGCCCGAGTGTTGGATAGACCTGAAAGATCCTGAAAGGATAGGACTTTGTCAAGAACCCTCGAAATACAACCATGAAGCTGCCAATGCATGCCAATTCTTTTCAATCAAATGACCGCTCAGAGGAGGCAAGTTAAGAAGCCTTGCACTAAGCTGAGGAAAATCTCCTGAAGAGATGACGGAGCCGCTTGAGAGATTCCTGCTAATGCGTCCATGTATTTATATTTACAAATCACAAAGAATCGTATTGTTAAACGCTACTTTCAAAACTCAAAGAATGCTGAACATGAACAGGACACCTTCAAGCTCTTCAAGTCCAGCAGGAACGGTCCAGGTACCGCCTCCGAGCTCATCCCCAAGCGTGGCGGGAAGTCTTTACCACCAGGCTCCGTGGCAAGTTGCCACTAGTTGCCACTGCAATTCACAGAACACTGGGAAGACTTCACTTAAGTGGCACCCTGTACATTTGTGCAGTTTTCAAGCGCCCTGAGCGGACCTTCTTCCCACATGCCCCCACCTTGGTGGGTGCAAGTGGTAGCAAGCTAAGCGGTGGCAAGGGCATGACGACTTTGAGCTGAAATAGCTCCTGGCGTTTCCATGTTTCCTGAGGCCTGGGGCAAGGTCCAGGCAACTACTGTCATCAAGAAATTGGTGGAGCAGCGGAACGACGTGTGTCTGGCTCCAATGTGAGTTTCCATGCATGGAGACGTGACCAGATTCTTGACTGTTGCAAAGGCATGATGACGATGACATTTCTACAATGCCTCCATCCAGAGGCTCCCAGGCCTATGCATTGCCAAAGTTTTGAGAATTTGTCAGAAGGGTGAAATCCGCGTTGGCTTTAATCCTCGTGCCAAAGTGTTGCCAATGCTCTGCCAGGCCAGTATCAGATCGAGGCTAAGCAAAGGTTACTTGGATCATGACATTTGTAGGTGGAAGACTGGGAAGCGATTCAATGCTACGGGAATGCGTACTGTTCATTCTGCTGCCTATGTTCACATTCAGATGTTAGATGTTAGTCTCGCTCTTCTTCCATCAAGGATTGGCTCGAGCTGAGTCAGCAATATCCTCAGACGTTTCTTACTGTTCGACAGCCCCATCTCTCCGAAGCCCAAAGGCTTGCGACATCCGAATGTCGCGTGGTTCCTCAAGCCACCGGTCAAAAACGTCGCTGGAGTCTTGGAAACAGGAGCTGTACATGGACTGATTGTCTCTAAGAAATGCCGCAGAGTATCTCCATTGTCAAGATGGAGGTCTGCCTTATTGCGACAAGAGATTCAAAAAGCAGCCGAGCGCTCAAGAACAGCAAATGATGATTTTGAGGCAGCAATCTGACGCTTTTGCTGGTGCTGAGGTACTGCAGGAAATCTCTCGACTATCTACACCTGAGATAAGCAATTCGTAGGCTTTTGGTTAGTGAGCAAGCAGTGTGACGAAGGATTGCTTGATCCTGGCTTAGGCAGCCGCACAATTGGTGCTTTTCCGATGGCTGCAAGGGGCAACAAAGATTTGCTTTGTTCCTCCAACAATTCTGTTAATCACAATTTAGATTCAAATAGATCAAATAGACTCTTAGATGCTGACACTATTTGGTGGCACTGCAAAGCAGTGGATCAAGCTCGAAAGTAAACCGAACGCAAAATTGTGTGAATGTTGAATCAGCCTGATTGCAGGATGCAGGACACATGGCAGCTTGAATCGTGCTAACGCAGAGTGCTTCATGGAATATCGGAATGTCCACTCCTACAGCCGTTTGCTTTTGCCAACACATCCCTGAGTTGGATGGGTCCAAGTCCCCAAGTTGGCAAGGATAAGTACATTCATCATTTTTCATCCCTATTCATTGGCCTGAACCTCAGGGGCTCAGGGGTTGAGTTTCTGCTCCTGGAAAATTTCGGCTGGTATCGGCAACATCATCATTACTTGGTAGGTCTACGATGCAACGCCTCCTCCAAAGCGCTTCAGTTCCAAAAGTCTTAACTGGACCATGGCAGACCCATCCTCAGAACAAGTTGTTTAACAACAACTTCCGGAAGTGACTGTTGATCCATGTGGATAATATTTCCGGAAACATGTTGCATGATACTCGGAGTGTAATTTGTATCTTATGATGCGTTTTTTTTGTAGCCAAGATGGGTGTAGATGGGATCCAGGTGCATGTTAGGTGGCTTGCCATCTATTGCGGTTGGCTCTGCCACAGCCTCATCTGTCAGTCATTTCAAATGGTAAGCTACTGGCACTGTTAGAAGTGGGTAAATTTGGTAAATTAATGTATCTTGTTTCATGCTGATACTTTGCACTTCCGAATTGCATGTTTTTGGATCTCCAGTTGTCAAGGTACGGACAAAGAAATGGAAGCCTTTCCACTCCATGTGTGCTGGGATTGGAAGTGGGTTTCTTAAGATCCTAGAAATCCAAGCACTGTTTTCGTTCTCGTGCTCTTTTGTTTGCTCACATGTTTTTCGACTCTTTCACCGTTCATAGAAGATGGGCTATTGATCTCAAGCCGTAACCTGACCTGTTGCCACTTGGTTGTGATCAGAGGTTGTAGAAGGGTTGCCTCGACTCTGCAGTTTCATCCACAGGTACCGAGCAAATCGCTTGCGTGAGATTTTTCAGAAAGAAGCCGAAAAAGCGCAGGTGGGGGGCGAGGTAGATGTTTGGTTGTGACAGAAGATGCTAGACTCCTAGACACCGCACCCAGCTTGATCTTAGTTCCATTTGGGGTCAACTTATGAGGCTGAAGCTGCTGAAGCCGAAGCAGCTGCAGATGCCAGGATTTTGGCACGTAAAGCAGATGAACCACGAGTGGATTTCTTGGATTTCTTTTGCGTGCTTGATGGCCAAGAATTTGTTACTGACCTGTTGCTATGGAAAGGGGCATTTTTTGTCCGAGAGACTGTTCCAGGTCGGTACCACTCCTTTTCAGGCTGGATCTCACCATTGCCTCTGGATGACCAGAATGATAACAACAGACGTCAAAAATCATCAAAAGATGTTTTCTTGGTTGAAAGCCGCTATATTTTCTTGTCATTTTTTGCCTCGTTTTGCCAGGCTGCCCGCCTCATGCGCGCCTTTGACGTGCTAACTGAGGAGGATGCATTCATCACATTCCAGACCAGGCCAGGCTAGACTGTTTTGACTGTCTCTTATCACCTTGAAACTGCTGAAGGAACGGGAACATTTTCCTATGATAGACATTGTGATGCCAGGCTGAATGTGGATTTGACGCGTACAAGCAGCATGTTTGTTTCACTGCTTCGAATCTGTTTATACCACACCGAAAGTCAATAGTCCAAGTATTTTTTGACTTGGTTAGATGATATGTTAGATTTTTTTTTGGATCTATGGCGATGCCGCGATGCCCGGTGAATTTTTGGCAGGCTTGTCAAGGGTTAAGATGCCAGGCGAAAGTGTGCGAGGAACATGTAATCTGCCATGCACTGAGTTTGAGGGATCAAATCTCCAACAATCGCAGCGATTCGTCTTCGATTCTCTAAGGCCTCATGGATTGAGCACCAAAACGCGCGTCTTGGCCTTTTGCCCCGATGATCAAATCGAGGACGATGGCCTCAAAATTCCAAATCAATCATTTTTTGCAGCCAAAACATGAAGGAATTGCATGAAATTGCCGTTGTGAAAGGAAATGCTTGAAGCTGGGGCTGATGTTGCAGGTGCATTGATTTCGAATCCTTTGTTTTGTCCACCTCCAATGCAAAGCTGACAACCTGAGCCTTGCAGGAATTACGGAGCCTTTGAGACGAATCAATCAAGGCTGGCCGCACCAAGCCTTCAACATTGCCACTGCTGTAAAGACTGATTGCAATCGCAGGTTGGATGGGCTTTGACAGATGCCTCGCCACCCCCAGTATTATGTGCCATTCTCATGCATCTTATGCAACTTGCAAAAAGTGTCCAAGAATTGCGTTAATGTCGACCATACTAAGGCCACAAGTCTTGAAAGTGGCAAAGGTCCTTGGTCCGAGGCATGGTTGGACTATGACCAAAAGAAGTGGTTCATCTTTGGCTCTTTTCTTCATCTGTGTTTCTCTTTTGCTTCTTGAACTCAAGTGCCATTTCACTTGGACTGGAAGACTTTGCACGCTTTTATGGAAGGGTACATTCAATGAGGTACAACGTTAAGAACTAGAACCGCGGAAACGCCGGGTATCATCACAAAAGCACAGTGTACCTCTGAGACATCTTCACTGTAGATTAGATACTTTCCTGGAATGTCCAGAAGTGGTCTTTGTCAGCTGACATTCCTCAGCACCCCATCCGATCACGCGATTTGCCAGGAAAATGATGCCGAACCCCAAAAGCGGCACGGTTGTGCCCAATTTGAAAGCGGCCATCAAGGAGGTGACGGCTGGAGGCTAGCATAGTATCTTTCAAACAATCAGCGTGAAACCTTTTTTTGGAGGCCAAAAGTGGAAGTTTGCTCGAATATCGTGCTGAAGGAGAAGGGGAGTTGAAGGCCATGAAGGTTGAATTTTGGATCTCAATCCTTGATACATCATTGCGCCCTGCTTTGTGTGCGCCGTTGGGCAGGCAACAATTGGAAATGCTGAATTCTCAGATGCCAAGATCTTGGAGAATCTGAAATTTTTCGTTGGGACCTGAGTCTGAAGAAAAACGACCTCGCGACCGGGGACAGGTTTAGTATTCACCTGTTTGTGACTCACATTTATTGGCAACAAACCTCCGGGCGTTGTACGATTCAGTCATGTTCGTGATGACGGTTCAGGTTCAGACTCTTTTGAGAGCCAGACCGCGCTCGAGTACAGGCTTGCTTGCTTTCTAAGTGTGAGTCAGCACGGCAAAAAGTACTGTAGTGTGTGCTGGGGGCTTATCAATATAAGAAGATCATATTTGCGCAAAGATTGTCAGTACGTTGAATTGAAAGGTCCGGTCAGAAGCAGTAAACAGGTACTGACACTGCACAAGGGAGCAAACCTGCTGGCACACCACTCATTGGAGGGCAAAGTGCAAGCCTCAGTGTGCCGTCCGCCTTCCCATCCGGCAACAAGTTGAATTCTTGTTTGGCTGGTAAGAATCCGAGTGTTTTGGGAGGTACGGGTGCATCTGAAACGAAGGCCCTGCTATGGCAAACGTCGCATCAAGTGTAGCACTGCAAGCATCACTTTTAGTGTTGTATCCAGGACAATTATTTTCGAGAAGCTCACATGCGATTGGGAACGAGGGGTCCACCTATACGCCTGGTGCTTTGGTTACATCTTGATTGGAAGTTCACCTGTACTTTACACCTGCCCAAGGCATAGATCCTGAGTCCATGATGCCAGCCTCCACTGGTTATTTCAGATGACCTGTATTTGCTTGCTGAAGATGATGGAAGTCCTGTAAGGAATCAGGAACCAAGAGATACATAGCAGTCATTGCCAAATTTATGTTCTGGCAAAGCAGCAAGCAACTGAATCTCAGAAAGCAATGTACATAAGAAATCACCAAAGACAGAAGGCCAAGTTGCAGCAAGACTCTGGCAGAAATTTGCGTGGAGCCGTGGTGCAGATCAGCTGGAATGTGGTCTGCTGCAGCATTAAAGGTGGAAAATGCTTGAACATGCAACTATAAGATCTCTGTTGAAACCATTTGGCTCAGAGCGGGTCCCATACACGAACTTCTTAGGTGCAGTGCAACTTTGTTTCTTGTGTACAATTGCAAAGATGAAGTTCGTTTGCATATCTGGAATCTTCGTGGCCTTACTTGGTACCTTGCGCTTCAGGTGCCAACCATGGGAAAGAAAGGCAAGAAAAAAGCCTTGGATCCGGAGGCCGCAAGAGATAGGGAGAGGAAGAGAGAGATGGAAACGGTGGCTTTAATATGTTTAGTGCAAACATGGTTTCGTGACATCTCGGTGAGTCATTCTGCTGTAAGTATTCCCCTTCTATAGTCGTGGCGATTGAAATCTTCGCATCTTCTCATTTTTCTGCGATGTGTTATGCACAGGCAGCAGCCCGGCAAGCAGCTCAAGATGCTGAGGAAAAGAAGCGGTCTGGAGCTAATAAACTGACAAGACAAGAAGCGGTATCAGTCTTTTCCCTTCAGATTTAAGCAGGCTATCGCCTGTCAGCCGCCGACCCGGAAAACATCACTGATGAGTGAGGCATTATCGCACGTGCTGAAACTCATTACATACTCGTTCTTGACGCTGTCTCAAAGCCGGAAAACGCCTCCGATTTCCACATCCCGGAAAACAATCGATTTCCAGAAATTCTGATGGGCCGCGGCTAGAACCGAACACCCCGTGCCAAATTGCCTTGGGGTCAAGCGCTTGGAAAATGTCTAAGTCTAAATCTGAGCCAATTTTCAGTCAGTCGACCCAAAATCAAAAATCCGGATTTTTGGATTTTCGACTTTTGATCTTGGATTTTTGGATTTTGGATTTTTGGATTTTCGGATTTTTAGTCTTCGTTCTTTCATATGGCAGCTCCAAACAGGGCCGTTTGGATTTTGGAATTTGGATCTCGGATTTTTGATTTTGGATTTTGCAATTTTTGC
Source organism: Breviolum minutum Mf 1.05b.01 (assembly GCA_000507305.1). NCBI lineage: Eukaryota > Dinophyceae > Suessiales > Symbiodiniaceae > Breviolum > Breviolum minutum. Next base: position 68,252 of record DF239254.1, read on the forward strand.
CTACGTTTGGAATATGCATAGGGATCTACATGACTACGCCGACTCGGGTCGTCAGATTTTTCATTTAGATTCATTTCGAGGAAGCAACCTTTTTTGACTGAACGCAGAGGGCAAAGTGTTTCCGTCACGGGTTCCCACTTTTTTCGCTTGGCTTTAGGATTGAAATGATCAAGGAAGCAATGAGGCTGCGTGCCAATTGCGAGCGTGAGGAGCTTCTTGGTCCCTTTTGGTGTGTAAATCTAGGATCCATCCGTTGGAAGGTTGCACTGATCGTTGAAGCAGGAGAATCATTTCCACCAGTTCCTAATGGAACGAGAGAAAATCAACTACTTCTGGATTGTGGAGAAGAAAACACTCACAGAGAAACAGGCTGGTTGCAATTTTTTGGAACGCAAAGCAAGCACTTGGAACTTACAATGTATACACCAGTCTGTACCATAACTTCAGAGGGCATCCAGACGTGTCTTCAGGCAGACCTTCGCAACAAACAGCGGGAGCTACAAGACCTAGAAGAACGGCAACAAATTGAGTGCTTATCTTGGAGTGTATTGTTGCAATACATACTTGATTCACAGGTCAGCTGGGGTGAGCTTACAAGTAGCAAATCAGCCAATTTTGAATTTTGCCTTCCATGGTGGTCATGGTTTGCAACTTAGGTTGAAGATGTTTCAACAGCGGCTGAAGCACTTGAGATATCACCAGCAAGATGAGGTGCTCACAATGCACTTCTTTGAAACGCATACAGCAGCTTTTGTCTCAACACAACATTGAGTCACACCTTTGACTAGAGTTGAATTTATGCGATTCATGATTCAACTTCCTCTCTGCATTGCACATTTTGATGGCGGGCTAAAGCTCCGCTTTTTGTTTTTTTCATGCAGATCATAATAGACATCGTACATAAACGTACAATATAGGTCAATTAAGATTGCAGCCCTTGAGCCATGGCAACCAGATTGCCATTTGCGTTCGCAAGGTGGTTGAATTGAAGACTGAAGCAGAACTGGGCCTGAAGCTCCAAGAAGATCACCATCGAATAACAGAAGCAGAGATCAAGAAGGACTGCTGTTTGATTTCCAAGAACTCGATTCTTTTAGGGTAAGATCTTGCAGGATCAGCGCGCTTTAAAGATGGAGAAGAAGGAAGCCGAAGTGGATTCGCCCTTAGACTTCGTCCCAAAAAAGTCAAGAAATTATGGTCATACTTTGAATGTTCAGTATTGTATATACTACCTTTACTTGAGATAGAATTCATAATTCATAATTCACTAAGGTGTGGTTAAACTATGGTTTGAAAACTACATCAGTGACACAACTACAGGTATCAGTAGTTAAGGTACTCATATGGGTGGCATACCCTCCAATCTAATTCACTTATTTGTTTGAAGGGGTACAGTATTTGGGGAGCTCGCAGTTTGGACAATCACAAGATGCTGCAGCAGCTCGAGATTTCTAATCAGAAGGACAGTTTTACATTTAGTTTGATCAGTTGGGAAGCCCTTCTCTTCTTGTTGATGTTGGCCTTGCATCACACTCCTTCGCAGTTGCATTCCCAAGGCGCAGCAGGATTTTACCCGCATGCTGAAGTTGGAGCAGGCCCAACCAGACAGGCATTTTCTGGCTCTTGCGAGAAATGTGAAGTACGACCATGGCAGGATCAAAAGATTCTGGAGCTGCGACATGAGCACTGAGCTTAGTAGTACAGACTGAGTCATGCAAAGCATTAGTGTATCATGTATATTATATATATATATATACGTATAGATATATAGAAGCGTCCTTGATGTTTTGCATCAATTCAGGTTCGATCGGAAAGCCAGAGATATGCAGCAGAAATACGAGTTGAGAATGAAGGAAATTAGAGATGAAATGGCAGCTGGCTCAGATGAAGGGGGTTGAAGAAAGCTCGTTGCAGACTCGTGACTTGCATGGCTTAGGAAAAGCAGCGAAGAAAGCAGATTCAAATGATTGAGGAGTCTGATGCTTATGAAATGTGTTCCAAAGCTCCACAACAGGACATTATTATTGCCTGTCAAATGTCACATGCTTGATTTGGCTGAATCTGACAGGTCCAAGAACACTCAGATCGAGGGGGTAGCTCGGCATTTGCGAAAGCGGTGATTTGTTCATGTGGTAGCTGTGAGAGGTGTTGGCCTGGCGTACACTGGGAACAGGTCATGAAAAAGAATCAGCAGGACTTCACCGAGATCAAGGTACAGGGGTTTTAGCAGTTCCTTGATGAGTTTGCAGGAAGCAGTTGCTTTGATTGCCTTTTTAGTAACGTTGCTGGCACGGAAAAGAAGAGGTGTACTACCAAGAGATTACAGTCTCCAACTTTGACTCCATCAAGCGCTTGAAAGAGGACCTGTGGTGGGTGTATTATCGACATAGTTTTTCGTGTGTATGATCGTGGTTATCCTTCGTGTTTTTTGTTATTGTTGTGGTAGTCCTCGTCGTCGCCGTCGTCGTGGTCGTATTTGTATTATTTGTATTTGTTGTAGTCGTATTGTTGTACTATTTACTTGTAGTACTTGTTGTATTTGTTTTATTTGCTTTATTTGTCATTGTTTTTGACGTTGTTGTTGTTGTTGTTGTTGTTGTTGTTGTTGTTGTTGTTGTTGTTGTTGTTGTTGTTGTTGTTGTTGTTGTTGTTGTTGCTGTTGCTGCTGCTGCTGCTGCTGCTGCTGCTGTTCTTCGTTTTCAGAAGGTACTTTTGAACAAGTATCATCATCGCCTGTCGCCCAGGATTACGCAGAGATTAAGAAAACTGAGAACGACGATGCGAAAAAGATGTATGACTTAGAACAGAGCCTGTCTCTTGGGTCAACCTTCGTGAAGAGCTCTTCCTTTGACTTTGACGCCGGCCATCGCTAGAACTCCGTCCGCTGAGGAAACAAACAGCTGAAAGAGCCAATGAAGAAAGCAAAGCAGGCACATCTTTTCTATTCGTTTCTTGCATGAAAGACCAAAGGCAGACATGGATTCCGAATAGCCTGTCCCTGCACATCGTTCACATCAACTTGAATCTTCCTCCAAAGGATGTAGAGCGACTTGAACAAGAGAAAGAAGCCTACAAGGAGGACAGACCATGAAGTTGCAAAGCTGAGTGTTCCTCTTGGTTGGCCCATCAAACCCTCCAATAAATATGACGATTAAAAAGTGTGTTCTTTTGATATATTCTCTCAACCGCCCTTTGATTTCAGGACAAGAAAAGGCTGGCTCAAGTGAAAGAGAAGATCAAACAGTCTGAGACGTCACTAGCTGAGTTTTGCAAGCTTAAAAACAAAGTCTTCATATTGGGGTTGGTTTGGCAACCAAGCAAGCGAGGCTGTTGAAGCGAATGGAGTTTCAACACGAGGCAGTAGCTTTTGAGAAAGAGCAGACAAGACAAGATTGATATCTCAATTGGATTTCTGGTCGCATAGGGTTGAAATTCACGTTCATGTCTGAAATGGGTCACAAGAAAGAGAACAAATTAAATTGACATGGAGGGAGGCCGTCGTCCAGAAAGAAATTACTGTACCAGACTCCACTTTGGTTCTCATCTGAGCATGGCTGAGCTTCCACTTGTTCAGGTACTCCAGCAGCAGTTGGCGCACGTGACTTCTGAGCGGGAGGATCTGCATGGGGGGGCAATTGCATCAAGTGACTCATGAGACCTTTTGCAGAGACGTGCCGCATTTGGAGCTCATTCGCGATGCATTCAATCTGCAGGATCTCTATACGAAATTCCAGCAAGCAATTTACGACGTGCCCATCTAATTCAAAAAAGCAGTTGATGAGTTCGTTTCTGATGTGAGTTGATATTCTTGATTTTGGTTGGCATTCTGTTTTTCCGGGCTGATGCATCTCTGGGAAAGGTGCAGCAAAAGAGTGGGTTGAAGAATTTGATCCTCGAGAAGAAGATTGATACAGTCGAAGAGGCGAGCAGAACAGGATGCTGCAAGATCTTTGAGAGCATGTAAAAGTTGGGTCTTTGATATATCCAAGTCACCAGAAGCCAAGCTGCACTTATTTTCTGTTTGCGCAACGGAGGCTTTGGAGACAACAGAAGCTCAAATCACGGAACTTCTGGCATCTGCAAATGTCCTTAGCCAAGTTTTCTGGGGCCCAACGGATGGACGAAATGATGGATGTAGCTGAGACACCTATGTCCTCGTTATCAAATGCAGGTTGATCCAACCACATCAGCTGGAATCACTCAGAAGCTTGACCAGGCTCTTTTTCATTGACTAATTTTTGATCTGCAGAAGTGCTGAGAGCAAATGGCAGCTGAGTTAGATACAGGTGATCGCCTACAAGGACGACATTGTTGGACAGCTTCAGGACTGATTGAATTGCATAGGCATAGGCCGCATAGATTTGAACACTTAATCTTTCGCAGCTTTCAATGAGGATCAACCTATTTCTACCTTTTTGTTGAATTATGACAACCATCAGGGACTCGTGAGACTACATGGCACCATCCTCAAAGGTTTCCTTGCTTTAAAGCGGCCAGGAAGAGGTGCAAAGGATCAAAGACTCCCATTCCACGATGGCTCAAGACTCAGTGCTATGAAATTGAAGTGGAAAGCATTGACCCATACAGATCATTTTAAACACACTGTAGATTGTGTGCTTTATAGCCAATCTTGAAAGGAGTGGTAGATGCCGGTAAGTGTCAGTTTCTTTGCTTTCCTTGTCTTCCTCATTTAACTTGTGAGGTCAAGACCTACGAGTCAAAGTTGGCGGAGTATGGTATTCCGCCAGAGGAGGGAAGTGAATTTTGACCGAATCAAAAGGGATTAGTAATGATCAGGTGATGATGTTTGCATTCCAAAGAAGGCATTTGTTTCAACTGTAGACGCACGCTCGTTTTGAAGCACCAGGAGCTTGGCTTTGTCCCAGCTGTTGGGTGAGGAAACAAACTCTTGGGTCTGTACAGACTTCCCAAGTGGCCATTTTCTTCATGTCTCACTGTTTGGTACCTTTTCTTTTTATGTAAGACTTTTAAACATTTCAACACCAAAAAACAAACAAGTCACTACAAACAACAGTTACAAGGTGAAAGTTGTCGCTCCAACTTTTACCCAGAAGATAGGCGATGACAACACACGCACACCTCAAGTTCAGGAAGAAGCGTTTCCTGGCTGTTTCACTTGGCATGACAGGTTTCACCAGAAATTTGCAAAAAATGTCGCTGGCTTCTCGCTTGTTTCAATATGTTTGGCCATTGTTTGAATTTGCCAAATGTCACTTTGTGAACGTAGTGAGCACTTGACGTCCCATTCAACAAAATCAAACATCTTGTATTCCGCAGCGTTCTCCAAGTTCGTGGAACGTTGTCACCTTATCACGATTTAAAATGCTGTTACCGTCTCCACCAAAGAAAGGCCTGTTCCCGCTTGGTGCGGCTTAATTTTGAGTGCAAGTGTCCGCTATCTTGAAAACTTGCTTGCTTCATCCAAAGCAGGAAACTAGCAGAGCTTCGAGCATGGCACGCTCAGTTTGGAGGATTTGCTTCTTGCTTTGGATGTTTGGCGCCAATGGAGAAGGCCAAATACCCACATGAAAGCATGTGCAGAAGTGTAGAAGAAAGACTTTCTGACAAGCACAGCGTCTAGGCAATTCGTGCCTTGCTCCAGCCTCCAACACGAAGGCAAGGACATGCAGAGGGAAGCATTTGATAGACCAAATACACAGATAACATGAATTTGAATGACCTTCTTGCCATTGTTTTAGATCTTCCTGTAAGTTGCATACTCAATTCCGATGTGAGGAATCATATGTCATAGAACGTGCCTGGGGCTGCTTTTGAGGTCCTAATCCAGATGGCCCAGAATTCATCAGTTGGGTACTTGACGAATAATCATTCGTCCCCAGCTGATGCGGATGAATCTGGCGTATCGCATGTTGGCTGGGCTGATTGGCAGATTCGGCTTGCAATGCTACTGGTTATGGGGCTTTTCTTTGCTGCTTGTGCTGCAGCATGGTGGGCCAGCTTTCAACGCCCAGCTGGTTTCTTCCTTTCAGTCAAGGACACAATGACTTACAACTCGCTTGGATTACTTAGCTGGATGGCACTAGCGGATGCGACCCGAACTGTGTGGTCCAATTACACGCTTTGGATCATGGCTTGTCGTTTTTCCTCCGTAGTCTTGGCCATCGCTGTCCTGGAGATGTCCATGTTTGCAGATCCAGGTTCAATGGATCCCCTTGCATTCTCTGAAATCACCAGTGTGCTCACCGTTTTTGTTTCACTTCTGCTGCTTGACTGAGTTCCTAGGTTTGGGTCATGCTGACAAGATTGCCTCAAAGAAAGTGACCTGTTTACCTCATCATTTGTTTCCCTGACCCACTCTTAGGTCTACAGGTGTCCAATGATTGTCCATGGTCCATGATTGTCCTTCCAAATATTGTAAGAATTGAATGATAGAGTAGGAAGTGCAACTTGTTGTGCGACCTAAAGTCCTATGGCAAAACATCTCAAACCAATAGGCAAATCCGGAAAAGATTGAGCATCCCCATCAGAGTGTCAGAAAGATGCATAGCAATCTCTAAAGCCCAAACATGGATTGCCTTGTTTTCTGACGGCTTGCAGGTTGGGTTTCTATCTCACCAGTTCCATCAAACGTTGGACGACATGCATCGATGGCTTCCTCAGTCTCTTCGAGGTGATTCGGGCATTGCAGATGCAACTGCATGCACTTGGCGTGGGAAGGGAGTCTATTGCCCTGGCCTCAGACCAAAACCCGAAGTGGTGACTAAATGTGACAAAGTTGTGCCTTCTCCTTGCTGTATTTCCTGTCAACATCAATATAAGTGGAAACAAACGAGACTTGCTGAGGCCAAAGTAGTTCGCTGCTTGGCTTGGGTAAGAATCTGGCTTTGTGTCTTCTTGTGCATGAAAGAATTCCGGATGAAATCACAGAATCGGCAAAAAGCTTTTGTGTATCTTGTCAAAATCCTTCAAGGATTTGGCATGGTCTCGGCCTGGCTTTGTGCTCGCTTGCAGAAGATTGAAGGGATGGCAAAGAACAAGTTCCTTGGACCTGATCCATTCCGATTTTGGTGGACTTCTGTTTATGTATAGATAATTATCTGAAAATGTTGCCACAACAAGCGATGGCCCTGCGTTGGCAAGCTTTTTTCCTACTTTGTTGTGCTTGTGTCAACGAGGAGGGAGGCCGCCTTGAAAGAAACCTGGTTGGAGCTGCAGAATCCCACGGACCCATATCTTGGCTTGACGAAAGAAGAGTGTGAGTCATGGACTGAGTATAAAAACAGCAAGAGATAGAAAGCGAAACTGAGCGAAATTCTCAACTGACACCTGTTGAAGCTGACTCCAGATGTGCACAGCTTCAAGCCAAGGAAACTGCGTGATATACACGATCCTTGTCCTATCCTCTGGTTGTGGGTGGCACTATTTTTGGGCAGACTAGCATCTGATGGTGACATACCACCAATGGCCTCGCCAACCTATGGCCGAATGGTCATGTTGGCCAACGATGCGCAGGTTGCACTGAAAGAGGTTCGAATGTGCGGAGAGGTCAAGATCCCATACCTTTACACGCACACGTTGTCTGCTGTGGTCCATGTGAACAACATCCTATGTGCCATTTCTATGGGGATGACTCTTGGGTCCTGCATTGGTCAGCTTCTCACCATCTGGGATCCCAGAATGACGCTCTATGGTGCAAAGTCACATCCAACATTTAGTGCTTCAGAAATCTGGCAGATGCTCTTAGTCCAAACATTGAAATGTTTTGTTGCACCTTTGCTATATCAAGCGTGTTTGGAGATTTGCTTCTGCCTTTATAGCGCCTTTGGAGGGGAGACAGAGGAAGCCATGGTGCCTGCTGACCGCATGGTCCGTGAATGGACCAGGGAATTGGATGGCCTCATGGACCTTGCAGCCAAGCCACCACATTGGCCCCCCCCGATCTTCAAACATGCCCTATCGCATGTGCCGGACATTCAGAGGACAAAGGCACAAATGCAACTTGATTTAACTTGATTCAAAATTCAACAAATTAACAAATCCAGGTTATTTTGTACTTGGTGGTGTATGTACTTACATAGCGCAAGTACACTTTTGGGTAGCTTAGTGCTCAGTGGAAACGGAAATTGAATCACTTGAAGGGCAGACCCTTAGACCCTTTGTCAAGTGCCCGTGAAGTCTTCAAAACGAGGCATAGTGGAAAGAAAAGCAGCATAAATGCAGTAGTATGAGGTAACTTGGCTTGGACAAAATCTCGAATGTTCCAACACAAGACACCTATGTTGGATCAATACAAGCTGGTCCAAACGGACAAATCCATGTGCAATTTTTTTTGGAACCTGTTGGATTCACCATGTCAAACATTGTAACATCGATGACCACTCAATAGTCTTTTTATTTGATTCATACCGTTGCTATTTATGCCGCTCTGAGGCAGGGTCCGCCCGGACCAAGGTCGCAAGCACACGCAATGCAAGACACATAAGCATATGTTGTTCTTCTTCTTGTTGTTGTTGTTGTTGTTGTTGTGGTTGTGGTTGTGGTTGTGGTTGTGGTTGTTGTCGTTGCTGTCGTTGTTGCTCCCGGTAAAATATTTTATGTCAAAAACCTCCAAAAAGCTAGTATTTATCAGCATTTTTGTGCCTTTAGAAGAAAAACGCTGGTATTTACGATGTTTTTGCAGCATCAAGGACAACAGAATGCGTAGAAAACACAGTGTTTTGCAATGATTTTTCGACAAGGAGCTCATAATGTTTCGTAAATACAGGCGTGTTCTTCACTTGTATGACTTGGAGCTCCCAAAGCAAACCAGGCAAACACACTGGTATTTGTAGCGTTTTGACAAGACGACATGCAAAAAAACATGATGTTCTGAAACCATTTTTCACATTTTTTCAGCTCGTGCCGCTCCATTCAAAAATCAATCACTTTTTGCTCCGTTTTTGCCACTGCTCATCCGGACTCAAGAAGGTGTTAAATCGCAAAAAGTTGCTGTAAATTCCAGTGTTTTCTGAATGTACCATGCATTTTACCCGCAAAAAAGGGACCCCTTCAGCTAAAGCTGACCTGTTGCTAGTGCCCCGGGAAAGACACACCCTTTGCACCTCCGGGTGCGGGCGGATTTGTTAGGGTTGCTTTACAATGTAAGGACGGCAACTGTCAAAGAGTGGATGGACAGCGATCTCTTCATGATGTCAATAGAAAAGTTCGCGTTTCTCGGTTGCCATTTCGGAGGAGGGCAGCAAGCCTTTGCTAGTAAATAGATTCTCAATTCATCCCTCTTGCAAACGCCACTTAGAATTTGGCTGGAGTTCCACTTCAGGGTAAGGCGTTTGGGTCTTCAAACTCACTGCAGAATTGATATTCAACTTGGCTTCTGCATGTATGACTTGGTCTGGTTTTGGCCTTCCTAGTCACAGAGAATTGTTTTTTTGTCATTTGACTAATACGAATGTGCCACGCCGCGGATGATCATTCAAGGTTCAAAGAAGATCGCATGACACAAGTGACTACGATCACAAGAGGTGAATCTCATGCGTGAGGGAAAAGATGGAATAGGTGTAGATTGCTTGTTCGGCAGGGTTTTGGAAATTAAAAAGCTGTGAACATAAGAGAGAGATACAGTATCATTGCCTATGAAACATGACCAGAGCTGGCAGCAGATAGGATCTGGCCATCATGGCAGTAGGATCATCATGGCAGTAGGATGTGCCATTTGAACTTCGACTTTGGAATTCATTTCGAAGTGGAATCGTATGCTTACAGGCTCACTACCACATGCATTCAACCATATATCAACTTGCTTTCGAGTTAAAAGTTTCAGTGCAAAGTTCTGGCCATTTGATCAGAATCCAGTAAGGAAACACAAGAACTCAACAAGCACAATCTCTGGTGCAATATCATGGGGAGTGATGATTTGCCTAGGGGCCTAGAAACGAAATTTAGCTGGATGGAAGATGCCCCCATTTGCTCCTGATCTTTGATTGCTTTAGTTAGTTACCAGCATTCACAGATGACATACATATGTGATCTGACAAACCATGCAGCTTGTCGAACGAATGATGTAGATACAAAGACCCTAGGGATTGTCTACTTTTGGAGCTTCAATGTCAGATTTTCCTCGAGTATGAACTGTTGACAGGAGTTACCATTTGACTCTGCAGGTTCCTCTTTGTTGTACTCCAGTGTATCAGTCATTGTCAGTATTATGTGCCACCGTCACCTTTTTGGCAAAAAAATTAAATAACACTGGCACTTTGAACGCCTGCAAGAACTTGATCATGCTGCGCAGCAGTCTAAGTCTGTTTGCAAAGTTGAAGATCGTAGTTGTTTGTCCTGAATGCATGCTTTGACACTGCTCGGTTTCACGAGTTGAGAATGTGGCCCCCTGAGATTTGATCAACACCCATTTCATATCCACCATGTGACATTCGTTGGCCATGTTTTACGCATCTGTCATCTTGCTGGTTGGTTGGCATACTGCACGTCCGCCTTTGACGATTTGGCTGAAAGCAAGTGTCGCAAGAGGTCATGTCCTGCCGTATGGTGCGCTAGTGGCAGTTGGGGTTGAGTTGTCCAGCATGCAATTGTTGATGCTTTGTCATTGGTAGGCATGCTGATGTGGCCCTGCAGGGTTTGCCTTCGTGCTTCCTGGCTTGTACTGGACAAAAAGGGTTTGGTCTTCTTCAATACAACCTGTAACATTCAGGTCAGTGATGGGGAAGCAAACGAAGAGTCACTTGACTGGCAACAGATCTTTCGAAGCTTTGGTATTCCTTTCCAAGTTTGCTTGAGTCGTTTGAACTGCACTTTTGGCTTTGCGGGTCATGGACAGCTTTGAGATCTTGGCCCTCCTGGATTTTTGAGGAAAATCCTCCAAAGGAGCAAGTAAGCCTAAGCCCTAAGCCTCAGCTGAGCTGGTTACGGTTACTGTGCCAAAATCCGCATTTTTTGGAGCGTTGGAATTGTCGGACTCCTGTCAAACAAAGATTGCAAAATATGCTGCTGTAAATTCCATGGTCCTTGAACTAGAGGTCCAGCAAAAGGAGGAAGGCATCAAAAGCTCAAGAAGATGAAGAGCTCAGCGATGCTGCCAGAGGCTTAGTGTTTCTCACATTGTACTTAGTCTATTTGAGTCAAGTTGAGTCCAATAGTTGAGGAGTGCATTTGTCTGTTTCTTCTTTGTTGATTCAACTACATGCTTTGGCTGACAGTGATCAGCTAGTAATACATTCCTGGGTCCCTTCGCCACCTCTTGCATCTCTCGCGCTCTTGACACATGCTGTTGCATGGCTTCTTTGGACCCAGAAGCACCAGGCTTCCGTCGGTATCGATATCGCGAGTTCCTTGATGGATACCTTAACCAAATTTTCATTTTTTTTGCCTGCAAATGCAGAAGTGCTTTCGACCCTTATGCTGGATACTCTTCCAATCGATCCAGATCTTAAACTACATTAACCTTTCGGTGTTTGGGCACGCCTTGTGAGTGAGTTCTGTAGGCAGATCAACCAAATTTACGTTTTTTTTCATACTGAAGAATCTTCAATCTGTTTGAAATCTGAGCATTTTGATGCTGTCGCAAGTCAGGTTCGGTGAGGAGTGCGTGGCTGACTTTGATGATGCACATTTGGCCTGGAGTGGAACTTTCGAGTCTCATACTTCCTCAGCACATGGGGAATACCAAGACAGACTTCGAGCGATCCATTTGCGAAAGCAAGGATGGGCCAAAGCGGAGATTGCAAAAGATATTGGACGCTCAGAGAGATTTGTAGCTCGATGGTGGCAGTTTGAACCTTTGGCCGTTCCACGTCCACCTGGGATTCATCAATACTTAGCACATAGTATGATCAGTGAGAAAAAGGTAGACCGTACAGATATGTGGAGAGGTGTCGAAGTCGTCCGTGGCTTTTTCAAAGATACTCTGGGCTTGTACGACAAGATCGTCTCAAGTTTTACTTCCTGGAAACAAGGAGCCTCAGAAACTAAAGACTTTCGAACGGCATCATACTTTCTTCGTTATGATCGAGAAGGAAAGATGCGAATGATGACAATGAAATCTGCTGGGTACCGGTCAGGTGTTGTATCCCGATTGGATGCATTGGTATCCAAAATTCATCAGAAAATCAAGGTCACAGATCCAAATCATGGTGCTGGCATGTATTGGTTTTCAGATGGAGATGCGAGTGTTGGAAGCCATCGGCATGTGTTTTGGAGTGCGAGGGTCGCGTTGGGTGCCGAGCGCATCATGATGGTGGACAAGACACCAATATTGATGCAGGAAGGAGATTTGGTGATCATTGGACCTCAACGACATGGAGTTCCATCAATGCCAGAGATCAGTGAAGGCAGCCTCAGAATATCTGTTCCTTTCAAGCCCCAGAAGCAAGAGAGAACCCCACAAGCCAAGTCGAGTCACAAAACTGGGAAGGCAAGAGACAGATCACAAGTAGAAGCTGCTGTGACTGAAAAATCTGGTGAGAGTGAAGGCGAGTCAGATGCCTGGTATGAGGAAGAACATGAACAAGACCAATGGAATCAGTGGGATCAATGGGACAATGGGGACAATGATGATTCAATGGATTTGCAGACTCTCACAGGAATGGGCTTCGATGAAAGGTCTTCTGCTACTGCACTTCAAGTCTGTGGGAGTCTGGAGAGAGCTATAGATGCGCTGACAAATGAAGAATTTGCTGAAATGTTGAAAGGCATGACAGGCGAAATTGACAGGGAAGATGCAGAGGTAGATGATGTAGATGATGTAGATGCAAGTTTGGCCAGGAAACTGCAGATGCAAGAGTTACAAGTAGATACGACGAACTCGGAGCTGCAAGAACAATTTGAAGAGTATGAACGGCTCCTGGAGATTGATGATGCAGAAAGGGCTTGGGATGGATATGGAGATTTGATGCACAATTCAACTCGCAGAGCAAATCTGAATCTGGATATGCTTGGATCGCAAACACTCTTTTCCGTCGGTGCTGCCGCTCAGACTGAGAAGCAATTCTTCGAACTCTTGTCCCTCCATTCTATTCGAATTCTATACGATTTCAGACCTACTGATTACAGAGATGAGGTAAGATGTCAACAAGCACACTTCGAAGTTCGAATCTTGAAGTCCAATTGTCGTCAGCGTCACATTCACTATCGTCATGTCGCTGTAGGAAGAGAGACTGCCTATGGCACATTGAAACATTTGCAGAGTGATGAAGTTCAGCACATCCTGGTAGAGTTGGTTTGGCAGGCCAAGCACGGAGGACGAACGGCATTTCTGGGCCTTGAAGAAGATTGGCGGGCTGATGCCCGAGTGGCCCTTGCAGAAGAGCTGGCAAAGCATGGGCATACAGTTCATCATGTTCGTGCAGATGGTTCGATTGAAGATCACGAAGTTGGCATTGAGATGCCCGACTTCCTGCTACAAGAAGAATCTCGTCTACGCAAGATCCATGCCCAGCGTCAGGCAGGCGAACTTCAGCGTGTTGAAAAATCTGTGGATCGAAGTACTGAGGCAGTAGCCCGGTCGTTGGCCACAGAAAAGATGCAGATTGACGTCTCTGCAGAACTTCGAGATGCTGAGAATCAAGATGCGCTTACAAGAGCTCAGAAGCGGATGGTCCGTTTGCAGGTATCCGCCAGCAAAAAGGAGGCTGGTTTGGGGAAGAAAGAATTAGTAGCTGTGCCATCCCATATTGCCAAAGAAGCAGCTGCAGTTCGAGAAAAATTGGAAGCCAAGAAAGCGGACAAAATGAAAGGCAAAAACAGCTCGGGCGCATCCACAGAGCCACGTGACCATGGCAGTATGGCGGCTTCCTCCACTGATGTGCCAAACCATATGTCTTTACAGGCTGAACCTTCTGTAGATGAAGTGTCAGGTGTTGGTATGCTTGCCCAACCCAGTGAAACCAATCCTCCCGACATGGGATATCCGTCTACAGGGGATCTTGAGAGCACGGAACAGGAACGTCGCCGTCGTTGGGGCCCACGAGAAGAGAGTTCTGCAGCTGCATCCACAATTCCTCGACGTTGGGCAAGGGGAACATGACGAGTCTAAGCTGCGGCGAAGTTGACCAGTGCAACCCGGGATCAAGATATTGGCAACCCAGGATTGGGTGACACATTTTACCAGCGGAAGCTTCCTCAAACGTACTTGTAGATGTGTGTGCCACATGAAGTTTCTGAGCACTTGACATGAACTTGATCGAGATGGGATGACAGGATTGCGTCCAAATGAGAAGCAGTTGATGCAGTTGATGCAGTTGATGCAGTTGATGACTTGAGACATCGAAGGATCAAATTGAACCAGGCCAGGCACAGAAGTCGACCAGGCACAGAAGTCGACCCTTGAAAACGATGAAAAAAGGTGACTCGCCAGTGGAAGTGCCAAGAGGAAACGACTTGGTATCAATGCTGTTCTGACATATGCATTGATATACATAGACAAGATACATTACATAGATTTTAGACATACGGTACCCTAAATTATTCTTATTATCATTATTATTGCAATGATCAGTCTATGAATCAAGTAAATATTTGTGCCACTCTCACCCTGTCACCACATGCATGTCACCCTCGGAAGACATTTTATCAATAAGTATATACACACAATCATGATATTTAACTTGCGCTCCCTGTCTTTCAATCATTCATAGAAGCTGCTGCCGTGGCTGAGGGTGAGAATCTCACTGCTGAAGATCTGGATGTGAATGCTGTAAAAGCAGAAGCCGCTGCACAAGCAGAGCAGGAAGAGGACAACTTGTAAGAGCTCCATGTATGCAAACGATGTTTCTTGAATCCTATCGCATGTATTCAGATCTCGGAGTCTGTTAGTCTCCATTCCCATGTCATGTCTTGAAGACTTCTGAAGCAAGAACTGTCGTTGCTGTGCGTCAGGATGCACCAAAAGAGGACTATGTTTCAAGTGTGGAACATTGTCGAATGACGGATGAGGAATGCAACTGTTCAGCAACGGTATTTGCTTAGCTTGCACCTTTTTGATGGCCTTGCTCTTCCCGCAGCCCTTTGCTTTCTCCACACAAACACGCTCCTGTTGGCACATTTTGATTGAACCAGTTTCAGTCTAAAATTGAATTCTAAACTTCTCAACGGTCGTAGTGAAAAAGCCTCACAGATATTGGCCTGCTGGGTGGAAGAAGTTGAAACTGAGCCATGAAAAAGAAGTGAAGTAATGCACCAGGCTACCTGGGTGTGGTGGGAGAGATCCATTCTCATTTGAATGCAAAACCATCTTGTTTTACGGAGTTTTATGTGCTATGTGCACTAAACCACCTCGTTCCCACAGATGTGAAATATCATAATGAGGCATATCACTGGGAATCATAAAAAGACATAGGTACTCGTTCCAGTGCCGCACCACCTCGTCTTGCATGCTCGTGGACATGTCATGTACTCGTTTTAGTGACCACCCACATCGTTTTCCGTACAAATTGTACATTTCCATGCATTTCCAGCAATTAAAGATTTGTCAGCCGCGCATGTGGATATACAATGTATTTATATACAGTATACTAACAGTAATTTTTGAGTTGATCCATTTTTATGCTGTTTATGGCCATTGACAGAGGGTGTTTTGTGTCTGTGTTTTTTCGTCTCAGGCTATGAAATGGACAGCATTCCTGACTGGGCTGGTGGAGGTCCGTGGAATCAATTTCCGCTTCCAACCTCGCTGGTTTTCATTGGATTCATCTCGTGGTCCCAGTGACAGGTTTCAGGTCAACTGTCATTCAACAGATGCGATGGGGCTGCAAGTTGGGATCCTGGGCCATGGATCATTTTGTAAGTTGGTCATCAAAGGGTGTGAGTTCTCCTTCGCATGCTGAGGTCGAGTGAGCAAGTCGATTTGGGATGAAGTAAAGCATTTCCTTTCTATTGACATGGCAGGCAGCCGCATCATTTGGAGCAGACATGTGCTTCCAAGCTTGTTTGGGTTGATGCTTGCGATGCTTCGGAGGTCGCGAAGTGGGGACAAGCTTGGATCCACGATCCGTGACTCTTCTCATGTTTCGACCAAGTTTTCAGGCATCCATAGGTATCCAATAAAGTTCACTTTAAGTTTAATAGGTATATATAGGTATTCAGAATTCAAGTTGGTCCACTTAGTCCAAGTTGGTCAATAGGCTAAAAGCTTTGCCAGGATAGCTTGGAGAGCTTGCGACAGGTCATGAACAGCGAGGCCGCAGCCTGCACAACTTACCTCCAGCTCAGATTTGTTCACAGCGTTGCCAGGTACTACCTGATCTTGACAATGCTGTGAAGGTGAGATCCTTTTTAAATGCTTTTTTAAATGCTTCCATTTTGTTTTTTCTTGTGGATTTTGCCATATTAATTTGATTGGAGGACTGTGCTTTTGGAGTGGTGTCGCTGATTTTACTGACTCTCCCTGCTGTTGACTCAGAGGACGAGAAGGGTATGAGGTTGGGCAATCAATTCCATCATCTGGAACTTCAGTCAAGTAGAGGAACAAATTGTGGCTGTAGTTAGATAGCATTGTGGGGTATTGTGGTGATTTACAGTTCATGCGCCACCTTTAAGAATGTTGGATCTGCGGGTAGATGTGCTTGCAGGAGGGAATCGAGCGAGCGAGATACTTGCAGGCACCCGGTCTGATCACTTGTGCTGGCAGTTTGTGCGGAAAACACACCTTGCGGAAAACGCTGTCCGAAGGCCGTTGCGGATGGCTTATTCTTTCAGTTTGCTGATCTCCTGGAGGAAGTGTGAGCATTGCGAGTGTCAGCAACCTGAGAAACGGAATCCAATCTCCAAGTCCACGAGATGGAGATGTGAAGCACGAGATGTGAAATTATACAACAAGACAAATGTAAATGACGTTCTTGCTGTAACAAAAGTGTCCGACCTTTTTTGTTTTCAAATTCCAAGTGCTTTGCGTCAGGAGTCCGATTGGCCACTGGACACATCCAAATACTACAGTTTCAGGCTCCAGACTTCGCCTTTGAAGGGCACTGACTTCAATGAACCACCGCAACAGTCGATGATCTCCAGGCAGCTTCTTGGATATGAGCGAAATGATTGTGGTGGCAATCAACTTCGTGTTTTGGCCTTGGTCTGACTTTACTGTTGGTGCAACACAAATATGAAACCATACAATATTCTGTACGATATCATATGAGTAGACTTGCACTTTTGTGTGCGACAGCTCTCTACATTTTGAAGACCTACGAAATCCTACAAACTTTCCAGGTCTATATATACAATTCCACAGATCTGACTCGACGGCGTCTTCTGACAGGTGCCCGGGGTGCTTGGTTTGGGGTGTGTCGACAGAATTGTTGGTGCTGGCTCCGACAGGATCAGGCATGATGGCAGCAGCATCTCACATCCATGCTTATTTGGAGCAGAGTTCTTGCACAACACAGGAGAGGATGTGACAGATGTCCTTTTTGTTTTTGTCATGTTTTGTCACTTTTTGAATCGGAGGACTTCAATCATTGGGGATCCAGGCTCTGGATAAATCCGAACTGTCTTGGTTGGCTTGCCTTCAGGATCCGGAATCTGCCAACCTCTTCTTTCTGCCAGCTTATCATGGACAACAGTGCGCTGGTTTTGTTGTTGGTGGAAGGCAGCATCTTAATCACAACAAATCCAAGGTTCAGGCTTTGCAACTGGCAGGTACGACACATTTTTGCAGAGGGTCTCTCATGCAGAGTCTGATGAGAGGTGCTCTCATCCTGTGCCACGATATTGTGAGACTTTTTGCAGCGTAAAAAATGATCCTGCCCAGGTATCCGTACCTAAAGAAACGAGCAGCCGACCACTTCTTTGTGGTTTCAGTTGGATGCCCAGAGTGAAGACTTACGGAGCTTGGAGATTTGGCAGTTGAATCACGAGGCCAATCTACCCTCTTGGGTTGACCTGGCTCCTTTACGCGATTCCATGCAGCTTACAGTCACAAACTCACTTTCAACTTAGTTGAACAGCCTAAAAATGGAGATTTGCTTGCTGGATCTGAGGTAGAATCCTGGCAAACCAATGATGACATTCCCAGGTTTGGCTTCATCTTTGAACACTCACTCACTCACTCACAATATGTTTCATAGCTCCAGAAGAAGCAACGTTGGACCCGGGATTTTCCCTAGCATATAGTTGTGGTTACCCGCTTCAGGTGGTTTTCTCCCTGGAAAGATGTGATGATTCCTGGTTATATTGATCGTCGGCATCTCAGTTACCTTCAATGATGGCTGTGAGTTCAATCTTAGCTTGCAAGGCTGGCGTATTGATGCGATGCGGGCTGTCAACAAGCCAACAGAAGAGCGTGGCTTCTTGTTCCCTGCTTAAAATTGAAATGTTCTGTTTACATGCTTTTCTATACCGAACATACATGGCTTGGAGGTTGGTATTTCATGGAAATCATCCTGGAAATCACCAGCTGTATGTTCAACACAAAGCGCAGGTGTGGGCTGGGTAGGTCGGGTAGGTGTTGGGGCTAAGATTTGACAATTTGATCTGAGATTGAAGGCCTTGAATCCTTAAACTCTGCTGCATCATGTCTGCTGAAGTGGCTCAAGTTTTATTGAGCCGTGGTTAACGAAGCTGCCTGTGGACTGTGTGCCTCGAATGGAGGAACACTAAGATCCGTGGCTTGGATGAGACAGAAACTTTTTGGAATGCTGAAATGACGACGCGTCCTGTCCCACATGCGTTTTGTTGAGGCGGATCTGCAAAATGCAGGCTGTATTGAAGGTGATCTTGGCCTTGGGGCTGGTGCAGACCTTATTCTGGATTGTCAAGCCCTAGAGTAGTGTGGAGATAGAAGCAATCTCTTGGTATCCCCTTGTATTGTGGTATCACAAGTCAGTGGACTCTGCAGGCCCATGCTCACAAGGTGCGGTAGTGGTTGTGCCGCGATGTCATCCTTTCCCTTTTGCACCAAAGCAATGTGCGGTGTTATCCCCTCGGAAGGCTCAACCCCGGCTGCGTCGCAGAGATGCGACAGAGGCGATGTGGCGATGGTGGTTTCAAGTTCTTCAGTTGCGGGAGGTGTGATGGAAAGTGGGATGGAAAGGCCTCATTGCTGGCGGCTGATCACAAAGGGCTGCCACCTGGATTTGGTGCTCCAAGGTGCAGATGAAGCTTTTCCACAAAAGGCTTTACATGAAAAATGGGCGTGTTGTCTTGATTTTTTTCAAGTCCTGGGTGAAGTCAAGATGATCAGCTCACTTACGTTCACCAGGCATGCTTTTGATTGGACTAGCTGCGTTTTTCAGCGATTTTGGACGTTTTTCAAAACTGGCCGCTTTGAAGTGCAGGCCGTTTGGTCGCAGCTTCCATGATGCACCTGTGGGAAATGTGGATTGGGCCTGGGTCTTGAGTCTCAAGCAGCAAAGTGCGCCAACAAAAAAGTTTGGAGCGACTGTGATGAGGTTACGCACAGACAACGTATTTTTGTGATCGGTGACATGAATCCCACAGTCTGGTGCTTAGTTGCAATCAGAAATTGGCTTCGTCAATCATGAATCTGCCAAGGCACCAATGGACCAAGTTTCTGCTGACCATGCTTCCGTCACAGGTGCAATGAATCACCCTCAGTTTTTCTTGCCAAGGATCTTTACTTGTACTTATTCAGTAACCTCCTTATTGGTCAGACAGGGTTACAAGTACACTTGATCGTGAAGCCTTAGGCCCGCCAAGCCTGGTGGCGAGACAGTCCTAAGGGTGGATGATGTGAAGCCTCCGATGGCACCAGAGACTTTGGCAGGTTTGGATTTGATCCAAGGGAAGAAGTAAGTTGTCCCTATACCGAAGTCACTCAAGTTGAAATGCCTGATGTGTATTCTGTAGTCCAAAAAAACAGTAGTGTGTCCTAGACTCACGAAATCTTTCTTGGATTTTGAGTTTACTTGTTCTCTTTATTCTTCCTCTGGCTTGCCCAGGATAGGATGCAGCCCAAGACAATCCAGCACCCTCGCACGTTTCCAGACGAGCCGCTGGGAGGTTGGGAGGATGTCCTGTACTTGTGATTCAATAAAAAGACCCTGAAGGGTCAATCTATTCAAGAGGGAATTTACCGTTTGGGATGATTATATTATAGGACCCCTCTTAACTCTTAATCATATTGACGACCTTTGAACTCATTTTCTACCAGGTTTTTGATGCTGCCTGTTTATTTGGACTCCAAGACAAGGCCCTTGTTAAAAGACTATGAGCTGAATGGCTGATTTGAAGAGGTCATGATGTTTCGGGTGAAGGATCTCCTTTGTCCAATACTGTCCTTCGCTCAGGGAGCTAGTTGAGAAACAAATTCTTCGATTTGACAAATTAAAACGTCTTGCAGGTTGGAGAAGCAGGTTATAAAAATGAAGCATTTTGAAATTTCCCCCCGCCAAGCAGCTAGTGCATTGAGGCAGTGGCACCAGTAGATCGCCTTCCAAGCTACGTTACTAGGTACTTGGACCAGCGAGTACCATGGCAGAAAAACAACTTGTGAAGAAAAAACCAGCTCGAGGGACGCCCAGAGCTACCCAGTACTCTCAGTGTCATGAGTGGTCTTGATTAGGCAAACTTGGAGCAGAAACGCATGGCTGAAAAGCGTGTGGACGAGGCGCATTAAAAGTCATGCACCTGCAATTTTGCTTCAAGATCTGGTTGCTGCCAGTACATCATGCCAGGAGTGGAACAGAGCTGATGTCAACAAGGACGGTGTTGTCTCGGAGGAGGAGTTCAGTGTGGAACTGAATGAAAGGCACAAGCGAAGAAAATAGTTGATCTGACTCAATTATACGTTCATTGGAAAGTTTCCAGAAATTGTGCTCCACTTGAAAAGCCACAAAGATCAGATTGTAAGCCTGGAGGCAAGAGAAGAAAAAGGATGAGATTGAGAGACTGTGGCAGCGGTACCACCAGTCTTGTTCTTGGATTTTAAGCCATTCAATGAAATTTGTGAACTCTCTGTCCCTTTGCATCGTCAAATCTCCTGTAAGGTCAGAGAGCAAGTTCATGACGAAAGAAGAGTTCTCCCGTTTGGCGCGCACAGGCATGGACAAACGTACCATGGGATTCAACCTCGAATTCCATGCTCCATAAGACCATCTTGAGGCTATGACCTTGGCAGCATTTCCCGTCTAGACGTGTCGACTGTGATGACGCCAGAGAATATGAAAGGCCCATCCATGGACTTCTGCCTTCATTCTCATTTGGGCCTCATAGAAATCATATCTTTTCATTCTCAATTTCTAAATCTTTCTCAATTTGTCATTTTTAAAATCCTGTTCCAGGCCTTGGATATTGGGGTGCCGGAGCAACTTGCCCTCCACGCAGCTTTGTGCCGGCCTCAGCCCTGATGTTTTTTTTTTCGGCACATCTTCAGTCTCGCAGCCTCGCACCTCAGGCCATTGGAGCGCAAATCAAGAAAATGAAGGCCAGGTTTGCCGTGGGTTGGCCATGCTTTTTTCTCACAATAGTTTGTGCCTTTCACAGCACTGAAAAGTCCCAGAGTTCTATTCTTGACTTCTGAGGCTTCGTTGGCTCACCCTTCCATTGACGATAGCGGAATCAATGCTGTGAAGTTTCGCTGCAGTGATGGTAGTGAGGTGCCTCCTTTGAAGGTTTGAATCAGACAGGTAGACATTTCAATCATCCCTACTAGGTCACTAACGAACCATTGGATTGAGGTGAGTACAGCGGAGGGACCTGATGGAAATTGGTCCAGTTGGACACTCTGTGATGAAGGTGAGTTGCTTAACACCAAGCTGTTACTGTCGCCATGTCGTCGCCTTTCATTGTGGACCTATATATCTTGTTGGGCTATGCAGGCCAGAGCATCTATGCCTTTCGGTCTCAAGGTCACAGTCCAAGGCTGGTGTCTCATAGTTTCAAGTTGATACTGAGATGACTCAGATGACTCAGATGGTTGATGCTTTGCATGTGGCCTCTGGGTCCTTTTTGGAGGAAGGGCCTGGACAATGCTGGCATCACTGGCCTTGACTTTCGCTGCCGTCTATTCCCCAGGGTTTTTTAACTTGAGAAGACCAAACAAGATAGTCTTGTGTGCATCTAAGGCATCCCAGACTTGAGCGAGATGAGCCATCTGAGTTTTTCAGATGGCAATGTTACCTCCCAGGCTGCACTGAGGGTTGAAGCATCTTGTAAAACATTTGTCAATATGAATGGACTGGAACTTGTTGATAACTTTCTTTCGCATTTTGCCCTGTTGCAAAGGTGGCCTGGTCGAAAGAGCTTCGCTGCCCTCCTGGATCAGCTATTTGTGGGGCCCAAGCAAACCTGGTCAAGGCAATGGGAAGCACACAGCTTCGTCCAGCATGATTTGCAGCTCGATTTGCAGGATGTGGAAGACAGTATGGGCGTGGCAGACGTGCGAATGTACTGTTACTGCCTTATGATCAGAGCCTTTTCACAAGAATTCTCAGGAGTCACTCCTGTTTCACAGTGAAGTGTTGAGAAGTGGAGAAGTGGAGAATGCCATATTCCAAACAACGCGTGAGGCTGCAATGCACCTGTGGATTGTTCAACAATTTGCAGTGACGCCAGTCGTGGAATGAAATTGGTGAAGCTAGAAGCTTGGACACCTCTTTCCCTAAATCCAAGCAGCTTTCTGGTGAGTTTTTTTTTGGTGTTTCTGGATGTTTCACATATTTTTCGATGGGTTTTTGATGGGTGTTTTGCAGACTCAGGTGTAAGGCTTGCCAGCAAGCTTTGCAGAGCAGTGGGAACAACACTGTTGACTCCAGTGAGCCTGAACAGCTCTAGTGGCAGAGAAAAAATAAGTGCCAGGAGATTTCGTAAGTTACATGTGATACAATCCACAAATCAGCATTGCTTTTCTTCTCTCCAACAAATCATGCGGTATTGCACTTCAATGCTTCAAATGGTGCAACTCTCAAGCCTTGTTTGATTAGCTGCTTGTGGATCTGTTTCTTGAAGAATGCGACTCCTTGGCAGGTGAGAACTCGCATTCTGAACTCATTCTCTGGTCTGCCAGATTGCAGTGTTGGTGGTCCAGTTGGAGACTTCTTTGAGAGCACCTTGGCAAGAAATGGCTGCAACATGCTTCACCATGGCTGTTTGATGGTTGCATGATGGCATGTTGAACACTAGTCACTAGGCTGCCTTAT
Organism: Breviolum minutum Mf 1.05b.01; assembly: GCA_000507305.1. Lineage (NCBI taxonomy): Eukaryota > Dinophyceae > Suessiales > Symbiodiniaceae > Breviolum > Breviolum minutum. Next base: position 91,333 of record DF239254.1, read on the forward strand.
CAACATGTCCAGGAATGGGGCGCACGCACTTTTGCCTTGTGCCACGTGGTTCATCTGCCAGGGTGCACAGCTTTGGGATTTTGTCGCTTTCACCATCTTTCCAGGGAGCTTCAAAGACACCCGGCAATGAGGCCTGGACCATCCACCTCTATGAAAGCTTCTTCTTTGGCTGCCAGCTGGCGAGAGTTTGTTGTTTGTCCAGTAAACACTGAACATCATTTGTATTCTGTATTCCGTGCTACATTCACATTTTTTTGGCTGAATTCGTCCAGACAGTGCATCAAATTTTGGCTTGGTTTGTTTCAACTTTCTTGTGAATTTTGGTTTTGCACAGCAGCAAATCGTGGGGATTCCTGTGGTGTGAGGTATTCCTGTGATCCTTTCAGACTTTTTGGCTGTGCCCTTCCAGGGCATTGTGGACTGGACTGCCAATAGCTTAAACTTGTGTGTGTACGATCTTGGCATATCTTGGCAAGTTTTGTTGGATTCTTTCGGATGTCTTCGCATATTCCATTTCTCATCAAGTTGAGGCCTTCAGCATCAAATGGCCTGAAGAGGACGTGGGCGAGAAACTGCTTCAACACCTCCGCAGCATTCCACTGAAGCGTATTGCAGAGATGAAGATTCGCCTTGAAGAAGCAGCCTGCTTCTTTGATTTCCATCGTGGCTATGGCACTTATGGTCATGGGAAAAAGGAGTGGATACAATGGAGTCAGAATCAGGTTGCCTTGGGAGGTGATTGTCCTTATGTTGGACATGGCGATGGTGAGACGCTGGAAGCATGCCACAGCAGTTGCAAGCAGAGTTCCTGCAACCTGGTAAACTTTCATGATGGCGACTGTGTGCTTCGACAATGTCGTGACCCAGCACAGCCTGCCCTCACGGGAGGTGCTGCAGGTTGGCAAGTTTGGTCCATGATCAATGAAACGCAGCTCCAATGCTCACCCTACCATGCCATCTTTAAAACACTCAACCAGCGGCACAAGAATCGGCCTTTTACACATGGGTAGCGGCCTTAGTATGACCGAGTGTAGCCCAGTCATCTTGTGCATGGACCTTTCTATTGGTCTTTGTTGATGAACCCTGATGACTATTTTCTGATGTTACCAAGGCCCTTCTGGAACTGAGTGGCATCCAAGGTTGATGCCCTTTACCACCAAGACATCCCCAAAAATGACCAGCTCTGCTTGCATACCGTCCATATGATGTGTTTTTTCAAACTTTCTAAAAAGGACTGATTTTTGTCTTCGGTCCGACCCAAATCGAAACGGCAGGACTCGGAAAATCCTGAAAAACCCGATCCGTGCGCAGCCAAGCTGTTTGCCGTTGGCAGTGCTGGTGCCCTTTATGGATCAGTTTACAACTCCAAACTGCAGGTATCTGATGGCGGATGCAACGTGCTTCTCCAAGTTGGATGCAATGCCATGACACATATGTGTTTTTTTTTTGAAATAAGCGTCCTCCAACTACTTGTTATTGCTGGGTTTCTCGAGTAAAACAAGATTTTTCCATTTGCATCTTCTCTTGCAGGTATATCCAAAAAGATACGAGATGGCGAAACAAACAGCGGAGTCTAGTCTTCTGTAGTCGAGGGGTGACGGCCAGGCAGGGTTGAAATTGTCGAATCCCATCCCATGGATCCCAGAGAGTTGTTTGTGCAGAGGTTTCGACATCTGTGCGATGATATTCGGAAGATGATGCCTCACCACAAAACAGTCACGCCTTTCCTGCTTTGCTGAAAGTTGAAAGATGTTGAAAGTCACCTGACGGAAGAGTTTTGTGCATGGCCAGGAACCTAAATTTGAGAAACGATCCAATTTCAAGGAGATTAATGAGGCAGATGGTGGCGTGCTTTACCTCTTTCACCGAAACATGCTGATGTGTTATGTCTACATCCTGCTTACAGCCAGCAGTTGCAAAGAGTGACTCCTGACATGGACACCGTGTTCAGATCTGCGAGCTGAAGAACTGCAACAATGTGGTTTTCTTTGAAGCTCGAAAACGAGAAGACCTGTGACCTGTGACAGTAGATTCAGTAGATGTTGATACTTGTTGATACATTTCGGCATTTTGGTACCTGCGATTTTTGTCGAGTTCATGATTTCGGCAACGAGTCAGGTATATGTGGGTTGGACGAGTGCCTCAAGGGCCAACCATGAAGTTTCAGGTGCTTGTCACAAGAATTATCGTAGAATTTTTCTTTCCAAATCCTAAAGATTGGATCACACAGCAAGGTGCTCAATGTGCACACAACCCAAGAGGTCAGACTAGTGGGAATCTTAGAATCTTGGAATCTTTCAACTTCTTACAGATCTTTGACATGAACAACTGCAGTTTTCCAACTCTTTCTGCGAGGCGGGGAATTGTTTGCTCGGCTCACGGCCTGTCCTGTGCGCCAAAATTCCACTGGACGACATAGTAACGGTAGTAACGGCCCAATTTTTGAATCTCTTGTGCATTGAGCTGGAAGGGTTGTCATCCTTCCCTGTCAGACACGGAAGGTATTTTGACAAGTATTTCAGCAACCTCTCCTATTTGAAGCTCATAAAAGAGATCTTCACACAGGCAAGGCGGCAAGACTGATTCGCCTGGGATGTGATGCTCCAAACTCGTCCCTTTTCCGGTGGTTGGTTTGGTCAGGTCTTTGGCACTCCGCGGAACCATCCGAAAAGCAAGCCATTCCATGACCACATTATGAGCTTCTATTGGTACCTTGGTCTCTGATACTAAGAGCTTCCTTTCAGTCCGGGAAATTACTGAGATTGCCTAGGCTGGACCGAAAAATCTGGCGTGATTCTCAAGACTACATATTTTGGAGGGGTTGATTGTAGTCGTGGCTGATGTCCTCAGACTTGTTGGTATCAGGTTCAGACATTATCAGATCTCACCTGAGACCCCAGAGGATGCCAACAAACCTGAAAAGCAGGCTTGGAGCCGACAGACTGCAACCGTTTACCCTTGACATTTGCGGTTTTTGGTTTTGCAACGTTTTGGCGGCTGCGGCAGGTTCTCACTGAGATTGGGCCGCGCTTTGTCTTGGATCCTATCCGAATCCTTGGGGGAAGTTTCTCTGGACAGACTCTGTGCGCTCTAAATCACAGTGCATCATTAATGTAGAGAATTGCCTCATTAAAGCTGATTCACGATATCCACCTCTCAAGCTTTTCATGGAAGCTGTTTGGGGGACACTTAGGCCAGAGATGCAATCAGCTTTGGTGTGAAAAGAGTGTTGAAGCTTTATATATTGTATATAACTGATGCTGTGATTTGGTCAATTTTGCTACAGTCAGTTACTTTTCTTAAAAGTGTGCCTCTTGGCTTCTCTTCCTTTAGCTTTCTGATTTCTTCCTCATATTTCTCTTTCCCCTTTTTGCTCCTTTTGTGTTGTTAGGTACCTCAATCCCCACTACATGTCGCCTACAGCGCTGAGGGTTCAGGCTGGATAGAAAATTGAGATCACCTTGTGATACAAACTTTGCATTTCACTATCGTGTCCCCCAGATTCCGACCAGTTTTTTTTGTCCAGGCACGAAAGCTGCTCAAGAATCCTTACGCAACTTGGAAAAAGTATGACAAATTGCAAGATGGAATGCTTCAGCAAAAATCCGCAATTACTGCATTATACGAAGTCGGACACGCCAAAGTTCTGGGTTCCTTTATAGAGTCATTACTTGCCCAGCATTGGCATAACAGGTCTCAGGGTCGAGAGTGAATGGAAGCATTGCAGAAAGAATAACGGAATAAGAACAGATTTGCACCAAAGAAACTTTGTAGTAACCTAGAATAGAGTGAATAGAGTATCTAGAATCTATCAAACTCCAACAGGTCTAACCTCAGGCTTTCCACTGATCAGAAACTCTCTCGTATTTGTATTTTTTTGGATTATCCATTTGAACCTTTTGCTTTGCTCTAAGATCGACAAGAAAGAAAGCAAAGAAAAATTGGAGCAAAGGAAGAAGGCCAAAATCGATGCCACGGATAGGGATCGGATGTGTGAGAATCAGGGGTTGTTCAGCGATGACACCATGCATTTTGTCAAGCTTCGGTCAATTGCCAGGATAACCAACTGCCAGAAGATCCAATCAATGACACATTTGAATAAACTAAGACCCTCAGTTTGGAGGGCGCAGACTTTAGCAAGATGTGAGCGCAAAAAAGGTGGCTCTGTGCGGACATGGAAGAACATCATATAACAATAATTTTTGCAACCACAATCAGAGATTCCAGATGTGTATGATAGCAAAGTGCAGTGTTGTTTTGCCTGTCTAGCCTGACCCGCAAGCTGCTAGGGCATTTGTCACTCTGCAGTGTCAACGTCTCTGGTTGAATTTGAACTACTTTGGACTTGTGCAGGAGATCCTGTAATTAACGCGTTGCGCTTCTGCAGCTTTCCGGCTCAGCTGAATGTTATCATTCTGTGTTCCAAAAGCCTGTGCGAAGATAGGGTTGAATCCTTGAACTTTTTTTTTGCATCTTCAACTCCTGAAACGGGCAAAAATAATCTAAACCAAACATTGGATCCAAACGAGGTAACATCTCATATATGAATCTGGATCATTAGTTTTTGTATTGAAATAACATGTTCGAAGACTCTTGTGGTGTTGGTACGAGAAATGCAGCAGTTTCCTTACATGTTGCCATGGATGTCGCACAAAACAAAGTTGTGGAGGCCGTGGCTATATGATTCATGGGTGGTGTCGGACTCACATCGATGAAACTATATGAAATCATACTCAGGGGCCGACTGAAATCCCAATGGTTGTTTTCATAATTTGTAAGATTTCTCCTTTTGCTGTTGGAACAACTATGTCAGGAGCATTGAATTTGAGTGAAATTTCATGCTGAAACTGCAGGTCCTGCGTGTTGCTGTGTCACCGCGTGGACCATGTTCATTGAAGGCTCCGTTGGCCTTGGAAATTGAGTTTCGAACATCATTGGATGTTGCAAATGCACACTGGCGACTGCGATTCATCGCGGATTTGGTTTACCACCAACGTCCAGTGGATCTTCGAATTAGCCAAGAAAGCAAAGTCATTTCAGGCGATAATACCTATCTTGTGGAGCTCAAAACGGAAGGCTTGGATGACCTAGCAAGTTTGCCCAAATCAGCGCTTGAGAGCCTGGGTATTCTGGAAGCAAGCCTTGTGGCAGAAAGTGAGCTTGCTCTCGTTCGTCTGGTAACAGATGTGAGATGGAGCAACAATGAATGGCAACGTGGAGTGCTGGATCCTTTTAGATAGAAGGATCAAAAAGGCTGCTGCTATTGTTTCGCTGCGTGGGTTCCTTCACTTTGGCCAATTTGGCCATTCACATGCATTGATGAAGTCCATTGTTTGTTGATGCGCAGCCAATGTGATCTGTTGCAATTCTAGCAGATTTGAAGACATGCCTGCGAAAGCACCAAAAATAGGTACAACTCATCGCTTCCGACCAACCTCTAAGTCACAACATAGAGCTCGTAGTTCCTTAAACAAGTCCAACATTTGAATATATTTTTGCTTCCCAAGTCTTTGTTGGAGAGCCATGCAGTGCGTGCGGCGTGCTTTGTCGCTGCCCAGAATTCTCGGTGTCCAAGCGTCCAACTCTGGATTCTCCCGCTTGAGAGGGGCGCTGTCACATAACGTGGCATCCACACTTGCCCGCGGAACTGCCTTTCCACCATCTTTGACACAGACTTTTCCGCGGAGATATCTTTCCTTCGCTTCACAACCTCCGAGACCTTTGCAGATCAGTTCACAGATGCCTCCGAAAAATGTTGGAAGCCTGAGACTCTTTTCTACAAGGACCCCCCCTACGAGCTGTGCATTTTCTTTTCTTGTTTTGACTGTGTTTTAACATTCGAAAAAAAATTGGAAATGCAATGCATTGCGATGCACAGAGGAACATTCGGGGAAGACTTTTCTACAAGCGGCGACCCAGAATGGTGCGGTGCCTAGTTGCGGCCATGAAGAGTATCGACAGTTGCCTCCCCGGAGTGTCGCCCAGGCATAAGAATCTGTAGATAGCATGTTCCAAGGTATCAGAGTTCAGGAAGGGTCTTGTAGGTAGAAGCACCAGATTCAGGATTTCTTGTAGAGCAGTGGGGGAAATCACTTGGGACCCTTCTAGTAAATGAGACCTTTGCTTGCTCCACTGCTGTGCCGTTCACTTTCTAGCCGCTCGTGTCTTTTTGCTGTCACGGATGTTGTTGACTTGATGAGTCATATTACTGCTGTGCTCCACGTGTTCATCAAGTGCTGTACTTTGCAGACTTTTTGCTTTGCAACTGAGATACCCAAGTGGAAGTTTAATCCGCGGTCAAAATGGCTGGAGGGCGCTGGAAATCGGAAGGGCGTTTGCACAAAGGCCGCTTCATGCATTTGCTTGAATTCAATACCACCTGTCAGAAGAGACATTCTTTGGCGTCAGGTCTTTATTACATCTCCCAAGAAGCCCAACTCAGGCCAGAAGAAGGCAGGAAAACGGCACAGAACGTTGCTGGACCATCATTGCTATTGATTGTGATGACGAAGGACATGTTTGTCTTTGTCTTTGTCTTTGTCTTTGTTGTTGTTGTTGTTGTTGTTGTTGTTGTTGTTGTCGTTGTCGTTGTCGTTGTCGCTGTCGTTGTCGTTGTTGTTGTTGTTGTTGTTGTTGTTGTTGTTGTTGTTGTTGTTGTTGTTGTTGTTGTTGTTGTTGTTGTTGTCGTTGTCGCCATCGTCGTTGCTATGGTGGTGGTAGCTGTTGCTTCATTCTTGCTCATGTCTTTCTGGTCGCTCGTTGCTGGTATCATCTCTTTCCTGCCGTTGCGGCCAATGCCGCATAGGAGGATGACAACGATGACAATGATAATAGTGATGGTGCTGATTGCAATGACAACCATGACTGATGATCGATGCTTGGTGCTTGATTCTTGTAGATGATGCTGACCAAAAAGATGCTGACTAAAAGGATGATGCCAATGATGATGAACCAAATTAATAAAGTGGTAGAATTTTCATTTTTCTCAGAATTGTTTGTCCAGGTTTGCTACGTCCGTCTCTCCAATGGACGCGTGGTGAAGGCTTCATGGGAGAAGTTCTAGTTCGCTTGCTTCAGTTGCTTGAGCATTGAAGCTTCTATCGCAGACCATCACGTGCCATAGGCCTACATTCCTGGCATGGGCCACAACCTTCAGGCAGACTTCCATGTCATCCTTACATTATCTTGTTTGTGCACCTTTAATTGCTTTCCAATTTGCAGGTACACTCTGTAGTTATGGTGCGAGGTGGTCGCCGAAGAGAGATTTTTGGCGATCCTGCCATGTTTGTCGTCCTTGCGGTTCCTTGTGAGTCTTTGTGAGATGAGCGTTGCAATTCTGTGAGGTTGTAACTATACCTGCATGAGGGGTCAATATGACCTCCTTCCTGTGAAGAATCGAGGGTCACAAACTGAGCTGTTTGAGGCTAACAAATTTATCCCCACAGTGAATGAGTGAAACAACATGCACACCACCTGCGATTCAGTTTCCAGTCAGTACTTAGTAATCTTTGGTACTGATATTTGGCATTTTTTGACATTTCAGAATCTCACTCAGAGCCATGAACTTATGTCTTTCTGTCAGGAGCAGGCGCTCGAAGTATGCGATCAAGCAACTTGTTAGCACAATTGCTCTGACTGCAAACCAATTTTTGGATGCAAATGGCGAAAACCTGGGTTCTGCAACGCTCTAAACTCTGTGTGTTCAAGGCGGCCCAATACGGAGCCAAATCGCCTTCGATGGAAGCAAGATAAGCACACAGCCAACCAGACGACCACAGTCGACCGCCGCCTGCATTTCTATAGGACTGATTGCTTTGCCGTTCTTCAATCAGGAAGCCTTGGAATGTGGATGAAACATGCCAAGTGCCATGCAGGACTGGAGAAATGCTTGACGAGAATGTCAACCTTCATGCGGACAGGTTTCTGCCCCCACGGAAGCCAAGCATCACTCGTCGCCCTGCGATGAAAAGTACGTTTGGACCTCAGATTTCCAGGGTGCATTGCTTCGTTTGAAGCCGTGAAGATCTGACTCACAGATATACGCAGCACAGTGATGTCCTATTGCGAGCTCAGGACATGATTCTTTGTCAGGCCGTTGCCATTCGCAAGCAAAAGTGAGCAAGCAGCGCTTGCTTGGAATTCATAGCTTGGTTGAGGGAATCAGATGTGGTCTGACTTCGAAAGATCCCTCGTCATATTTCATCATATTTCATCATAAACCGCTTCGCTATGCTTTGACTTTGATGCCTTTGATTCTTGAATTGAAATCCTGGGCTCATCAGTAGTCGAATACCAGCGTATCCTGTGTGTGCCTTCGTACTTGTCTGGTTCAAACCAGCTGCTGGCAGGTGCAAGAACCTGCATGTTGAGTTTAATTTTTCAGCTAGAATGAGCAACCCTGCATCTTGATGAACCACACTTGGCGTATTTTCACAGAGCAGTTCGTCAGTAGCTCAACTTAGAGAGTTCCCAGATGTGATTCAATACTGGCCTGAGCGGGAACATGTCCCGACATGGAAGATGCGCAGTCTGGAGGAGACGGCAGAACTGTAGCCCAGATGCCTGATACACCGAGTGTTGCCACACTTTTTTCAGGGGATTCTACTGTTGTTTTTCAGTAAGCCCAGTACACTCCTTATCCATCCTATCCATCCTATCGACATAATTGCACAAATATAATGCTGATGCTACCATTGCCATTACTTTGCTCCCTTTCTGTTCAAGGCGTTCAAATGCACCGGTCCGTCTTTTTGACTTGCATACTGTAATTTGCCCCTGGCCCATTGGCACAAACGCATCAAGTTGTGACATATTTTCTTTGAGAGCACCGACTCGGCGGCTCCAGGAGCTTCTACTAGGCAAGCTTCAGCTTCGAGCTCCAGCAGTGCCTTGGCGAAGCATTTACTATAACCGCAAATAGAGGCCAATGAGGACTTGTTTTTTTCACGATTCTCTTGTGGTTTTATTAACGATGCTTTAAACTTTCAATCTTGTTGTGCCCCGGCAAGGTGGTGGAGGAGGCTTGCCGGTGAAGCGCTTATCTCGAGTGAGCAACAGCAGTGGGAGTTCACAAAGGCCGGCAGGTTTGAGATGTTTTCAAAACATTCGGCCTCACAGAAGTTGGGTATGGAGGCGCGAAGCCCCAAGCTCACCAGAGGCCTTGCAAGAGGGAATTCTTCTTATTACCGGAAACCGTTTTTTGGTGCTTTCAGTGACTTCAGCAACCTGGGAGTGGAGGCTAGATCACCTTCAGAACCGCGAAATCAAGGTGGAAAGCCTGAGGCTGGCAAGAGACGTGTCGAAGAAAGCCTTCGCCAAATGGAACTTGAAAACTCGTCTCGTTTCGATTTGCTTGTTTTATCTAAAGATAGATATCTAAGCAACGTGTTGCATGATCAATTGAAGCATTTCTACAGAGAGATGATTTCATGATCCATAATCCAGCTGCAAACCAGGCAACAAGTCAGCGACAGAGAGGCAATGCCTTGCTGATAAGCTGTCGTTGGACCATGTTGGACCTGCATTTGGCACATTTAGGCACTTCTGAGAATGCTTCCAGCAGTCCCAGTCCAAGAGCACGTCCAGGTCCAGACTGCAATGGAGTATGCAGCTTGTGTATCTTGTGTGTCTGGAACTTCTGTCAGGGAATCCTCACACTCCGCCAAAAGTGAAGGCTGGGTATAGCTAATCGTCTATCTCCGCCAATAGTGATACTGTAGGTCATATTGGATTCAGCTCAACTGCTTTGCACCCCTTTAGGCACCGACTCACGAGCGGACTCCCAATCCAACACCCGTACGAAGCGCCCGAGGCAATGGCAACACTTCTGTACGGCATAGTGATGTAAATGATCATACTTTGTGGATGTCACTGGGGAAACTGCGCCTCTTATCGTGAATGAAGTGCAGAGGAGATGGAGATCGACGTGCTAACTCGCAGCCAATGAGTGAGGAGAAACAAAAGGCCAGTCTTGCTATTTCTGCCACGGATTAATCTTCCATACAAACCCTCAGCAAAGGCTCGAAGTGTCAGTCCTGCAGTGCATCGAACTCAGAGGGGCATCATGAGTACGGTTGCAGAAGTGAGTTTCAGAAATCCAATGATTTGGGTGATTTGGGCCTATCTTTTGATGGAAACCACGGGTAATTGGCACATCGGCTACACAGGTTCACCAAGCTTTGGCTTAGATCTGAGGCACGTCCGCAGTGCGAGCCCACTGGCATCCACAAAGTGTAGTAACTTGGTAGCATTTTGAAATATCTTGAAACTGGAAAGCCCCTTCGCAAAACTGTACTTCAGATGTCATACGTTACCGGTTCCACAGCCCGATCAAACATCCAAGGCACCGAGCGGCAAAAGCTTGGTCGCGCTCGTGCATTGGCAGCTGGGGTGAAGAAGCAGCAAACCGAACAGCAAAAGTCGCAAGTCACAGGTGGGAAGCCAAGCCACCAAGCTTTGGTCAGATTTTTCCGCTTGCCAGGTAGTTTCTTGCTGGAGCAATCCCTTGCTTCAAAGGGACCTTCAGAAAAGCAAAGGACCAAGTGGATGGAACTACGGTTCAATGTTTCTAATGTCACCTAATCTACAGTAATTGATTTCGGCAATGCTTCTGCAGTTGAGTGTGCCCGGGCTTCTCAGCTTCTTGCGTAGGAAGGAGTGGATGGCAGCAGTGAAGAGAACACAGGAGCAGCACTTTGCGCTTGTAAGAAACCACCAGTCTGCGAAAGGTCTCCTAGCTCACCCCCATCTATTTGTGCTTGGAGGATTCCAGTGCAAAGTTTGTTGCACAAAAGCGCCTGGCAGCAAACAATCCCAGTAACATTGCAAGCGAGGCAGGGAATTGGAAGGTCTTGATGTTTTTCTCACCTGAAGAAGTTGAAGTTGTAAGTGCTTCTCCCTGTGCAAAGTCAAGGGTTACTCTACCGAAGGCACACGAGCGGGCGCAGCTGATTCGCAGGGCTCAAGATGACAACTGGCTGGATCAACTCCGAGCCGAGGAGAAGGACTGATAACCAAGGGCTCCTGGGCTCCTACGCCTTCACTTCGCGATCATGACCCACGACGCAGAACCTGCCCAGGACACAGATCTACGTTCCAAGACTCCACCGAAGGCTCGAGGCCAACCTCCAATGCCGAAGTCGATTGCAAGGCCAGGAACATGTCCTCGGTCCTTGATATTCTTCTTGTTGATAGATTTCAAACATTTTTGAAACATTAATGATGCATGTTGATTGCTTTTACCTCAAAACTGTGTTGTAATTATGAAACATGTATTCAGATTCACATCACTTGACGCCGCTCAGTGCAATTGGACCTGCCGGTGACAAAGTGATTGGCCTTTGCCCAAGCCTGGAAGATCTCTCGGATAGACGGCTTTTGTTCCTGGCCGAAGAGTTCCAAGAGAAAAGGTCAGATCAAGTGCAAGAGACTCTTTTCCTCCAGACAGTTTACTGTAGTGACCGGTGAGATGTGCTTTGGTTCAATATTCCAATTCACTAAATTCATTCCTTCATCAACGTCATTCGGAACCTTCCCAAAGGTAATCCTTTGAAGAGTCCTTTTCGATGTTGATAAGATCCATGTCTCCCAGCTGATTTGGGGTCGACTTTCTGAGGTGAATTTAAGAAGATGCTGCTTGACAAAGGAGGGAATTATGTTCGAGCCTGGCAGCTTTCATGCAAATTAAGAAGTGAACATGGAAGTGGAACATCGAAGTGACATCAATTGACTTGAAGCTTGGTATGCACCCCCAAGGCGATACCTACTGGACCGGTGATGGGGGTTCTTGGGTACTGGAGAGATGTTGGTGCTGAAGGGACTGCTTTGATGTTGCGCTTTTCAGCATCTAAGAGGACCCAGACTGTCGTGGTCAGCTCACATTACCACAGCTAGCCCATAGATGTCGAGAACTTGGGTCGCATTCTCAATGCCAAGCAAAAATAGTTTGGTTGGAAGCAAGTAGAAATTGCTGCTTGAATTTGCTTTGTTCTCTTTGTTCGATTCTAGCAAAGCTTGAGTCGAGTGATGCGTGGCCTTTCCATTTCCATTTGAGGGGCTCATTCTTTCAGTTTTCCAGAACCCCTTGGCCAACTTGCCAGCTTGAGAAGATCCGAGATGAAATGATAAACTCATAAACATCTATGAATATTGACTGTGTCAGGGAGAGCTAGAATAGTTGATTGCAAGAGTAGGACAAGCTCTAGTTGTTGTAAACTATACTGGGAGGCTTGGGCACCTCATAGCCCATGGCTCTTTTTTTGTTACCTCCCATCAACACAAACCGTTGACCCCCCAAACAGATGGGGGGGTTGTTATTAGTAGGCTGTCCCAAAAGACGTTTTCAAAAAATGGACACCAATACTGGATGATCTATTTTCCGTAATTTTCCTTTTTATTTGTTGTGATTTTCAAGGTATGTGGACCTCCTAAATCCTATTTCTTTTATGAATCAGACCCAAAAGCATCACACTGATCAGCAAACAACATTCATGCAGTGGCAACCAAGGGATTTAACTCTGCCATTCAGCATCCTTGATTCGCATCATTTGCAATGTCGCCTCCACGGAAGCGCAGCTCTGCCCAAAGGACAGAAGCTTTCAACTTTCAACTAATGTTTGTTCAATCTTTTTCGTATGTTCCGAATGAGAATGATGCTTCTTCTCGCTCACTTTACTACGCACCGGTCTTCAGATGACGCAATGTCAGCGAGGACGCTTTGGCGGCCAGCAAGGGCTGCCTGGCTGGCCGGAGTTGCTACAGCTTCATAGCAGCATTTCTAGACGCAGAAGGATCAAACATTTACTTCCAGAGTCAGACGACTTGTGAAGCTGTGTAGATTATTGGATCGCTTTTGATGGAGGACCTCAATCACCTTGATCCAGTCATTGTAACAATCTTTGCTCAACCCTGACTCAGGCATCTATTGCTTTCTGCGGCACATCTCAGCAGAGGACATTGATCCATGACAATACCTACAGAGAAAAAGCTCTCAAATCTTCGAAGCAAATGATATGACACTTTTGGAAGGGCAGAAACAGTTCTTTGTTTTGCTGTGAAGCACTCTCCATTCAGGATGAGAATGCCGAACTTGCACCTGCGGCAGGCTCCTGAAGATAGCATGATCCGTCCTAGCACCCTGTAGTATGCTGTCCACCCGTTGGGGTCCATTTTTTGGACCGTTTCTGGGTTCCCAAGATTATTGACTTATACATATTTTCGATTTTTGTTGATTTTTAGTCGCTTTCGAGATGTTAGTATGAACAAAAAAACAGAAGAATTTGTGACCATAAAGGAGTTTGCTAGGAGAGCATGCAAGAAAGCTGCAATGCAATCTGCTTCAGCTGTGCATCCACCAGCAGCCTGCAGTTGTCAATGAATTTTTGCTAGAGGCTGCAGCCACTGACTGGGCGGCAGACTGGTTGCGACAGGCAGACTCATCGGATCTCTTGCTTTCAAAGTGCTTTCAATGCAGCAAGCTACAGTGAATTTCAGGGTGTCTTGAGAGACTTGGCGGTCAGTGCTGTTTGAAGTCGGGAGGAACTTTCAAAGAGCCCGGTGCTGTTGATATCGCAGTCAACCGGTTCCAGCTTGCAGGACAACTTTATGTCCGTAATACGACTTGCCTGTTTCAGTGGATCTGTTACTTTCTTGGAAGACTGGGAAGATCACCGTTGTAGGGTGCAGTTCATGATCTTTATTACTTTGTATTGTCTCTGGAGCATTTAGCTCTGTGCTTTGTGCATCTCTGTGCCGCGTTTTCTGGTTGCAAGGAGGCCAAAGAGTCTTTGCAACGTGCTTGCGTTCGTTTCGACCAGCTGGAATTGGACCGTTTGGCCTCTTCCATCAGCACTGCAGTGGCAGAAGAGCTGGAGTCGTACGATAGGACTAGTGAATCAAAATTGCTGGCCAGCCCTGACTCTTGTAGCCTTGCAGAAGCCAGTGGCTCCGTCCAGGACACCTGGCTTACCATACCTTTTTGTTGGAGGGAATCTCTTGCCAGAGAATTTTACTGCAGAGAGCACTCAATGGCTGCAGCAGGCTCTGCAACGTTTGCTCACAAGATTGGCCTCTAAGTCCAACTTGTCAAAGTCGTCCGCCTTTGAGGCCTGCTATAACGCCGGAGCACAATTCATGGAGCCTCTGGAAGGTGAGCATGACAGCATAGGAGCTCGGAGTTCACATGATTTCACTTTTTTTAAAAGGATTGTCCTATAGCCTATAACTGTATATTATTATTATATATATATAATATATATATATATATATATAAATGTTCTGCTTGAAAGTGTTCGAACCAGATCGAAAACACATATGATTCCCCTGCTCTGTGCCTTCTTTCTGCAGGCACCAACATGACTTGGACAATACGAAAAGGTGCCAGATGGCTACCGCCGAAGAATATTGGTGGTCGGCGATGGTACCAGGATGATGCAGGCTCAGCTAGATGGCATGCTATAGAATGCCGTGCTGCATGGTGGAGCTGTATACATAGAACAAGTATGACTGCAATGCACTAATTATCAATTTTGCCACAGGTTCTCAACAAACTAAGCCTAAAGTGCCTAAACATTTAACCCACGCGGTCGCAAGGCATGGCCAAGTACGAGGACGAGCATGCAGACCCTGCTCGGAACTTGTACAATGAAATCATGGCGGCTCCAGGTAGGGAGCACCGGAGCACCAGAGCACCACCGGGGTGACATGGGTGACATGGGTGACAGTGACAGGTGGTGGAAATGCACTTCGCACTCGCATTTCGAATCCTGGACAAAAGCTGCTTCGACAAGATGCCAAATTGGATGAGCCAGACAAGTGACCCACAGTGACCAAAATGCCTCAACTAGCGCTACAAGCAACATTTTGCTGCAAGAAAACATCGATCTGTCTATATCTTTCTTCAACTTGCAGTGTTTGCAGGTATGGTGTCAAGAAATCCTTTCCCTCCTGGGGTAGAGTCTGCTGGTAGCAATAAGACAGCATGAAAGCCTGCTGCACAATTTGTCAGACACAGCTGTGGAATTTTTGTGAATTTTCACTGTTAGTAGCCTCCTTGCATATTCAGCGACCTTTTTGAGGTTGATTTACTCCTTCGGAATGTGGATGGTGTCACCGACTACTTGCGATCTCGAGATGTGGATCGACTTAGGCGTGAGCAAACCCATGGCTGCATTGTGAAGCCATTTTGCCATATTTTGCTAGTCGGTTTGCAGGCAGATCAAGGAAGGGAAGATGGAAGAGAGAGATAGGTATGGACTTTCACAGGATGTGCTCATGTGGGTTTATGGCCTTGGCAGCTCCTTGACAGCAGCTGCTGTGTCAGAGCCGCAGAATTTTGAAAAGAGAACAAATTCAACCACGTTTCAATGAGCATAAGCCAAGGAAGAAAGTTGATGGAAGAGCTTGATCAAAGACAGTCTTTCACTTAGATTCTTCAAGTTCCTTGCTGGTTTTCATTGATTTTCTGCAGAATTTGGCTGTACTATGTCACTATCATGGCCATTTCATCAGGTGCCATCACAAGGTCATCTCCGCAATTGATGTGCAAGGCCTTCGGGAGGTGCCATGCTTGCCCTTGAAACACTCTTGAAATTGTTGGTGGCTATGGAGATTCTAGCCATATTGGATTTATGGGTAAGAGTTGTAGGAGTGTCTTGATTTTCTTGATAGCATTTCTTGGTGAGTTTGCACTGTAAGACTTCCGAACCTCATATCGTTGCTGTTTTGACGAGGCTCTGTTGGAGGAGCTGCAGAATGAAGAGGTCTTCAGCCCCACTCGACAGGGGGTCACACCAGGACCCAGCAATGTCCATATCTATGTGTATGAGCTCCGCATTTCTTTTCTAAAAGCATTTTTCATTATTTTCCAACCTTCTTTGCAATCAGGAATCATTCAATCGCTGTCGGCCGAACAACTTCAGACAGAGATTGCGGCAGCCCCTTGCCAAAGTGGACATGGCACATTGGTGCCGATGAATTTGGGGCAGACTTCACATTTCACATCATCAGTTGAAGAGTTGAAAAGTGAAATGTTGCAATTTGTTGATACTGTACAGTATCAATTGCAATGCAAGGACACTTCAGTGCCGCTACTGGTGGCTCTGGTTGAAGCACGAAGTCCCAAGTATCTCAGATTCAGGCCATGTCATAGGACTGTTGGGATCCTTGTTGGACCCAACAAGTGGCGCACTAATCACAAATGCCTCGCAGGGACGAATTGGCAGCTGCTGCTAGACTTCTACTTCGTGGAATCCGAGTGGTGGTAGTTGACGTCACAAAGAACCAGGACACTGTTGGAGAGTTCGGAATCGTGCGTCACTTGCACGAAGTGCTTCAGTCTTGATTTTGATCGTGTACCAACAACTGGATCATGGAATCCAGACAGCAACCGCTGTTTCGGCCGAGGTTTCCCAACACTCCTCTGGATGCAGGGGCAAAGTGGTCTTGGCCTCAGTTGCGCCAGCCAAACCAGCTGCGCGTTTTTTTTTTTTTTCAATTTCGCAGTCAATCTCTGCGCAGGTGTCGAGCTTGCTCGCGAAATCGGCTTTCTACCTGCGATTCTTGCCTGATGAACTATGAACTCACAAATACAGACTTGATATCACAGCCATTTTGATTTGGTGGTGACTCGAGAAAACACAACTGCAATTTTTCTATCATTTCTTTTGGTAGAGATACCCAGCAATACCTGTAGCATTGCTTGGCTTTTGACCAAGGAGCTCCATAGTTCAGCGCACCAGGATGCTGATCCAGGTGAAAGAGCTTCCGGAGGCTGACAAAGAGGCCAGCCGATCATTGATCCCGCTTGGCTTAGGTTTGCATACCGCGTTGTTGATGATGGTACGTCCATGGATGGGTTGAGTAGCATTTAGTTTGGGGAATTTGATGGACTATGGTATTAGCAAAAGCCTTATAACAGCCATTAGAATCATTCGAGTCGAACTTACACATTCCATTGTTGTGCACTACCGTGAGATAGTATACATTGACATGGGACGTGAAAAGGAAGGCTTATTGGCACAGACAGGATGAGCTGCAGCTAGGTTTGCTGCAATAGACAACGGTTTTGATCACAGTTGAAGCGATACCACAAAAAAGTCCTCGGAAATGCGGCACCCACCACTGCGATTGAACACCTGACACATAACCACACCTTAACTTAGTGCTTTGACTATCCAACTCCGCGTCTGTATCGTTGCTGGGGTTCGCAGAAGGGGTAGCTTTGCTAATCTTTCGAGACTGCAGGCCGCCGCACTTTTAGCAAAAGCTGGACCTGTCTCAAGGCACTGTGTCACTCAGGTATTGCCAGCGTGTCTAAGTTGGAAAACAAATGACCCACAGCTACAAGCACAAGCCTTTGACATGCAGGAAGATGCGTGAGCCCAATTTCGAGAGGACACATCCTGATAAGACCGCGTCTGTTAGGTCGATCAATGGCCACTCCAAAGGGTTTTGGCGGCACGGCAGGCGTTAGAAAAAAGTGTTGGGATACAGTGCATTGTGTGAATTTGGCCTTTTTTTTTCAAAAATAATTTTTGGACCATCAGACTCATCATTGTCAAATTGATTGAGTTTTTTTTCCTCCAATTCCTGAGTACAAAGGTCCCAAGGTGTTGCACTATCCCAGCACCGAGGTTCCAAGAAAACGTTCGCACCCTGTGGTATGCCCTCAATGGTCCCTATGGCGATGCTGTGAGAGCCTTACATAAGTTGTGGGTAGCTTCTTGTACCAAGCTGAGCAGTGACCAAAATCCTGGATATTTGCTGTATACATATATATATAGGGTATTATACTACCCAGTTTTTAACGAGTTATAGTAAGGCCTGATGAAGATCTCTACTAATCAACCAATATAAGCAAAATAGAATGTCATAAGGGTTTTGAAGGTTGCTCAGCTGATGGAGCACTGGATGATGCAGGCAATCACAATGGCAGAAGTTGACTCGGAGACAGAGGCCGTGTGGTGATTGTAGCTCAATGACAATTTGCAAAGCGTTCGTCATGCTTTACCCATCTTTGTTGTCACCAACTTGTTTGGAAGTGTCAAGATTTGACTGAAACGCAGCATTTTCAATCTCAAGTTTGTCATTGAGTTTGTGCCAATGTCAGAATCGCAGGGGCCGAATACCGGCGCTTTTGCTGAAACGTGGCGAAAGCTGTGGGATTTACATAATTCAGATCTTCATCTCCTTGAAAAGGAGAATCAGAAACTGCGCCAAAAGCTTGGTTTGTCCGAGGAAGAGTTGACAGAAAGGCACTTGACCGAGAGGAAACCGCCAGAGACGGTCGAGAGATTGAGGACACAGTCCATTTCCAGTGATGAACCTCAGCGGAGAATATCAACTCTACAGCACCAGCCAAAGAGTGCATGGGCTCGTGTAGTGCCGCAACAGCCGTCAGAAAACGATCTCTTTCACACTGTCCAGCATACCGAACGTGCTGTTGAGGAAGGATGCGGCAAGTTTTTTTCGGGATGCTTCTGGACACATGTGGAAAAACTGGTCTCCAATCCAATGTTTGACGTGGCAGCTGCTGCATGTATTTTCCTAAATGCTATTGTGATGGCTTGCGAAACCCAATGGGAAGGTCTCTCCGTTGGAGCGAATCTCTCGTATTCAACGTTGAATCAACGCCATGTAGCTGCATGGACATCAGCGGAGCCCGCCTTTGTAGTCCTTGGTTACGTCTTTGGTGTGCTGTTTACTTTGGAGCTGATTCTGAAGATCATGGGTCAGAGGGGGCAGTTCTGCTTGCCTGAAACTCAGTCACAGTCTGCCCCAAAAAACAGACAGAAAAATATGAAATCAGTATGAACAAATCAGAAAAGTGGACGGGACACTCACAGAAACAGTGTACTTAATTAGCTCTGCCTTTTCATCCCTCACCGAAGTTTTGTTGAGAAACTCTGCAACTTTATCAAGCATAATCCTGATGCAAAGGCAGCTTTGGAACTGGATTGATGCCTCAATTATCCTCACCTGGCTCTTTAGCGTGGCATCGGGCAATGCATCGCTGCCAGTTGACCCTACTTTGCTGCGGGTGGCACGTTTGGCGCGTCTGTTGCGCACCTTTGACTGCAAATGTCCTGTCTTCATCAGCTCAACAGGTTGCTGTCAATGCAACTGGTTTCGCTCCGAGGTCTTTTGAAAGTGCTTCACACTTTTCGAAGCCTGAGACTTAAATTCGTAGAAAATCTATTGTCATCCCATTGTATCTTGAAGGGGGGTTGCATGGGTGAGGACATCAGCTTGCAAATTCCTGAAGAGACTGTACTCATTTTGCGAGGTATTTGCGGTCTCCTTTTGAACATTTTGTCAATACTGGGGACCCATTTTGATGCAATGACTTCCCTACCAGCTCAAGGTCTAGATGCCTTGTACATTATCACAACCGCGTTGAGCGGAAGCTTCTCAATTTTGGCTTGGGTGACTTGTCTTGCATTGGCAATACATGTATCAAAGACCGGCGACGACGTAGGCATTTGAGGTTTCACGAATTGGCATATCTGAGGCCTGTGTTTTGTTCTTTATTGTTCAAATGGCCTTGGCCCTTTTGGTGACAAGTATCTTGACAACCTACTATTTGACGGACGAGTCTGTCGCGCTGGCAGATCGATCCTTGGCAAGATATCGAGGTGATGGATTGTACATTGACATTGACTGTATACAAAGATATACCTTCTACTTTTGCCATTTGAGTGAGACTTTGATTTGTGTTGTACTAAGGGAAAGCTGTCTATGAGTATTTTGGAACCTTTACAAGGTGTCTTGGCATAGCTTTCTTGATTACTTGATAGCTTTGATACTTGGCATCACGTTGGAATGTGGAGACCAAGGTCCATTTACTCGATGTTTGAGATTACGCTAGCCAACTGGCCACCAGTATCACGACTTCTTGCAGAGAATGTTTCTGAATGGTTTATGCTGTTTGGCGTGCTGCACAAACTGGCAATTGGTTTTGCAGTGGTGAGTGTAGAGTCTTGGCAGAAATCTGGGTGCTAAATTTTTGGACTGGACACCTGGACAACACGTGTTTGCAGCAACTGTAGCGACACATTAAAATAATCAGAAGCTTGATCCTGACAACACTTGATGTGATGCCTCTTGTGTACAGTTTCAGACTGCACATGAACACACAGCACTGCTAGCAGACATCTGATCAAAACATTATTGACATGAAAACCACACAACATCTTGGCACGTCCGTTTTGAAAGCAACATCTCATCACAGCCCACTATATCATAAAAATTGGAAACCAACGTCTTATCGCAGCAGTTCCGCTTTTGGCAGCCAAGATTCGACACAAACAGTGCCGTTCTGGCGTTCCATATCTTCCCAACACAGTCCAGTTTAGAAGAAATAGCCTATCACTGATCACAACATTTGCCGTTCGTGATTTAAACTCTCCGCTTTTGGAAGCCAACACTCACTAGCACTAGCCAAACTGTTGTCAAAGAAGCACTGCCGCATCTCCCACCGCCCGCTTTCGTCCCCGTTCCTCCTAAGTTTGCTTTGCTCAATGTGCGGTGCGTTACTTGTGTTTCAATGAACGCTAGATTGTTCAGAGATTGCTGTTAAGCTATGTTAAGCTTGGAGTAGCGACTGATGTTTTTCCCCACCTGTCAGGTGAGGGTTGTTAGATTTTATGTCAGCCACTTGCCGTCCACCTCCTCCTCTTCTCCTCCTCCTTCTCCTCCTCCGCGTCCTCGTCCTTCTCTTGCGACCATGTGAGTTCAGTGTGGCATGCCGGACCTCAACCGCGATCCTGTGAGTTCAGTGTGGCGTGCCGGACCTCAACTGCGATCATGTGAGTTCAGTGTGGCGTGCCGGACCTCAACCGCGATCATGTGTGTTCAGTGTGGCGTGCCGGACCTCAACTGCGATTGTGTGAGTTCAGTGCGGCNGTTCAGTGCGGCGTGCCGGACCTCAACTGCGATCATGTGAGTTCAGTGTGGCGTGCCGGACCTCAACCGCGATCCTGTGAGTTCAGTGTGGCGTGCCGGACCTCAACTGCGATCATGTGAGTTCAGTGTGGCGTGCCGGACCTCAACCGCGATCATGTGTGTTCAGTGTGGCGTGCCGGATCTCAACTGCGAAGATATGTCAGAAAGAATGTCAGAAGATGTGTCAGAGAGAATGTCAGAAGATGTGTCAGAGAGAATGTCAGAAGATATGTCAGAAAGAATGTCAGAAGATATGTCTGAAGGAAGTTCAGAAAGAATGTCAGAGAAAGGATATCAGAAAGAATGTCAGAAAGAAGTGGGGAGAACTCGAAGTAGTGGAGGACGTAAGATGTATGATGTAGTGTGTGCAGTGTATGGAGGACATAAGATGTTTGATGTGCGTGTCCGTTGCAGCTGTTTCTAGCTAAGGATGTGTCATGTCACATTCAGAACATTAAACGAGCTTTCCAGATACTTAAAAGATACAGTACATGAGGCATTGTTTGTGAGTTTTGTGAATTGTAAAGTACAGTTGTTCAAGGACACATGGTGGCATAGTCGGGGTTGCCGTTTGTCAATGACTTTTCGTGTTGAACGGCACGCGGCGGCGGAGTTTGTGGTTTTGCGCTTTGTCTTCATGGCGGAGGCTAGATTCATGTGGTCTGGGGAAAGATGTGACAACACTGACGCATGTTTGATGTGAGCGACATTGGCTCTGTATTTTTGACTTTTCTTCAGGAGGTATGCTGCCATGTTTGATGCTTGTTTATTCATATATGTTTGACAGGTGGTATCCTGACATGATTTGGCATGTTTGGTGTCCTGTTGGCTCAAACACTTCTGACAGCCGGTCTGCAGACATGTTTTGGCAGGTTTGATTTCCGAAAATGCTTCAGGTGGTCCACTGCCATGTTTTGGCATGTTTTGGCATGTTTGTTTCTGCCAGGTGGTATACTGACATGTTTTGGCAAATGGTTGTGTCGTGTTTACTTGAACACTTCTGACAGGTGCTATACTGAGTGGCCGACAGGACACGACAAGATCATGCAAAAATCCAGAAAAAAGGATGGCGGGCTTGCTTGCTTTGAAATGCCAGAGAACGATGGTTGCCACATCTTGAACGCGCGACAAAGACATGGAGTACGAGTGACCTGTGCGCTCCAATACCAAACATTCTTTCCATCAGCTGACAGCATTTGTTGAGATCTGTTTGGTCTCTTCCGGCGAAAATGTTCAGTCCCAAGGCGTTCAGACTAACCCTCTCTACTTCGCTTGACCTCTTTCTGCTCCCGGTCCATGGAATAAAACTAGATGACAACCCTCACCTGACAACCCCCACCCAACATGTCATGATGGGGATCACTCGAAGTAAAGTAATTTTTGCGTATGTGACCACTACTGCACTACAAACTTGACTCTACAATTTGCAGCAAGAGCACTACAGCTTTTGTACGAGCACTACAACTTGTTCTTCTTTTTTGCTCCCAGGTGAACGGAGTTTTCATGCAGGAAACGTTCAGCGTTGCTTCTTCGGACGACAGGGTGATGATTCAAAAGCGAAATCGGCTTTTCCAGACGCATAAGATGAAAATGCGCCGCTTCTTTAATCTGGCTGACAAGTCCAAAAATGGAAGCATTGACTTTGCGCCTTGGCACCAAAGTTTCTTTGTTGAAACATCACATGTCCGCACCGCTGGTCGTTGTTGTTGTACATTGCATTTGGAACCTGAGGAAGAATTCAAAGAAATGACAGCGCACAAAGAAGTGTCTGCTTGGTTATCGTCCATGGAGCTAGATGTATCGAACCCCAAAAAGTTGTTCAATTTGATTGATGGCGGCCTAAAACGAAACTTGGCCCTGAATTGGAGAGATTTTGCTGGAACTATGCACTTTGAACGTGTCATGCTACGGGTGCCTGCCATGTTTTGCCAGGAAGTAGTTTGCATTCAAAACCATCCTGAACAGTTCCAAGGAGACGGCACAGTTTCGTTGGAGGAGTTGATTTATGGCGTTGCGCGGTTGAAAGGCCCTGCTAGGAGTCAAGATGTCGAACCCAAGCAGCAAAAAAGAACATGTCATTGTACGTTTTGTTCAGGTGCAGTGCATGTTCTGCGGACAAACATGACCAATCGAGACCAAGGCATGTATCATGGAAGAAGTCAAAGACCTGAAAAGATTGCTGCTGCAACAAGGTGCACGAAACCAAACCATTCACTCCCTTACACCAAGAGGCCAAACGACCAAACAAGGCTGTATGTGTATAGAAAGCACAAGTAGTTTTTCAAAAGCACTCTTGAACATCCAGGGTTGCAGGCGAGACTGAGACATGATCTTCACTTCATCTTTCCTCATCAACATCTTTCTAGTAGCATTACTTGCTTGGGAGAATGAAGATCATGCTGCCATTGAGAAACTTCGTTATGTGTAACTTGGTGAAGGTGTCTACCCGAGTTCTGGACACATCAGAGAGACAAAATAGATTTGAGGACTGAATCCTACATTTGAGCACATTCAAAATCGAATTGGTGTTCCAAATGATATGATTTGGATTTCCAAGCAAAGAGTCCACACTCTGGCAGGATGGGACAGCTCTCCATGGAGAGTATACTGTTCTGGTATGTATTTGTATGGCAATGGGTCTCTTCGGACTTTGGCAAATCTTGACCCGCAACAAGCTGGGGCCAGTGTCAAAGACATGCATGCTGGCTCAAACAAATCCTCAGAGTTGTGTACAAAGTTGGGGACGCTTTGGACTCCACTGACAACCCAAAAAAAATTGGTGCCATCGTGGTCAATTGCTTGCAGCAAAGGTTGATAACGGTGAAGCCAAACTTTTTTTTTGCGTTGGAAAAAGGCCAAATGAAGTCAACTGGTCAGGAGATCCTAATGCGCTTTCGGGCAGCGCTGGTCGCACGTGCTGTGGAGTTGGGTTTTCCCAAGAAGTATCGTAGCACGGAAGGCCCACATGGTTCGTTTTGGAATTGCCAACAATTCTCGAAGTCCACCTTGTTTAAAGCATCTTTTGGCAGAACCTCGCAAGATGGAAGATGCTGTAAAGCATCTAAGCAGTTTCCTTCTATTTCGCCTTGGCAGTTCCTGATTTGGTTGCAACTTGCATGCTGCGGGTCTTGGACTTGGATCGATCTCACAGGCTCTCTTCGTTCGAAGTTTGAAGTCTGGACGTGGATTTTGTAAAATTTTGTGATGTGGACGGGAGGCTTACACGGCGAGAATTTGTTTGTGCCGTTGTTCTTCAAAAACTTGCAACACCTCCAGAGGCTGGGACGGAAGATGTGATGATTTGAGCCGAACCGTTCTGCTCGTTGACCAGGCACCTTTACTTTTTGAAATGCTATGCCATGGTCAACCTGGTACAGGACTGAGAACACAAAATGAGGAAAGCGAACAGCTGAGTTCTCACTGGTTTCTTTACCAGCTTAAGAGTTCCTTTCCTCGAACAGTGAGTGCTTCCTGGTGCTTTTGCATGGCTTTTGGAATCCTGACTCTCAATGCCTGTGTTAAGTCGGAGTCTCTTTGACCAATATCAACCTGTTCTCTCGAGGCCTGTGTGGCCACTCTCACCACTCGGCCACGGCAGTTGCACGAAGCTTATGGTGGCCAGAGCATCATGGGCAACGTTTACATGGCTTCACTGAGGTGAAAGTCGATGCCATGAAGTCAAGCCTGCAAGAGTTTTTTGCAGTTGTGGTTTCACTTGGTTTCACCTGTTTGTTTTGATGGCAACTTGACATCTTTGACATGCTGTACTCACATGCCAGGTGGCTGTACTTGATTGCTGCCCGTGCTGAAGATCTTCCAATGCCAGAAGGCTTCCGTGGGTTACTCCCAAATGACTTGCAAGACCATGTATGCATTTCTACCTGTATACATGCTGGTATGTTTACGTGCATTTATTCATCCGGCTACCTAGCCATCTATGTGACTACTCACCTACCTACCTTCGACCTATCCATTTGCTTCCAATTTGCTCAGGTGCTTCTTTGTTTAGTACCTATCCATCCATACATACATGATATGACTTGCAACTTTAATAAAGCATGACTCAAGAAAACAGCCTCAGGGAAGCAAGATCAGAAAGATCCGGAAGACCAAAAAGATCCTGACAAAGGACAAGAAAAGGATGGCGGAGGCGCCTTGGCACAACATGATGTTCCGAAGTTTATTTCTAGCAGTCAACAATACTGCGATCCCAGGTGTACGGAGATTGAGAAGAGTCTGGACAGAGACACCCGCAGCAGCTCGGCTGTTGTAAGCTGTGCTTTCAAATAAATCGGCCTTCCAACGCATTGCCAGTTACAGGATCAAACGAAGGCACTATATGAGTTGAGGAGTTGTTCCTAGTGCTTCAAGAGTTCTGGTTGTTGTATCTTACTATAAGTTGAGGTTTTCAAGCGGCTCAGAGAAGAACAAGAAAAAAAGGTAGAGGACCTGAATTCGTGGAAGCGTTGAAACCTTACTGTTTTATTGTCTTCATTCTATGCAGAGGATATGCTGAAACTGCAAAAGAGTGTCCCGCAAGTTGAACCTCCCCGGCCAGATACCCAATTTCATGATGATAGCATCGTACATGGGAAATTGTCACATTCGTGGATTCCAGCTATGGCTACTACCAACTAGTAACTAGATGTGATGTATGATTTTTTTGGTGACATTCTTTGAGGCTCACTACATCCCAAAGCTCCAGCTCCCAAGTTCACAGCATTCTGTATGAAGATGCCAAACGCCGGGAGCAAACTCGACGAGAGGCTCGTGTTGCTCACCAGCGTTGCTGCCTTTGAGTGAAAACTAATTGAGTTTTGAGGCCTCCGAGCCTGCTATAGTGAAATCTGCTCGACCTCATGACCAGGAGGACTCGACCTCCATTTCTTTCATTGAAACTTCCTTTTTTTTTTGGGATCTTTATTGGGCATTTTTGGCATACTCTTTCCCATGCAGTACATCGAACGCTTGGCGCAGAAAGCTCCTGCAAAGGAGGCTGAAGAGGTCCAGTGGGTTTTTGCTTTTGGCTTTTTAGTAGAAGTTATCTTTTGTCAGCATGTTGTCACTTTTTGAATCTCTTTAATACAATTCTTTCTATGTTTTCTTCAAAAAAGATCTTTAGTCAAATCTTTTTCTTCATTTTTTCCACAGGTTCCGGCTCCAAAGAGGGCTGTGAACTTGAGCCCAAGTCTCAGCACCGTTCGCTGTTCCCGATGTGAAAGAGACGGAGCGGACATTCACCACAGCAAGTGGTACTGCCCTATTCTTTCAAGGCACAAGAGAAGACTAAAGAGCCTGTTTAATAAGAATAGTCAGAATTGTTGTTTTTTGTACTTGTGTTGTATAACCAGAGAACGGCGGTGAAAGAGAACAACTTCTTGGCTAAGCTTCGATTATTCAGTTCATTGAATCATGTATCAAGCTACTGTTGAACCAAGGTCGGCTGACCCAGCTAGCAAATGAGCGACGAATCTGGCACGAGCAGCGCGAGAAACAGAGGCAAACTGAGTGACTTGAAAGATCACCCTGTGATTTGCATTGCATTATCCTGAACATTCTTGCATGGATTTTGTCAACTTCCTGCCTGAAATGGACAATAAAACAATTGCCCCTTGACGTTGATGTGCGGTGAGGCAAGCAAAGATCAAAGAAGAAGCGTGACATGCCTGCAATATCCTGCATAATCTGTTTGTACATGTTTGTACCAAGGTGGCCATGTGGAGGTCCAAAGTCCTGTCCAGTTGAAACAAGCTCAGGCAGATCTGCGAGCAAGCTGCTATCGAGCTCAGGGAAGAGGTTGCAAGGACTGCACAGCATTGTGTACAGAGATGAAGCTTTTTCAGTACGCATTTAGGCGACAGGAAGGATGTTGTAGATATAGGCATAGGTCTTCAGTTTTGAGACTTGTGGGTGCTTCAACTGACTTTCAGTTCTTGCCTTCGTGGCGCATGGCCGAGAAGTGAAACCTCTGGAAGGAAGTCAAAAATGACAATGGCTCTTCGAAGATGGAGACAAGTGCTAGCACAGGCTTGCTTCCGCCTTCACGACACAGTGCGAGGGAGGCTGTTGAGATGAATGATCAACAAAGAGATAGGTCAGATAGGTATGGTCGTCGCATGGTACTCGTAGATTCATGGCCTTGAGTTTTCTGACAGGAGCTAGCACAAAGCATGATAAAGCTATCATCCTCTATCCCGCGAGTCAATTGGTTGTTTTACTTTTCAACCCTATAGCTTTCACAGTTGACGTAAGGATACCTGATAATCCTATAGCCTTTCTAGAGGATGCGTGACAGTGGCCTTCAAATGGCCAATCTTGTGGAAGTTAGCTTGGAGTTAGTCCCTCAGAGAAACAACTGCTTTATGTAATAATGAATGTAGACTGCAGGTTTCGAAATGGGTGTTGGCAGTGCATTGGCAAGTATGAGTATGTCATAAAGGTAGTGAAAGGATATGAAAGGACTTTCAGCTTGCTTGATGCATCTGCAGGAGCTGCGACTTGCATCACCCAAGGGTTCACCTCAAACTCTCAAGGTATAGACCTTGACGTTTCTTATTACCTTTTCCTCGACCCGTTGGGATGCCAGGTTGTCATTATCGCTGCGTTTGCTCCAGGGCTTGATGTTGGATTCTCAGATCCACAGGGATGAAAATCAAAAAGCTCTGTTGGGCAGACACCAGGCGCAGAGTGGAGAGAAAGGCGTTTGGCAACTTTTAGCACTAGCAGCTGGCAGCTCCAAGGTGACTTGGAGATATTTGTTGATGGTTTTTGACGTTAGTCTAGATTTCGGGTACATTGAAGCATGCTGAATATACTATTGATTGTTAAAGATGCAGCAATGATATCCTCAGAAAATCAAGGAGCGGATGGTTGAACATGTTGGATCAGATTGAAATAAGTTTCTTTGGTTACCAGCCGTACTTTTTATACTTTTATTTCCTAGTTGGATCCAGTGAAGTGGGCGAAGTCTCCAGGAGATTGCACTTTTGAAGACTTGAAGGCTATTCCGGAAAGGTGTCGCGAACAGATTCCTATCCCGAATGCCAAGGCGCACTTGCGACTTGCTGATGACCGCGATGATGCATTGTCTGTGGCAGGTGGATTTCTTGCGACTTTCACATAGCTGTCATAGCCATGCAACGCTGGGATTCAATGCAATTCCATGCATAAACTGAATTCTTTCTGCATTTTTTCAGGTGGAGCCAGTCTGAGTTGGAAAGACAGAGCTCGCATCACCATGGCTGCGAGACTGAAGCTTTTGGTGAGATTCAAGCAGGCCCAGACTTCATTCACAGCGCGTTTGTTTCAAAGCTTTTCAAGCTTCCCTTGCGTAGGTGGAAGAGTGTTGGGGATGCGGTTTGGACGAGCTGCTGGAAGATCTCAATCCTGATGCGCCACGGAACCTGGACAAGCAGCAAAGAACCGTGCAGGCAGTCATCTGAAACTTCCCACAACCCAAAGGAAACATTTGTGTGTTGACATTCCGTGCAAACATTCAGCAGCGACATTTACATCAATGTCGCTTTTCTGAAGGGACTCCAACCAACAGCTGCACCAGTTGGGCTTGCAGCTACACAGCAGTACAGTTCTGAGAATGAATGTGACTGCAGATCGAATCAAAGCGTTGAGGCAAAGGCCAAAAAATCCAGTGTTGGTGGGAAAGGGATACACCCAAGATACTACAAGACATAGTACGATCTACTAGTCATGTTGCATCTGGCAATTTCAATCTGAGGTTTCTCCTCTTTAAAACTTTCCACGTGTGACCTTGTTATCTTTTGACATGGTTAGTCATGGTTAGTCTTTGAGGTGTGCGCCTTTTGAGGGGGCAGAATCCTTTGTTCGCTTGGAATCCTTGCGAGATGCTGGACCTCTGGAAACTGTTAGGAGCTCAGCTTGGCAAAGGACCAAACAGCACATCCCTTCAAGATTCCAAGTAAGCACCATACTACTGGGTGATTTAGCATGCCGAATCGGCAAATATTAGATGAACATTGATGAACCATGTTCCAAAATTTAGGGGAAAAGGTTCTGACAGCATTGGATAGGCCATAATTTTAGTGCTTCAACAAACACCTTTTTCGTCACAAGGTGCCCACAGTGCTCCCTGAGCGCGCCAAGCCAACGCTCAACGGACGTTATGGAACGCCACCTCGAAGAGGCTGATGGAAAATAGTTGTGAAATGGAAAACACAAAGCACCAAAAAAAAGGGGAGCACAAAATCTGGTGAATTTGGATGAATCAAGCAGTTCTCAGGTATTCAAACTGTTTAAAGTGATATCAGTGATATTTGTTGAGATATCCGTGAGGCCTGGTGCAGCCATCTCCGCCACAAAGGCCCCAACAGCTCGCTGTCTTCGAGAGCTGAAAATAGACAAGTCCGAAGTTGATGCACTGGGAACACGACTCTGAGGTATTTGATTTATGAAATCAAAGGCAATCCCCAAGAGAGGTTGCAAGCGAATGTAGGTGAACCCATGCAGCCCTTTTTTTCCCACAATCCACAAACTCAATTGACATCTTTGCTCAAGCTCTGTGTTGCTCATTGTTCGTGTGCATATGGGAAGGATAGGCAGCCAACTTTTCCGACTATTTGATTTTGACATTGGCATTTGGTAATTTTGCATGCAGGTTGCAATCCAAACAAGATCTGCAATCTTCACCATTCAGTTCACCAGTTTTCCATCGAGTTCTTGCGCATTTTAAGTTGCAGTGCTTTCGCCATGCTGATGGGCCAAGCCCAATGACAGCACCAGATCCAATGGAGGATTGACCAGAGCCTGCATCAAACATCATCAAACCATTCCAAGGTTGATTTTTTTGCTTGTTTTTTTTTGCAATCTTCCAACTAAGGTGTATCCAATATATATTTTTCAAAAGACCTTTCTTTTCAGCCCCTGATTTTTCGAAAAAAAAAAGTCTGCAGGATGGCGAAGAAGCCTGCAAGTACAATGAAGCTTTGGAGCTTCACCTGCAGCAACTCGGCGATGGATGGAAAAACTCGACGGATGGAAAACGTCCCATCGGTGGTCCAGTCGTGAAGCTCAGGAACTCAGAGGCCAAAGTTCGGCAAAAGACGGTAACATTCTTGGGCACGGGAGCTTAATCTGTTTCAGAGATAGCAGCATCATTTTTTTTAAATATCTCTTTTTTTTGTGATTTTTTTTTGGAGAACAGAATCTATTTAGTAATTTTTGAGGGTGAAGTTTTGTATTGAAGAAATGATATGACTTCATTGTCTTTCGTCAGCCTCTATGAGGTCATTTGGGTGAGAAGGCACATTCTTCCCATGCGGCAATTGTGGCGGATCGATTTCAGGCCCGACTTTTGGCCAAACGTGACGTGCATTGACGGGAAATTCGCCGGACGCGGCCAGGATTCCGACCCAGGCATTTTTGCAGTGACAGCTGTGGCATTGGCACGTATGGGTAAACCAGGTGTAGGAAACTCAGCTGGCAATTCTTGATTTCATGCTGTACTGCTTTCAGGCCACAAATTTGATTGCAACATAGACAGATAGACATAAAGATTAGATACTTTTTACGAATTGATATTAGGAGTCAATACATATCACGACAGCTTTGGATTTTCAAATTTCCCAAGTTTCGGAATCTCTCCACTCTTCTACCGGACAAAACAGACAAAGGCTGCTGCCCTTGCCTCGCAGCTCGGGAATGGGCAGCCTGACATTGAACAAGAGGCATCCGATATAAAATCAGCTGTGTGGTGGCAAATTGCGTGCGTTTTTTTGTAAATGCTCCATGGATCAAGGTGGATCTAAAATGACAATTGTGTCACTTCAGGTTTCTGAATCTCCTACTGTATTACAGGTGGCCTGTGAAGCTCTTGGTCGAATGCCAAATTGGCAAGCAGCTGTCCAGCACCTGAAATCCCTGACAAGCCGACTTCAGGAGATCCAGTTTCCCAGGTTGTTGGGAAGATGAATCCCAGTTTTTGAGAAGTTTGCAGTCTTTTGCTTACAAATCCCTATGATTCTTTTGGATGCTTTGTTGACGGCAGGATCAGGGAAACACAAGAAGAGCAGCAGCTGAAGCCATTTGCCGCTTGACCTTCTTGGCTTCGAATGAGGCTTCTTCACAGACGATTGATTTGGACTTTTTCGACATCGTTTTTCCATGTTTTTGTCTCCAACTGAATGATATTCCTCGGTTTTGCCAGAATTCTAGACTCTGAATACTCAGATTTCCTTGACTTCGAAGGCGATGAATGTTTGCCCAGATCTTCCTGGTCGCCTGGTTTGGTCCTTGCGCGACTCTGAGGCGCTCAGTGTTCTTTTTTGCTGAGATGATTGCAGGACGGTTTCCTTGGAAAGTGTTGAGATATATGGCTTTATCCAATATTCTGCAAATCTCCATACCAAAGAGCATGGAACCTATCGAATGAGCTTCCGCAGAAGTGTCAGAGGAGCCTTGGTTTTCGATCAAGGTCACATCGTTATTGCTTCTTTTGGCTCGAACAGATGATGGAAGATAATTTTCCAGAGCGCGCACCATGGGCAACGTCCTTTGCTGTGAATGTGAAGCAAATGCAACAGACTTTGCCCTTGCAGAGCTCAAAAGAAGGTGTCTTGGATGCTCACAGTCCAAAGGCATCCTTGAGAAGCGACTGTCGTAGGATTGTGTAGCAAATCTTTGAGGCTGGAAGGTCAAACCAAAGTGGTACAACCAGACCCAAGGCAGGTTGAAGTGACATGAAATGTTCCTGTGACAATTCGGGCAATGCGCCACGTCCTTGTTATGATGTTACTTGGTGTGTGAGCAGGATTGATCCGAAGGTTCACGTAACCTTCCTTGAAGTCACTTGAATGCAATCGAAATTGAATTTGCATTTTTGGATTTTCTCCTCTCACTTTTACCATGAATTTCAGTGAGGTGAACAAAAAGGATGGCGGATCTGTGCGATTCAGCCCGTTGAAATTTACCCTGTTACCTGGCAGACAGACACAGACCAGAAAACAAGAGTGGAAGTTTTGAAGAGGATGAGTTGCATTGTCATTTTGATTATGGTGGTACTCAAGGTTTCTTATGAGCTTATGAATCATGATTCCTGAATTTATGAATCTCAATCTCAATGGTGTCATGTATGTCATGTACCTCTCAGCAATGATGTAAAGGTGCTTGACCTTGAGTTTGAGGCATCTTTCCTGAAATACCTTTACCCTCCTCCTCCTCCTCCTCATCATCATCATCATCATCATCATCATCATCATCACCTGCCAGCCCATAAACATAACATAACTACTTCAAGACCAGCTATTTGGCCTTCCTTGTGCTTGCTTCTTGTTTATCTAGGTGCGACATGGTATTCCGGACGTCTTGCTTGATTGAAGGCACAAAGGCTGGGTAGTGCTTTCATGATTTTCCGATGTAAATTCCCTTCATTTCCTCTACTGCTTGTTTGCTCGGAGAGGCGCAATTGATGAGCGCAGCGGCTGTGAAGGGGGTCCATGCTAGTGCCAAGAAAGTCGGAGTGGCTGCTGGGCTGGTTAAATGATCGTCGAGTCTAGTTGTGATGTTGTCGACTTGAGACTTGGTGGTTCTGGACACTGGACAGTTTCCATTCTTCATTTGACTGCTTCTTTCTGCTTGATCTTCCCGCCTACCATCCAGGATACTGGCACAAAAGCAGTTTGGCTCGCTGGGAAAGTTGTGGGTGCTGCAGAAATGGCAGAGGAGTGCTGTTTGGCTCCTTGGGCTCCTCTGCTTGACCCCAACGCATAACCACGTGCGAGGATGCCATCAGCGTAAAGAGCGCTACCGAACGTACCATCAAGGTGGACGTTACGGTGGATTTGGTCAAGGAGCATCTTGCATCATCTTGCCATTTTTTTTGAAATTGAAACCATATTGAAACCAACCTCTCAACTTCTCATGCTGTGACATAGCTAGACCTGAAGAATGTGCAATGATGATCAATGTTTTTTATGTTTCTTGCTCTGAAGGGCAGGCGGAGATCTTGTGTTGTACGGTGCTTCTCACACTAAGGATTGATGCGGAAGAGGTATCTGTGACTTGTCTCCATTGATGTCGTTTGCGTTTCTCTTTGATAAAAGGCAAACAACATCAACTAGCCATCATGCGCTGGCATCAACCGGCGGATATTTCTGGCACACTTTGGACTCTGGACACTTCCAAGGTAAAGGTCAAGGACTTCCACACCGATGTTAAGCTTGCAGAAAGTGTGCTGAAGGTGAAGGTTATCAGAGATTTTGTCCCTTGACTCCTTGACCACAAGTCATGTCCAACTGACAACTGCAAAGCTTGGTGGACACAAATTCACTCAATCCTTGGCATCTTGAGGTTGAGAGGGCTATCTCAGCCAAAGCCAGCGAGATAGCAACAAGGTCCGCTTCAACAACTCAAGTTATGCCAATGATCTTGAAATGGGTTGTGCATGTATCAGCTGACTCTGAGGATGGCCAAAGAAAAGACCAACAGATTCATGTCGAAGTTCCAGTGCTGTCCCTGAGAGATTTTTTTCCAAGTTCCGGGCATGTCGTAGCATCTTTGGCAATGTCCAAAGGCAAATTGCCAGGACAGTTGTTAATGTGTTCCATGGTGGTTGCCTCGCGTTTGGGCCAACTACCAGGAACTACTCCAGACAGTTGAAGTAGATGGCACCCTATAGAGACCTCATGTGAAATTGTGACACCAGTTCTGACATGTATGGATCTGCTCCAGAAAAGTGTTGCCTGGGTTTGGATCGCTCAATGTGTTGCAGCAATAATTGTCCAATCATGTCGTGTTTTTTTACTGCCATATTTTTGTCAGGCATCTGTCCGTGCAGCAGCAGCTACTGCACTGGCCCACCTGGGTGAAGCTGGTGTAGGAGCCTTCGCTGAAGTCCTGGAACAGAAAATGCCCTCCAAGGACGAAGAAGGAAGTTCACGGGCATTGGAGACAGCAGCTGCACTCTATGGTTTCACACACTGCTCCGATGAATTATGTTGCTCCAAGGTGGATCTCATCTTACAGCGTTTGGATGATCCATGCAAGCGTGTACAGTTGGCGGCAGCCAACACTTTGAAAAGCCTTGGACCTCTTTGTGCCGATTCGATTGCACAAAAGCTGAAAGTTGAAGATCCTGAGGAGCGCGAGCTGTTTGTGATCGCTTTGGGTTGCATAGGCTCTCCCAATGCGTTGCCATATACCAACATGTTGGTTGCACTGCTAGATTCCAAAAATGAAACCTCGGCCTCTGTCCAAGTCGCTGCAGCAGAAGCACTTGCCAAGTGCGGTCCGGAAACTGGACACGCCGCCGCAGTGGCTCTTGCAGAACTCTTGAGCAGAGAAGGTGAGGATGGACAGCGAAAAGTCGCAGCGGCAAAGAATGCATTGATCTCCTTAAAGGAGGTTGCTGCTGAAGTTTTGCCAGGCCTTTTAAGTCACAAGAATCCTGACGTGAAGTGTGCTACCTTTGACATTCTGACTTCTCTTGGAGATGGATCTGGAGTACTTAAGGAACTCGCAGCCTGCACATCTGATGCCAATGAGAAAGTAAGACAGCAAGCAGTTCAGGCACTCTTATTGCTGAAGGATCCATCAGTGCCGCTTCAAATTCTCCCGAGAATGATGGATGATTCAGACCCAACAGTGGCCAAGTTGGCAATTTCCACCATTGGAAAGATAGGCCCCAGGGCTGTGAGTCTTGCCTCCGTGGTCGCCAAGCAGCTGAAGAGTACTGAAACTGATCAACGACGTGCAGCTGCGTGCGCATTGGGACAGCTTGGTGAACTGCCTAGCAGTACACTGAAGGCGATCATCACCCAGCTGAGGAGCGAGAAGAATGATGATGTGAAGAGTGCTTTGATTCAAGCAATTGGATCACAAGGACGCGGCAAAAAAACATCAAAAAACATGCAAAAACTTTGTGGGCAGGGAAGTACTCTTGTGAGCTGTTTTTATTGGTTCATTGGGTCATTGGGTCATTGAGTCATGACTACCAGGACCTGGAGCTGGAGCCTTTGTGTCCTCTTTGAGTCCTGAATTCAAGGAGGGGATCTCGGTATCGTACAGGAAATGATTGAAATTTGCTGAAAACTATGATGGTGAATGATAGTGATCTATATATCCACATTCTACATTATGTAGATTTATTTATTGGACATATTGAATAGGCAGAATACTGCAAGTTATCTTGTGCTCTGTGAAAACGAGGCAGAGGGTAGAGAATAAAAGGAGGATTTAAGATAAAAACAAGAGTTGATGGTTTTAATTTTCGGAGGCAGACAGTGTGTCGACAGATCATGTCCACCTTATGGTGGACTTCATTGTTAGTTTCCATTTCTTAACAGTGTACCACGTATCAGACGCTTTCTCCATGGTGGAGACAGGACGCGTCGGTTCTCGTGCGCCATGCGCTACTTGAAGCTTTTGGAAACATTGGAGAGGCAGCAGTTCCAGTCTCAGACAAGCGGAGGCCATGAACATGAATGAATATCAAGTATTAAGCATGACAAGTTCAACAACTTGCTGTCCTAATTCTTGGTCACTCAGGGTGAGATGGCTCCATTCATGCTGAACTTGGCAATGACAGAGAAGGAGTTTCTTCCCCAAGTAATCCAGGCAAAACTTGGCAATGCATCCTGAACGTATGGCTTTCTAAATTGTATCCAGACTCCAGAGGTATCCAAGTCAAGTTCACATTTATTTTTTGGAGGCCATGGGACGCGTAGGGGAAGCTGCGGCTTTTGCCCTCTCTGCACGCATGGAGGACACTTACAAAGAAACCGACAGAGCAGAAACGCGCGGAAATGTATCCTGGAATACTACGGATCAGGAAAAATAATGCAACATAACTTCTCCAAATTTATATCCAAGTACCTCCAAGTATCAACACTCGGACAGGGGGACAGAAAGTTGCACAAGCGAATTAATAGCAATGCCAGGACCCGGATGCCAGCGTCAAGGTGTTTTCGTTGGAGGCCTTGACTCTTGTTCGGAGTGGTCTTTTTTGCTTCGCTTTAGTTTCTTTCACCACACAAGGTATGGTCGGTATAACCCTGTACAAACGTTTTGCTCTATTCCCAGAATATGCAATGAACAGTTTTCATTGTGCAGTTTTACATTCAAAAAGAGAACATTTCAACTTGCGTAGAATGGTTTGTTGATTCCTCAGTAGTTTCGTTAGCTGGCAGGTACTTCAGCTCCTTGCAGAGCTTCCATCAACGCAAGAAGCAGTGTCAGCCGTCATGAGGGCCTTGCAGGCAGTGGTGGATACTCTGAAACTTGAGCGGGTTGTTGGAGTGATAGGAGTGAGCATAGGTTACCTACAAAGCGACAAATATGTCAGATCAAGTTTTATTTTCTTTCTCACTTAGCTTCACTATGCCACTATGCTTTACTCCGAGCCTCTGAGAGGATACAGCTCCTGAAGTCCAAGGGGCTGCTTGTCTTACAGCTGCAATGCTGGCCGTAGAGCAGGTGAAGCAGGTGAGAATGGCAAAAATGGTGGCAACTTTGCATCCAAAATGCAAGAAGCATATCGGCCCCCCAAAACAGGAAGATGACTTGCCGCAGATGGATATGGAAGAGCAGGTGTGACGATAGCGATGCGCCTTGCAACCTTAACTGACAACCTAAGACATGCGCTTTGATTGGGCAGTTGGGTAGGATTGATAGGTTAAATGAGCTGTCAATGCCTAGCCACATAGGATTTGAAACTTTGGCAATTCATATTCACCAAGCTACTGTACGAAGAGATCCTTGTTTTTTTTGCGGCTTGGAAGTTTTTTGTCCACCAAGTTCACCAAGTCAATGCAGGGCGATGCTTGGTTGAATCTTCCAACTAAAGGCAGCTGTTATGAGAGATTTGATGACAGGAAGATAAGCTGTACCAGCTCAAAGTTGAAAGTGGCCTTGCAAGAAGAAGAGGGAAAGATCAGGCACCGATACGGGGGCAAGTTAAAAGGATGCGTGAATGCCACATCAATTGTTGTCCAGTCTCAGAGTTTCCCAGGCTTCAGTGGTGGCTGACAAATTGTCGCAGCTGTTGAACGAAGCCAGCAGTCCAGAGGCCATTTTCCAAGAAAGCGGAGAACTTTGATGTGATTTATGAATTTCTGGCAGTTTTTTGATGTCATTGGTACAGGTACAGAGCGGTGCCCTTCATGGCTTGTGGAAACTTGGTGCAAACTTTTCTGCACCTCACGCACAGGCTACCTGGCTACCTTGGACCATTTCTTGCAGCTTTGATTTCTCAATCAACCCCATGGATTATATGAAGTACGTGTATATACTGTACACACACGTATATACACGCACCTAGACTATAATATATACTGTATAAGGTATAAATAACATTTACAGTATGCAAAGTATATGATCAGTGCATGATATGTACAATAGTGCCTAGAAGATGATATACGATGATATATACAAGATAGCATGAGATAATATAAGACAATGCAAGATAATACAAGATGATACAAGATGATACAAGATAATATGAGATGGTGTGAGATGATATGGAATATCCAATGTATATAATGTATAGTATACCACATATGGTATTTCGTAGTTAACATAATATGATATGATCTATAGTATATGATACATGGTATCTAATTCCAAATATCTAATGTATGACGTATGAAATAAAAGATATAATATTCGATGTATAGATTTTATATGTTATAATTTACTGTACAACACGATATATGACATATGATATTTAATATTTGATATATGATTTATGTATACTGTGACATATGATTTGCAATGTGTAATATCTTATTTAATGTAACATAGGATGTATTATCTATGATATATAATGTATGATATTGTATTCTAAAAAAACATAGCTCATGATATATTTCACATAGTATGTACAATGTATCAAATATAGTATATTGTATACATATAGTGTTGAGTACAATTTATAGTATATGATGTATAATATCCAAAATATATTACATATATTATAAGACTATATTTCATATATGACACATTATATATAACATATATGACTTATAGTATGTGAAATATGAGATCCACATATCAAATCACTAGTACAGGAAACGTAAACTACTCTATATAATGTTAGACTATATATGTTGTTGTATTTGACATACACAATAAGTCATGATGATATGATATAAACTAGAATGTTTGACGAACAATAAGATATGATATATATATACGATATATAATATATTGATTATGCTTTGTATGATATTTGAACTATAGCACAGGCCATATGGTACATTATGCGTATAATAAAATGTATATCATGAATATGATCTATTTCTTATGCATTTTATAATATATTATATTCATTTCTTCTACAAGCAGTACATATTCGATGAATAACAGTGAGCGTCCACTGTGCTGCCCCGTGTGTGTCTCTGTGAGGTGATTGCAAGCCTGGCAAACTCAAGCTCTGTGAGCCTCAGAAAAACAGCTGACTGCTTGGTGAGATCATTTGAGTGCTTGTTTGGTCCAATGTATGGTTTTTGTCAATGCATGTCCATGCGTCATTTGACTCCAAGGCTTTTCTTGCACTTGGAGATTTTGGAGAGCATGCCGTACCATTTGTCGGCACCTTAGTAATTTAGTGGCTCTGAGTTTATTCCGTTTCGTAAGCAGAGATCTTGAAAACACATTTTCAATGAGGTGGAGCTGATGATTTCGCATCTTGGAGTTGAAGGGCATGGTCAGGAGGCACTTGGCAACTGCTGAACTGCTGAAAACCGCAATGGCAACATGTTTTTTTTTGAACATCAATGAGCAGGAAGGTAGACCTTAAGAGTCCATAGATTGTTCAACTTCTGCTCACACTTACTTACCATCACTCTGCTGCTTTGATCTGGTATCAGTGGCCTAACATCGGGACGAGGATGTATTAATGTAACATACATGAAGTGTAATTGCGAAGGTGGACTTGGAGGTGCAACTAGCGGTGGTGCAAGCCCTGACAACCATGGGCATGTTTGGAAGCTCAGAAATGCTTTAGCACAAGTGGATATTCAAATGACAAAGGCCAGAAATCATCGTAAGGTCACCATGTTGCATATGATCTGACTATATTTGAGCTTTCTCATTCAATCTGGATTGTACGTTACTGTGATTTCGTTGATCTACAGACATTTGCATAGACACAAATTCTTTGGACGGCCTTTGAAACGAGTTATTCTGTATCGGTTCTACATGCAGACGCCATCAAATCATCAGGTTAGGCGTGGAAGCAGCTCCCCTGTTGGCGAAGCGTCTGATTGGTGCACCAATGCTGCCGAGTTGCTGGGCCCAAAGACATGACCTCAGAATCCTGTCAGGTACAGGGGCTGAAGAGCGTGCCCAGGATCCAGAGGAGTCTTTCAAAATGTTTCAAAGCTGTTCAGAGTATACGTACAACATCAAGCTTTGGAGTTGTTGTTGTTTTCCAGCTTTGGAGTTTCTCTGCATATCAAGACTTCAGGAGATTTCCAAGAAAAAGTGCCTTGGTTGCACTATCAAGTCAGACAAACCCATGGCCACCATGGTCACCTTTGATATCTCCAAGGCGAATGGCTCCTCGTAGTGTGGCGTCAACCTTGAGTCCTGCTGAATCCTTAGAACCAGAAGGAATTTCCCAAGCAAGTACCGGAACCATTGCATTGCTGATGCAAGAGATATTGAGATGCCAACTATATCCATTTACATTTGATTTTGAAACAGTTGATTTTTCTTTGCCTAATTAAATCACGACACATGCAGCGCTTGAACTGAAGATATGCGAACCAAGGCAGAGCCTTCATCCATGGCAAGACGCCCCGGCCCTCGCAAAAGCGCATTAGATTATGAAGGATGGCAGCTGGCAGCTCAGTGTATTGCGCTTGCGATGTCTTATTCAGAAGATATGAAATTTGACAAACATGAACACATTCAAAACCAGTTGCAAATGACAGTTGCCACAGAAACTGGATTCCTTGCTCCAGGCTGCTGCCCTATGCTGGCGATGACGATGAAAAGCCGGATGAAGGGCTGGATGAAGGCCTCTTTGACAGCATGAACATGTTGATACATTTTCCGGAAGCATCGTCGCAACTAGTACTGACAACCTGGCAAAATGATGCGCACACAAGCATCGGAGGCATCCATATATATAGCTCATTCTGGGCTTTCTATCATCAGCAGTTTCGTCATTTATGACAGTGGCTTATGATATCTGCCTGAAGCTTTCTGATTGCACAGCATTTCGAAGGTTCTCCAGATGAGGCATCGCCACCGGGTGGGGTGGGGTGTGCTCAGCACAACCTCCTGTTTGGACCTTCCAATGGATCAGATATATACATTTCATTCATGCATTTCAAACATTGAACATATACGTACAACATGAAACAGACACTCTCACCGGCCAGTTATTTCAAATTTGGGCACCTTTGTTAGTTGCGAGGAAAAAGCAGCACCACAGGGACCTTCAGAAGATGAAGTCCAGCTGGGAGCTGATTCCTTTTTTCCGTATCCCTAAAACCCTAGAAAGGGCCGGCAAAATCTAAGAGGAACACGAAAGAACAAGATAAGCATAGAAAGACCTGTTTGCGTCGTGCTTGTTCGTGAATTGATGTTAAGATAGGTCCATCCAGCATCCTTGTTCCAACTTGTTCCTACCAAGGCGCGCTTGTGTGAGAGCACTTGGAAGTATGGGTCTACCAGGCGGAGCTCTGGATAGTGTTGAACTTGACTCCAAGACATGCTGCTTTTGTCGAAGGTGCTCACACGCTCACGGAATGCTTTCAGTATCCGGACTGATGGGGGTGGCCTGGGGTGGAAGGAGTTATAGAGAGACTTATAACATCCTTAACTTTATAGCTCAGACTCAAATATGCAAAGTAAAGTAGAATCTAGCAGGACATCCATCTCATGACCAACATTTCAAAATGGCTTCGTAATTTCACAATCCCCAGAGCTTTGTCTGCCAGACTGACAGACATGGTGATTGGATGTGATTGGTTTCTCTGTCCAAAATGCTCGCATGTTCCAGGATCCAGAGTTGCAAGCGGCGATGCTGAGTGAACTGCGGATGGTGCCAGAGGCACGGGTTTGGAAGAGATTCACAAATAGAGTCGCAATAATTTGGATCTCGACTGCCCCCCCGACAGGTGCACTCAGCAATGATCAATAAGCTGGAGGATGCCTACCAAATAGTGCGACAAGCAGTGGTGGAGTTTGTCTTCCATCTAGCTGAGGTGCAGCAAAAGAACTCAAAAGAGCACTCAGAACCAGAAGTAACATCAGTAGCATTTGTGCAATGCCTCTCTGAGTTTTAGATATTTCAATTCAAACCATTCCAACCTACGAAGTTGTGGCATTTCACAGCCCTTTTGAATCCTTTTGAAACTTCCCAGAAGTAGTAAGACATCCTAATAAATCTCTTGCCCCTTTCATTTCTTCCAGATGTGTTCCTATCCGCGTGTTTCGATAAAACCAGGCTGGTCAGGTGAGTGAAGTTTTGGTTCCTGGTCTTGCTGACGAAGATCCATATGTCAGGTGCCTTTCCAAGTTTGCGCTATCGGACCGCGGTTCCATTGCTGTTTTGACTTGTTTGTTGCCAGGCATTTGCACCTCCAAGTTTGCCACTTAGCGCGGCTGATGGCAATGCGAAATCTATCACCATTTAGACAAACAACTCAGGCACTTGGGCTGTTGGAACACCTTGCGCAAGACCAAGCCGCATCAGTAGCTTTACGACTTCGAGATCCGTACCTCGGCTGGTTGTGGAGGTGTCCTTGCAGTCCAGTGGGATTCCCCGTTGAGCCATCAGGTGCTGGTCAGTCAGGGCATGCGCTGTGAGAACGCTTCACCTCATTGGGCCTCCAGCAGTGCCAGTCCTGACATCCAGATTGAAGGACTCAGATGGCAGTTGACGACTGTTGTATTTCTTTCCCTATGGGGCTGGGATTCGTGTCAGCAGTTTGCAACCGGTTTACAGTATAGTATTTTAAAGTATTTCATATTCATTTTATAGCATTTCAATGCATTTAATACGTATTGATATATATAATATAACTATCAAATTGGATACAGATAAAGATATGGGTGGTGATTCCGAACTTCCATAATTCTGTGAGGATGAGGACAGAGAGATGCGTGCCGCCTGCGTTGAAGGCTTAGGTCACTTGGGTGACATGGCAAGGTGGGCTCACGTTCCTATCGAGGGCTTTGTGGTTTGCATTTCTTTCCCATGCCCGGAAAGTCCACGTTGATCTGTGTTTTGCCAGTTCTTCTGCGACGGAGATTGTGAGTTCACTGGCGGACGAAGAAGAAATCGTGATTCACCAGACTTTCCAGACGTTGAAGAAGGCAGCTCTTAGTTCATCCCAGATGTTGATGTGAAACATTGTCAAACAGAAGAGTCTTGGCTGAGCTGGCAATCCCAGATCGGAACCGCTGGCCCGGAAGAACTCGCTACATGCATCCAGAGTCCATGCCTCAGTTCTTGAATATTGAAGAATACAGTATTTGAAAAATCGCCGTTCCAATGCCTTCATCTTCATTGAATGATGTTTATGTTGAGACCTGTCGAGACTTTGCCCTCTATTTTCTGTTCAGGCACAAAAAAACCTCAGGTGCGTTTCTGACATCCATGCGGTTGGGCGTCGATCGACAAATTAGGGAAAATTTGTGAATACATAAGGTCGCCGAACCTATTGTTTCACCTATTGTGAAGGACATTCTTTCACCGTTTGAATGTTTTCAAGTGGCAGATTTCGAGGACATTATAAGTGGTTGACGAGGGGCCAACAATTCCAAAGCCTGACAAGTTATGGACCTGGTGCGTTTGTGTCAGGTGCAGCTACTGGCTGTACAAGCGCTGGGAGAGTTCGGCAAGGTCATCTCATTGACCTTCATCAATCATGGAATCATGTGCAACCACTCCCATTACTCCCATTGTTTATGTCCTCAACGTTTTTGACATGTTTTTCCAGCAGGAAGCGGCATCATATGCACCGATCATTGCTGGTTTGCTTGGCTGTGGTGTGAAGAAGTTGGAGGAGACTGCAGCAGCTCGGCACCACGAAGATTACTTTGCATTATTGTAGCTGGGTGGGATAGACGAGAGACTCAATGCAGTGCGAAAGATGCCGATTATATCCGATTATAAGATAGATTAAGATTGGGTGGAGTTGTATTTTTATGGCTCAAGCTGTTTTATTAAGCTCTGGAGTGGGTTCGGGGGCGTGCCAATGGCATCCGTCGCATTTGTCGCTCCATCAACACAGCAGAGGCCATCCTCTCTGCGGGGAGGCCTCAACCAAGGAGCCTCTCAGAGTGCAGTGCCTGCGCGGTCTGGCTGTTCTTTGAATGCCACGGTAGTGGCAGGCATTGCCGGGCTGGCAGCGGCGTGCACTGTGCCCTCACTTCGCAGCCGTCGCAATGGGCCATCCAGCCGAAAGCGCAGCCGAGGAAACGTGCAGCGGTGTGCGGAGGATGGTTTGTGGCAGCCGCGCTTAACTGGTTGGACACCAGAAGATTTGGCGGCCGAAAGGCAA
Organism: Breviolum minutum Mf 1.05b.01; assembly: GCA_000507305.1. Classification (NCBI taxonomy): domain Eukaryota; class Dinophyceae; order Suessiales; family Symbiodiniaceae; genus Breviolum; species Breviolum minutum. Next base: position 134,763 of record DF239254.1, read on the forward strand.
CGAGCCATGTCGATGCCCGACACGCCTGGCTATAGCGGACCACGCTACACTGGACCGGGCAGCATCACCGATGCCTTCATTGATGGCCTGCTGAACACACAAAAGCAGGGTCAGTTGATCCCAAAGAAGGATGCATACCTCATGGTTCTGGACATCATTGATCTACTGCGCTCGGAGCAGACCATGGGCCAGGTGTCCATTCCTGCAGGGGGTCATTTGACCATTGTGGGTGACCTACATGGCCAATATTGGGACTTCATGAATGTCCTTAGCATGTCTGGAAAACCTTCTCCCAACATGCCCTTCATCTTCAATGGCGACTTCGTAGATCGAGGGTCGTGGTCCATTGAGGTGATCATTACCATCTTTGCTTTGAAATTGAAGGATCCTCAGGCAGTGTTCCTGAACCGCGGCAATCACGAGATGCTTGAGACCAACATCCTCTATGGTTTTTGCGGCGAGTGTGGAGCCAAGTATGACATGGAACTCTTCAACCTCTTCTCCGAGGCATTCAGAAATCTGCCCTTGGCACATTTGGTGGACAGCAAGGTGCTGGTGCTACATGGAGGACTTCCAGGTCCAGATCCAAGGATTTGGATGCCAGGGCAGACACACGATCCAACAGATGCCATTCCGATGACGCCCTTGCCATCACTACAAGAGCTGGCCCAAGTGGATCGATATTTGGAGATCACACCCGAGTCGTATGCGCAATCCATTGGCCCTACAACTTCTGAAAAAGAGGTGAATGACATGAGAAGACTCATCGACATCTTGTGGGGTGATCCCCGTGGTGGTGGCGGGTATGGACCTTCATACAGAAAGGGCAAAGGTGTCTACATGTTTGGTCCTGACGTGACGGAGACCTTCTGCCGCGAGAACAACTTGCAATGTGTCATCCGATCCCATGAGGTAAAGGCTGAGGGTTATAGGTGGGATCACAAGCAGCTGTTGAGCGTTTTTAGCGCACCCAATTACTTGGACACGGGCAACAACAAAGGAGCCTTCTTGAAGCTCACCAGGGCCGGTGATGGCAGCGTCGCCATTGAAACAGTGAACTACAGCGCTGTGCCGCATCCAGACGTACCACCCATGAAGTGGCAAGAACACATCACCAACAACTACTCGCACCTCACCCGCCTCATGCGCAAGAAGGTCGGTGCTCAGAGTTTTGATGAGTTTGGTGATAGTGACTTCGAAGGGCTGATGAATTTCGATGAATGGGAACCTGATGAGGCGGAACAGTTTCAGGAAGCGTTTAGGGTGGATCAATATGGCCGTGACCTTTAACGAATCTTCGTTGAAGCCGTGGCTGGTGTTTTGACTTTTGAAGGCAAGGAGCCACCACCCGGATCCTTCTAGTAGCGTGTGGCAGTGTGTGGTGTACTCCATTTGTTTTCCTTCTAAGTTCTGGGAAGTTAGCTTCGGTTACAAATGATTAACATACTGTTGCGTTGCAGACCTTACTTTGGAGGTATGCTCAACCAACACATCTAATGCCCGTTGTTGCTTAGTAATGCACACTGTCAGAATAGCGCTGCTTCAAGATCGCACTATATATACATGAAGTATCATGAAGTTGAGAAAGAAAAAGGATGCGGAGCAAGCCAAAACTGCTGGGACACGCAGTCAATGCAGAGAAGAGTGTAGGAATTGTCAAAATTGCATTCTTGACACATTACCTTCACACGAGTCTTCTCAGAGATTGCAAACCAAGGTCCTTGCATTGAAGCGTATGGGTGCATCTGCCTAGTCTTTCAGTGCGATTTGTACAACTGTATGTTGCTTTGCTGAGCCACCAGGTGTTCGAGCAGCTGTTGCAGTTGCACCGATTCTGGCGCATCGTACGCCACCGGTCCATGACCACGAAAATTTGCTGGACGATGAGCTGCAGGCGCCTGGCATGCCTTTTTATTTTGATGCAATCCCAAAAGGATTAAACAAGTCTTGAAGGATCTTTAACCACTGACGAAGTCTGGTATGCAATTATATACAAAATCATTATGTAATTGTTACAAAATACTGGTCAGATTCCATTGTGTTTGAAAGGCTAGACAAGTATCGAACAGAAGCAGTGAAGAACAGGATGCCCAGAAGCAGCGGCGTCTATCTGCGGCATCTGCATTGCGAAACTTCGGCGAGGACAGTTTTCCTGCGTTATGCCACAGCCAGCAGAGTCACCCGCCAATTCGAATAAACTCCATTGAGGAGATTAGTTCTGGCCAAGCTCAGCTAGTGGGTACCTGTCTCCTGGATCCAGATGCGGAGATTCGAAAGGAGGCATCTCCCAATTTGTATTTTCATTCTTCTCCAGTGAGTTTTCTGGGATCTGGATTTTAAACCTCACCAGGCAGTGGAGACTCTGAAGATTCTTGGCGAGCCTGGCGCCGCCACGTTCAGCAAGATGCTCAAGTGCTTCGCGGTAGATCTGAAATCACGAATGGTGTTGCTGAATAAACTGCCCGAATACATGGAGCTGAGGTGAGTACACGGACCCCAAGACTGGAACCAGACTGGAAGCCAGAGCAGCTTGGCAGAAAAGAGCAAAGACATGCAAAGACATACTGCACAAAAATGCAACTCCTTCCCAGATTACCTTTCCGCAATTCTTCCGTTACTTTTCGCTACTTTTTCAGCTGTCTAGGTCATGTCTATCGAAGCCTTGGGATCCCTGGGCTTGTTCGCTGTGCCCTTCATACCACACTTGGCCAAGTGCCTTCAGGACTGGCCCAAGGGCCGTGTGATGCCGTTGTGCATCATTTAATGCATTGCCCAGGACCCTGCCGCAGAGGTGCGGCGCATTGCTGCAGTGGCCTGGACCTTGGAGTTCTGCATCCCTCTTTTTGAGATTCACTTGGAAGGTCACTGTTTCGGATGTTGGAAATGGAAATCATCAAAAAAACATCCAAAGTCTTGAGGCGCTGGGAGAGTTGGCCGAAGAGCACTCCGTGACCCTGTCAAGATTAAACATTTGATGGGTAAAATCCACTTGTGTAAAAGGTGAACGTGAACATAACAAGTGAAAACTACGGAACTAGAGAACTATGTGTTTGGCCATGGTACAGGCTGCGGTTGCAGACTATGCCCAAGAAATTGCTGCATGCCTTCATGATGGTGATGCGTTGACCCGTCGAAGATGCATCGAATGCCTTGGAAAATTGGGTGGTCAGCTCAGAACATGAACCTGTACCCCGTACTCACAAAAACTGATTCGTTGAAGCCTCAGAAACGACTCATACTGTTTGCTTGTCGTCGAGGAAATCATGCAAAGCCATTTGTGGAAGAGATGGTCCACATCTTGGAAGGCTCATGGCAATGCTGAGTTCACTCACCGCTTAAAGCTGACTTGTAAATTTTGGTGCAGGTATAGACAGTTGGAATTGGGCACCTGTTGCAGAAGCACTCACAAGACTTGGTGCCCTTGTCATCAACAACTTGCTCAAGCTTTTCACATTTTCATGGAAATGTATGGGTCAATATGCATCATGCACAGGTATCCTATGGTATTCTGCTCATGTCATGTAGCCACATCTCTAGACATCTACGGATGCCAAGGTGCAGCAAGGGAGTCACATGCTGACATCTTGGCCGCAAACTTGACGCATGGCTCCCGATCTGCCATGACCTTAAGGGTCTTATGAGGCAACAGGCATTCTAAGGGTTCGGCTCGGTTGAACTTGAAGCAGTTTCGAAAGAGGCTTAGAGGCTGACTTCTAAATATCAAATCCAGTTCAAATCCATAAATTCCATAAATCCCTTCCGACATTCTGATCCCGCCTGACTTGTCGAATTTTGGTGCAATGTGAGGTGAGATGGAGTGCAGCAAATTGCCTGGGAAAGCTGGGAGGCGTCGCCAAGGACCGTTTTTGAAGTGCACTGGGTTGGCTCATCACTCCACACTCTCAAATCACAATTTGCTGTGTGATCCTGAGCACGTTAGTGCCTTCTTTCCTTGTAGTTGTGCTCTAAAGGATCATGTGGATGCATTGGCCACGCACTCAGCTTCAATCAGCTTCACACAGGATAGCCTCGACGCAAGCAGCTGACTAGCACTGGCACTGCATAGCACTACCAGGTCAACTTGCTGGAATCCGAAGATGCGTCACTTCGATGTGTCGGAACTCAAACACTCATGCAGGTGGCCAAGGCGGAGATCACTTTTCCATACTTTTTCATGTTTTGCAGCGTTTCAAGCTGTTGTCGGTCAGGGAATCAAATTCATCACTAAATACAGCAATGTTGACAAGTGCACTATTCAGGGTATCAACTTGGAAGAGAAGTTCCTTCCGCTGCTGATGGATCCTGACACAGATACGTGACTTGGCTGTCTCAAGCTATAAGAGACTGATTGTGTAGCACTGAATGCGTTTCTTTTTTGCTCGAATTGATGTGGCAGGCGAGAGCAGGCCTGTCTTGCCCTGGCTTCGCACTGTGATGGAGAGGCTCTGCGCAATTTGTGATCTCGCTGCTTAAAGACCTTGAAATGTGGGATTCTGCTTCGAAGCAAGGCAAAGGATACTCTTTCAACTGCAGAATCGCAAGTACTCACTCTGGAGTGTGAGTCACAGAAAATGGATTAGAAGGGTTTGCGTACAGTCTTGATGACTATAAACATCACTTCAGGACTTCAAGGCGAAGACTGCTCTACTCTATCCGAAAAAAATCATGACAACACCTTGAATTGAACTCTTGTACATTTTCAACTTAGCTTAAAAATAAGATTCGGACTCCGTAAACAAATGCTTGGACAGATTTTGCATCTGAAACACTCTTGGAAAGAATCTTATCTCTTTGTTTGAATCCTTTCATTCTAACCCAATGGGTGTCCTGGTCCCTCTGGGTGCGACGTGGTCCGCCAGGGATTAGAGAAGCTGATTACGAAGTTACACGATCCCAAACCCTTCGTTCGTCGTGCCGCAGCAGCGACCCTTGGGGACCGACAGAAAAAAAAACGGTGAGAGATATGGAAAGGTGATGAAAGGTGATAGATTGAAAGGGAAAAGTTGGGTACCCTGGGAGAGTACCCGAGATATATACCAACATATACCACCGATATATGAATTATATAATGGTTGTATAAGGCAATATGGGGTAATATTTGGGGAACAGCTGCTAGGGTACCCTCCCAAGGGTACCCAAAATTTCCCTTTGATAGATCTTCAGTAAGGATAGTTATTTTTTTCATAGATTCTTTTAAAAGGTGTTTCACAATTTTGAGCTAAGAATTTCTGAGGTCAATTGTGAATCATTAGGAAGCCAGTTTTGCTCTCTTTGGTTTGTTTATATACTGTTTGTGCTTGCATCCTTCCAATTCACACTGGATCCCAGAGTCGCGTGATATCATCAAAGGGATCAAGTGATGTTACCATCATTTGGATATCTGCACTTCAGACACACTTTGCAATGCTTCTTGATTCAGGTCCTTTTCCAAGTCTCATAGAAGTTTCCCTTATGAGCAACTATATCATGAATTTCATGGGTCTAATCACCATCAAGCGCAGGAGCTGGGGCAAGAAGCAGCTGACTGTGCAGGCAGGGATCCTTCCATGCGGCAGTGTCAGGTTTTGGAGGGAGTTATCCTGACCTGTCTGGATTTTATACGAAGCATGCACCCATTTTCTTCAGTGCTTTCGCATGCTTTTTAGTAACATTCTGGAGTTGGCTTGTAAATCTCAGTGTTATCACCAGGAGATGTCCTGCACCTCCTGTTTGACAGCAACAGCTATGTGTGTGCCACTGCTGCACGATCTCTGGTGGCTTTCGGTGCAGTGGGTGCTAAGTCTCTCATGGACAGGCGCATGGGCTGCAGATTCATCCATGACGCTGTCACCAGCATGGCAGTGATGGCAGGTTGTTGGATGATGATGAAGATGACCGACTGGATGTGCAATCGAGCGTTTTGCAGAAGATCATGTTGGATGCCATCCAGGACCGACTCATTTGACAAGCCATTGTCGTGCTGGATTGCGTGCTTGCTGTTGTAACCCTCTAATCACCAGCTGATTACTTGTATCTTTCCTGAGGCAGCTGATGCCCAATTTATCGAGCCCTACCTGCATGTGCTAGTAGAATTTTGGTCGCAAGCAGTTCATTGGTTTGTTTCATTTGGTTGCTTGGTTTGTTTGATGGTTGGCAGGTTGGAATCAAAGGTCACCACATCAGGGACAGAATTTTCCTACGGCCTGACATGATTGCAGGCTGTCAGCCTCACCCTACCAAAAAGTACAGTAAAAACCACGACCAACACCANCACCAACACCACCAACACCAACACCAACACCAACACCAACACCAACACCAACACCAACACCAACACCAACACCGCCAGACCAGCAACACCAACACCACCAACACCAGCAACACCAACACCACCAACACCACCAACACCACCAACACCACCAGACCAGCAACACCAACACCACCAGACCAGCAACACCAACACGAAAACCAACACCAGCACAAAACGCAAACACATGACCACAAACGTAAATACAACAACATCAAACCTACCCCCCCATGAAACCCGACCCACCTCCAAACCAAACCCATCATCAACCCCGCACCCACACACCCACCATCACCAACCACACTGGAGGTCTTTTTAGCAGCAAATCAGCCAGAAATTCGGCTTGCTGCCTGGTCCTGCCTGTCGAAGGTTCGAGTGCAATCGGTCCAGTTGAACTTTGCGAGCTAATCCAAAACGCAAGAATTTGATTTTGCAAGCAAATCATCAGGCATGAGAAACCATAAGATCCATGACTTGTTCTCAACAAATGTCATTTGCAAAATCTGTTTGCAACATTTGCCAATGTCTCCCTGGCCAGGTGAGTGACAAAGGATTCCAGTCGTTAGTCAAGGGCGCTAATGATTCGCACATTGTGGTCCGGAAAGGAGTTGCGGAGGCAGGGCATGTGGTGGCACCCTGCTCTAATGCATTGTTTTGTTTGCCTTTGACTCTGACCTTCCTGTAGATGTGGTAAAACAGTAAAGCAACAGATTCTATAGCAGATTAGTTAGTAAAGCGGACGTGCTAGCATCCTACTGTACTGCAGGGTGAGAGAAGTGGGCTGACAATGTCAGGCAATTGCCTTCTTGCTGTCTGGCAGAGAGCCATCCGACAACCCGACCTACATGGAGAAGGAGGCCAGTTGCCCGTGCATCAGTAGATGTGATGCATGGTTGCTGTGCTGCTATGCGATTTGGTTGGCATCAACGTCTTTCAGTACTGCAACATACTTCACCAGAAAGCTGCTTCATTATAGGCGACGGAGACTTTGGCCCAGCAGCTAACGGATCCGAGTGATGCTGTTCGCGTGCAAGCTGCTGAGGCGAGGATGAGGACAGTCTACTTCATACTTAACTTCATCAACGTCAACTTCGTGGCTCATGTATTATCAAAAGCAGTCAACCGACAAAAAAGACAAATTTTTTAAGGACGTGTGCTTATGCTGCTATACACAGATTTCCTAGCTCCAGCTGGCACAAAGTGATTAGTTTAGCTAGTGTTGCAGAGCTGTTCCAAGATGTGACAGAATGCACTTGCTGCACGAGACTGCACCGTGACACTCTTGAAAGACATTATGCACTCTTGGTCACAGGCATTTCGTCGGATTGGCGGACCTTTGGCGGAAGCACATTCAGAGGACCTGGCGAAGCGATTGCAGGACTGGAGTGAAGGAATTGTGTATGAATTTTACACCCTGCAATACATTTAGGCACTTAGACTTCTTTTCATACAAAAAAGAAAGACTGAGGAAAGCATTTCCAGCTTTTTTGCACTAGCAGCTAGTGTTGTGCCTTTTGCAGCAGTTTCTAGTTTGTGAAATCCAAGATAGCTTTGTGGGAGACTTCAGAGGAACATGACATTCGCGTGTATTGTCCCGTGATGGACACCTTGGGCGCCATGGGGAAAGTGGCAGCACCTTACATTGCCCTGTTGAAAGCACGCTTGGAGGCGCTCCGGAAATCAATTTCGAGTTTGGCGAGTGCAGTTTCAGCGCTGAATTTGCAGGTGCCAGAAGTAAAAGTGAGACAAAGCGCCGTACGAGCACTGGGAAGAATAGGCGATCCGGCTCTTCCTTCTGCAACAAGTCTGCACAATGCGAGTGCCTGGTGTGTGCAATGTATCTTATAGTTGAATATAATTGATGATTACAATGTAGAGCTTTCAAGATTGAGATTTAACATCATTTAACTCATCAACAAAGTTCTCCTTTTGGTGCTTTGTTTGATTCAAAACTGAGGCACACCTGCTTGTGCTCCGGCTGGAAGAGGATGATAATTCCGAGGTCAAGCTCTGTGCTGTGGAGGCTCAACGGAACGAAGTGAATCGAAGCCTGGGATGCAATGAAAAACCACTTCACACCGAGGCCTTGGGTGAAATTGGCAGTGCAAGTTCGCGACTCTTCTGCATCTGTTTTGAACCATTTTGGATACCATACCTATTTGATGCTTGAGAAAAGGCTTTCTTTGAAAATCATCAAGTCAGCATATGCAGCATGTGTCTCTAGATTGGCCTCTTAGAGGTTTACCTTTTGCGCCATATCTCTCAGCTTACATTCGAAACAAGATCCTTCGTGAATGTGTGATTCAAGGCAAGCTGCTGAACAGATTGCAAAGGTGTACCTGCCTTAAGCCTTAAACCATTTTAAACCCATTCCGATGTGATTTCAGACCTTTTGCTGATGGTGTTTGAAACGAAACCTGAACCTCTGAACCAAGGCATTCAAACTGTCTAGCATCTCATATGATCATGGGTGAGGTGCAGTGGATGGCTTCCTTACATGTGCACTTGCATTTGCATAGCAAAATCATCTCGTGGAGAATTGACAATGAAAGGCAACCCTGTGGGCACGCTTGCATGCAATCACAAGAAAAATCTCCAAGCATGCTCAACTAGTTCAATTGATAGTACCATGTACTTGTACTATGATGCCATATGATGCCATATGGCCATATGATGCCATATGATGTCATGAGGTAGCATGATACCATTTTGACCTATTTCGATTCCTATCCATCCGAAATCTCTTCCGCAAGGCTCCCTTGCGGAGAGCGTGTGCTCGAACCCTTGGACGCCTTGGGCCGTTGATGCCTTAGCAGATCTTTCACAGCTGCGATAGCTGCGATAGCTGCGTTGCAGCTCGTTGCATCGAGCCCAAACCATACCAAACCTTTAGGCATGCAAGTAGTTGCCTCCATGAGTTAGTGCTGGCATTGGGTGACTCAGACTTGGAGGCTCAGTTTTTTGGGAGATGTCACGCGAGTCGGGAGTGTGAGATGTAATATATATATATATACATTGTATCAGATCGTTGTATGGTGTTGCCTAGAGAGAGGTTTGTTGATTGCTTGAAAGATCCAATGAAAGGCGAACTATTATGGTTGAATTATATGCAGAGCAGATTTCATGCAGGTGAGAAGAGAAGCTGCAAGAGCTTTAACGGGTATTGGGGAAGCCGCGGCACCTGAAATTGTTGCCAGAAGCTTATTGGGTCCCAGCATGTCCCAGCTCGATGTTGACGGCAACTTGATGGATCAATTGGGTACCCAGGCCATCATCCGTAGCGTGGAAGATACTGTGGACCTTGCCTGAGTTTTGCATCTTCAATGGTGGGTGCCTCTGCACACCGGATGAGCCATGTGACATACCACTGGATGAGCCATGGTATGTCGATTCCAAGTGTGGACTTGCGCTTCCAAAATAGATATTGTTGGATATTGCAGGCAAGCAGTCCAGCCTCGGTACTTGCATGATTTTGCACAACTAATTGCATGGTGGAAACATGAGGAAGAACAGAAACCCATTTGCTCTTGGCTCATGCAGCTGATGACTCACTGGAACTCTTTTTCATGGTTCATTGGCAAAACAGCTGACGTGGCACCACGAATGTGGACGCCTCGAATCGACGTAAACGTCTCATGTCTAGCCAAAGGTGCAAGGCATGCAGTGCCATGCGGAAAAGCGATGTACTGATCACAACTGTCATTTTGATCCATTTGTCGTGAGCAACAGTGTTTCAGACAAACCAATCCTTGGACATTCCCGCAGAAACAGAGAGCGCAGCTGTTTGGTTCCCACGAGTTTTTGTCAGTTGATATCATTGTGATCATTGTGATTAACTGAAAATTCCCTGTCCCTTCGCGGTTTCTGGCAGTTTCTCGCAGTCCCAGTCTGAGCTCTTACACTTTCCCCACCCTTCGCAGCGATGAGTCACGAGAAAATTTGGCTTCTACCGAGGTGACGTTGAGGCGATGGGGAACCATCTTTCAGCTTCATGTCCGCTCAACGAGCTTTACGAAGGGGAAGATTTTGAGAACCTTTACGAGGTGCCATTGTGCCATTGTTGGAGTCAAGTTTGTTGTGGCAACTTTGGCAGCTGGTTTGTTCCATCCTTTTTCATCATTCATCAAGCTTTAACCTTGGCCAGGTGGATGAAAGCACCACGATTGGTACTGGCAAATTTGCTGTGGTTCACCTGTGCCACAGAAAAAATCAGCCTGAGAAAAAGTTTGCCTTGAAAGTCAGGGACCAAATTCACCTTTGCAAATGCAAGAGGATGACTACATGAAGCTGATTTTGAATGTTTGAATTGCTGTGGATGCTCCTTTCCAAGTTGACTGCTTGGTCGCTGTTGGCAGAAGGACTTTTTCAACGCTCATGAGGTGATCAACACGAGAGTCGGTGACATGGCCAGTTCTCTTCTCAATCTTTCGGTGTTGAGACCTTTTTTGGGGAGATCGCTAGATGCGGTAGATGCCGATGCCTTTTGCTTTGATGAAACTTGTCGACATTAAAAAAGTCTGCAGCAATGCTTTGATTCACGTTCTGAATAAACTGATGCTGCATGTATCAGGCTTGAACCGTATCCATGAGGAGATCAACATTCTCCAGGTTCTTGGAAGCCATTCAGGCTTCAGCATTTTGAAAGACTTACCTGCAGTGTTCCAAATGATTTGTGACTGTGATGATATGATGATGATGATGATGATGATGATGATGATGATGATGATGATGATGATGATGATGATGATGATGATGATGATGATGATGAGGATGATGATGATGATGACGATGACGATGATGATGATGATGATGATGATGATGATGATGATGTTGATGATGGTGATGATGATGATGATGATGCTGCTGCTGATGATGATGATGATGATGTTGATGATGATGATGATGATGATGATGATGATGATGATGATGATGATGACCTCACTGGAATTGTTTATTCTTGGAGGCCTCGTTTCGTTGATGGACGTGGATGAGAATGTGCCCGGTTCCATTCGTCGCTTTGTGGCATTTGTGATGACTGGATGAACAAGGTGCAACAAGTTTCCGTACGCAGCCCACAGCCCCGTTTGGCAGCGTGTTCAACATTTCTTCGAATTTTTGATTGTTTGCGATACGGCCTTCGCCCTACGCATCAAGAAACGATAGATTCTAATTGGGTAACATCACCTGTAGAAATTTTCTGCATCCGCGAAAAGCGCCCAGGACTAGTGCTGGAGTTGTGTGAAGGTCCAACCCTCAGCTCCGCTGTCATGTCATCCTGTCATGCTGATGCTTTCCAAGGCGGTGAACTCTATGACCGTATTCAGCAGAAACAGTACTATCCTGAAGTCGAGGCACAGCTTTTGAATTCGACCCTTATATGTCAATTACATAACTTAATGGACATTGTGACATTGTTCATTGTTATTATGTAAGGCACGGATAGATTTATCATATTTAAGTGGTAGATCTATGAAGAGTTACAGAGTCTCTCAATATCCAGGCGAAAGCAGCAGTGCGCTGCCTTTTGGAAGCGGTGGCCTACATTCACAGCCACGGAATCATGCACAGGCTGCCATGCACCTGCTGCACCACACGTCTGGCATATCATTTGCAGATTTTTTCCATGCATTAATCACCGAAATCAGTTGTCCAAGTATGGCACTTTGTAGCCGCACCGTGGCACAGTTGCACCAGATGCAGTTTCAATTCGCCAAGCTCGAGCTTCTGCTGTACACGGCCTACTGAACCCCGAAAAATTCTGTCCACCACAACTTCTATCTTTGTTGCCAGGGATTTGAAGCCGGAGAATATCTTGTTGGTACCAGCCTTTCAAAACGGGCAAATGGCCAAACAGAGGCTACCCTTGTCATGGACACAGGGAGAATCCCACTGAGGCGAGCCGAGTGAGCAACACAGAGCTGAAGATTTCGGACTTTGGATTAGCGAAGATGTCGAAGGACTTCGGACTACACGGACAGACAGATTCGTTTTTTCTTTTCCAAAGCAACGCTTTTTGATCAACTCGTTTGCCGCAGGACTACCCTCGACGACTACCTCGTTCTCATTCTATTTGTGGATCTGATTTCTATTTGGCACCTGAAGTCATCAAGCAAGAGGAGTGGCGTCAGTGTGGATGTTTCAATGAGACTCTATCCCTCAAAGCACACAATATCACAATGTTGATGGTGGGGTTAAAACCGACATCTAACTTACATAGTAGATCATAGGAGTATTACTGGCAGTAAGATGCAGTCAGGTGCTTTTGCAAAATTAGTTCGCAGGAGTACGGTCGAGAAATTGATATTTGGGCACTGGGCGCAGATGCCTCAGCGAGCTTCGGCATGCTCCAGGGGTGTATGAGAGAAGCGCTTCGGTGTTTTGAATTCTTGCTGCACTTTGATGGTTTGCAGGTGATCACCTACGTCCTGCTCAGTGGGGCATTGCCTTTCTTTCACAACGTCCTTCACAAGCTGTGCGACCCAGAAACCTAGCAACATCCAGGACCCTTAGTGCTTTCTCTCCTGAACGCTTCACAGGGTCATGGTGGGAGGTACCGTCAAATTGTGGAGCGCGATCTGAGTTTCCCAGATCAGGCCTCACCGATATGTTTTGACTGGGAGACGCCCAGAGGGGCCGTGGGACGGGATATCACATGACGTCACTTGATAGGCCTGGAAGAATGTGTCTAAGGGCGCCCTGGATTTCATCCTCAGGCTGCTTCAGGCCAATTTCAGCCACTCCAACTGGACACAACTCGCTCTGTCATGTCAGTCTGCAAGAGTTCCATGTATCACAATCTTTGGAGAACGAGTGTCAAGGATACACACCAATTCATATACATATAAATACACAGTAGTGTGTCGATCGGACACTTCGGTTGCCGGTCGTTCACCCCATCCACAATGCTGGGTTGAACCGATGAACTACAAGTAGTATATACAGCATACAGTGTTGATACATTCAGTATATTTACAAGACATAGCATTGTACCAGCATAGACCCCAAATAGCATGGAAAGGTCTCATCGATTTTTTGTAGGGACAAACCCGAAACGAACCCAAAAAAATTGCGAGCCCTCACCCATGCACACATCAGACGAAACCTCCGACGACACCCTGCCTGACAGCCAAACCTGGATCTGCGAACCCTCAGACGACACCCTGCCCGACAGCTTTCCCCCCAAAGCAAATCCACCCCCCTGTACTGGCGGTTACAAAACTATTTGGGGAATGATTTTGATATCTTGTATCAATATGTGAATCATATTTTCTTTATGTTTTCGCGCAAGGCATTTATCAGCATGTCTCGTACATAGTCGCGCAATCAAATTTTTACATGCTTGTTACATGCATAATATTTATGCTTAACATCAAACGAGTTCACTTTGAAGATCTCAGAAGAAATCAAATCAGCTCTCCAGGTCCGGCCTGGCGACCGCCTAACGGCGGACCAGGCGCTCAGCCATCCATGGCTGCGGAACAACGGCAGCAGTGCGACAAGGCCTCAGGTAGCCTTGGATGATCACTTTGTATATTGCTTTCCAAGGTATAGCATTTGATCTTGCAAAGGATTCATAGGGCTGCAAGATTTCGAATATATGGTGAAAAGCAAAGCAGAAAGCAAAAGAGATCTCAACACAATGTTTTTGAGTTCTGAATGGCTTTGCAATACAAGAATGCAATGCAAATAATATTCAATACTGTGCTACATGGGACTCCCAACTGGGTTTGAGCAGTTAAACCTCTAGCATTGCCTAAGGCCCAGCTTCAACAGCTTCACCAGTGTTTGAAGCCCAAGTTGTTTCACAATGTGGTTTAAAGACTTGCTAAGTGGGAGTTGGTTGGAAACGAAGGCACACAGTGGAGAAGCCATGGCACCCAATTACTACAGTGCCTATGGTGGCTATGGCGGCATGGCCAGACCCATGCAACTTGTCGATTGGAACTATTGAATTTTGAGTGTCACACAATTAGAAATTGATTTTTTGAGCTCTTTTTTTTTATACAACGAATCTATGGCGACATATATAACGGACTCATTGCATCATTGCATTTTGCGAGGTTGCATCCGTTGGAACATGCACACAAGGCGCTTTCAGGGATTTCACCCTTTTCATCGACGAATTGATGTTTCCTAGTCCTTTCTGTTTGTTCCGTTTGCTAATCTCCACAAGCCAGATGTCAGTGTTTGGAAGAGCGACTTGAGGTACTGGTAGTTGTGAGAGTCTTTCATCTCATGTGTTGCTGACGAAGCCACCACGAATTTAATTCCTTGTAGTCTTCCAATCAGCCACAACAGTAAGGTGTGAGATCTTCAATCTGTTCGTTGGCAAAGCTGTGTTCCCAGCCTTCTCAGTCATTTTTGTTGGCATCGTAGTGGTGGAATGCATTGCAAGGACGTTCAAAATAAATTGAAAGTAGCAAACACAACGTCAGTGCTACAGGTTCTGAAGTACGTGTGAAACGCATCCTGAACTGCCAACGAAGTAGCCTCACCGCTTCCTTCCCAGCTCCGCTATCGATCAATTTAAGAACTGGAAGCTGAATCGAAACCTTACTCAGGTGGAGTGTGATTTGTTGCCTGGAAAGAAGCAGTTTGTAAGACATTTAGGGATTTATTTCTTGAGCACCTGGCACTAAGTCCTAGTTCTTTGATCAACAAAACAATGTATTCAAATACACGTTTTGGTACTGCATATTGTTTAGATCAGTTTGTTTATTATGTCTCCAGTCTGATGCAAACGTGCAAGGAGTGTTCAATTGTTCAATGTGTATCGGCTCTTTTCAGAATTCGACTGCCTGGCCTTTCCCGGGACACAGGCTCCCTGTTTGCTGCATGTAATTAACGACGCAGAGAACGTCTTCATAGTCGAGACCAGTGAGCGCGAGCGCTGCTTAGAGCTGGTAGAAATTGCATGAAATTGATTCAATGACGGCCTGCAGCTGCCATGCATTGGGTCCTTTTTGGTACAGTGCAGGGCTGGCCAGAGTTGATGAAGTTCGAAAGTTCATTAATTTGTTGCCACTTTTTGCTCTAGCTAGGGGGGCCTAGCAGGGTGTTGCCAAGTGCTGTAGGCACACAGAAGGCAAGACTTCAATATATTTTCAATTCTCAATCGTGGTTGAGATCAAGGCTACCAACTTTGATGTTCAGTTTGCCAGGTATGGCTGGAAGAATGCAGGGATATGCTGGGCCTCCCAGCAAGGCCCGGACCCGGCAACAAGTGAAAACAGTGCAGACATGTACCGACACTGCCATCAAGAATATCACTTTCCAAGATCTTTGAGCTTCAGCTTTTAGATGATGAGAAATTGCAACATTCCTGTGCAAGTCTCCGGGCGAGCCGGGGGAAGTTTCAGAGGGAAGGTACAAGTAAAGACTTTGCCTATAGAATGTGCACAAGCTGGACCATTGTCCTGTCTCTGCTGTGCGTCACTGCTTCTCCATGTTTTGGCATGTCCGTTTAGTGAGTTTAGTGTAGGGATATCCAGCATGCCAATGTCTGACCATTCCCAACTGCTGCAACACCAGAAACTTTTTACATCGAAAGTTTTCATACGCATCACAAGACTTTACACTTACACCACTAATTTTACGCCAGAAACAAAACCTGTCTAAACCTTTTGCACTAGAGAAGCATTTTACGCTTTACACCAAACAGCTTTTCTGCCACACACCCTTTGCACTACACGTCTTTACACCAGAATGTTTTTTTCCAGCAAAGTTCTTTCGAACCAGAAACGCTTTTACACACACAAGCAGCAGAAGTCTTTCACACAACACCAAAAAGATTCTCACCTGAAACGTCTTTACTGTAGCAAAACCTTTTACACCAAAAAACTTTGATACCAGAAGCTCTTTACACCACAAGCCTTTTACCCCAGAAGCCCTTTCCAGGAGAAACCTTTGTACCGAAAGCTTTTGCGCCAGAGACATTTTACATCATTTTACACCAAACAGCTTTTGCGCCAGAAACTTTGTACACCACATGCCTTTTGCATCAGAAGCTAATTGCGCCACGAGCCTCTTCCACACCACATGCATTTTACACCGCAAACCCTTCACGCCAGAAACCTTTGACACCACAGCTCCTTTACAGCAGAAGCATTTGCACCAGAAACTTTTGAACTTTGCTCTGCAAAAATGCAATAGGACCACTCGCATTCAACGCCATCCTGGAATGCAAAAGGCAGTAAGGATGCACTGATCCAGTGCAGCCCTGAGATGCAAAACACAAAGAAACTACCCACATACGAACGTCCCCTACACTGCGCCGAGCAACCCTGGGATGCAAAACACCCTACGAATATATACGCCAATCCAGCATCACAGCAAAAGGCATAACGCCTGCACTGCAGCGCGCCCTGCTCCCGCTATCTCTCAAAGACATTCAAAACGGCATTTCGTCTCAGACTTGTTTCACAAAACGGAAGTGGGACAGTTCAAGAGTAGGGACCTGCCACCAAAAGTAAGATTCCTACAATAAAAAAGTGTGACTCCGGTGTCGCCAAATACTGTCCCTGCCCCGATGACAAGTGACACTCCAACGTCACCAAACACTGGAATCCTTCTGTGCCTTTTCTTTCTGATTTCATTTCTGTGAATCTTTCTTTCCGTGACTTTTCTTCCTTTGAATTTTCTTTCTGTGACTTGCGTTTCTTTGAGTTGTTCTTTCTAGTACAGTACTTCTTCTTTCTCCGACGTTTTCGCTTCTTTGACGTTTCCTTTCTAACGGTCATGATTCTTAAATCTCAATACTTCAGAAGTTTCTCAACTAAACCTTTTTTGACTGTTTCTGTCTTTTGTGGACAGTTTCGGCTGATCTTTGCGGATGCGTCGATCAGCCACCATCTCAGTCCGGTCTTTTATCTCAAGTGTAGCATGGTGTGTACAAATGGGGTCCCTCAAAAATCATTTAATAATCATTCTCCCATCTCGAGGTGGTGGCTCGATCATGCAAATGATGGACCTTCCGAAGCCACTGACTTTTGCGAAGGCTTCGTCGACTCATGCAGGTTTTCACTGAGTTCCGACGTGCAATTGGTGGCACAATGAGGCAAAAAGGTTTCTGGAGAGGACTTTTGGCATTTCTGGAGCAGGTTGCCGCAACGCTTGAGAGCAACCCGGTCTTCAAATTTCAGGCCACTGTATGTCCGGTGTGTAGCACTCGATAGGATTCAGGTTGCTTATTGTTGAGAGTCCTTTCTGATGCAGGACATGTGTGACCAGCGAGGAATAACAACAGTCGATGTTGACCTTCGCTTGCAAGGTCCAGTCCCGTACGGTATGGTTTGGGTACAGTACTGCCTTGCCTTTCTTCAATTTTTTCAGACTTCAGTGTGAAACTGCAACGAGAAGAGCCTTCGTCATGCCCGGAAAGGTCTGGATGGCCATCGCAGAAGTCCACTTCACACTGATCAAGATATTGCCAGAAGCTGAGATTTCTTCAAGCCACAAGAACAAATAGAGCCAACAAGGATCAACAAGGTAAATAAACTCACAGTTAAAGACAGGTGGCATGCCAGATTAACACATAATGTACGTATATTAATGTTATTAACACATATTACTGTACGTATATTAATGTTACATATCATATCAATCCATTCGAATGGCTAATACTAAGGAAGCCTTCCTGCACGGCTTGCAGACCAGTAAGATTCCAGTCATCGAGGCCACCGCAAAGCTTTCATTTATGAATGCCTTCTGAGTCGGTGACAGACAATCACGATGGGTCTAACATGGTCAAGGGCCGGTTTGAAGCAACAAAAATCCCGAGATTTAGACTGAGCAAGGCGCAAGCGCCACATGGCAACATGATGGCTGTGGCGTCTGAACTGCAAGCTAGCGCGCCAAGCAGAAGGTCTGGTTCTCATCTCATCGTTCTCATCGTTCTCATCCACTTCACTCACTCCAACTCAGCTTGTTGTGAAACGATGGAAAGTGACGAAAAGTCAAGTCGAATCAGTCATCGGGTGTTTGATCGACTATACTTCACTATCATTACATTTCATGACACGGCATAGAAGGCTCAACAGAGTGCTCAACAGTCCCTTCCGTTTCTGTGGATTAATCTTGTAGAAAGCATGGCCGGTCTGCCGCTTGCACCATGTGCTCTCTTTGCAGCTCTTTGCATTGGCCTTGCTGATGCGAATGTCTTTGTGGAGTTCCACAATTTGAAGCATGGAGAAGGCACCTCACTAAGTGCACCGTACCACGCCTCGTCAGAGCAATGTCAGAAAGATTGCGAAACGAAGGCAGGCTGTGATTGTGCTACTTTTGAGGCAGGGACCTGTGACCTTCGAGAGGGTTGTGAGTATCACCAGCCTCACTTCAACGAGGGTGGAGACATCTCATTGTTCGTCAAACTGCCAAAGCATCTCCACAAGTATCAGGTTTACATGCACACGAACACGTACAAAGGCTTTGGGAGCAAGCAGTTGGCAGGAAATCATCACACTGTCCCTGGACTCTCAGAGAAGGAATGTGCAGAGAGATGTGATGCCTATGATGATTGTGACTGTGCTGTTTTCATGCAAAAGAATCAGTGGAATTGGAAAGCAGGCGAATGCTGGTTGCGTGCACAATGCACACCAAGCAAGTTTGAGAAGAGCCAAGGAACCGTGGGTTTCATGGTACTTGTGAAGCCCCATGCTACTCATCTTGCTCCACATCCGCCTGCTCCGCATCCGCAGCCTCACACCGCCATGGCAACGGCAAAGGCCACAGAAGCTCCAACACAAGCTCCCAAAAAAAGGCTTTCTTCCTTGCCAGCGATGCCAAAGAGACTGGAGGTGAAGAGCCGACAGAAAAGCCAAGCATGATGCTTTATTATGCGATTGGCGGAGCTGTTTTGGGTGTTGCACTGATTGGCATTAGCATTTGCCTCTTGATGAAACGTCGTGGGCGTTTCTTATATCGCCCACTTCGTTTGGAACTCGGAGAAGCTCCCTTATCTGGTGACCAAAAGAAATTTGCCAAGGATGAACTTCAGCAAAGCTTTGAATCCAAGGATGCCATTCGCTACCTGGGCTCCTTGGAACTGGCTTTGGACAAGAAAGTATCAGCCAGTGACATTCCCCCGGTCTACATCCTCCAGAAGTTGCCGGAGACCTTTGTTGTTCCT
This sequence comes from Breviolum minutum Mf 1.05b.01, assembly GCA_000507305.1. Taxonomy (NCBI): domain Eukaryota; class Dinophyceae; order Suessiales; family Symbiodiniaceae; genus Breviolum; species Breviolum minutum. The sequence goes on from DF239254.1 coordinate 154,175, forward strand.
GAGATCCAAGCCGGCCCGAAGGTCATCAAAGCTCAGCTTTGTATCATTTTGGACTTCACTGCCAGCATGAGTGAGCAGATTGTGCAGGCACAGAATAGTTGCCAGAAGATTGTCGACGCAGTGAAGAACCTGAAGTTTGATCATATGCCAGGAGCAACAGTGGACCTAGAAATAGCTGCTGTTGCCTACGTCGACTGGGATGAGACTGCTGTCAGAACCAAGCGACCTGTGGTCTCCGTTTATGGCGGCAAGGGCATTCAAGGACCACATGATCCTCACACAAGTGTATCCAGCTTCAATCTGGGAGGTATCTTCACCAAGGATGCAGATGCAATCAAGGATTGGATCAAACAATCCCCTGCCGGTGGAGGTTCAGTTCCCCCCGAAGAGCTGACTGGTGCCTTGATCGCAGCCTCTCACTTGCCATGGACTGCAGAGCAACGTCTTGCAGTTGTGATCACAGATGCACCGTGCCACGGCAAAGAGTACAGCAGTGCGGGAACGGATAAGTGGTGTGACAAAGAGACTGGCCTGACTTGCACAGGAAAACCTGAAGTGCCCTTGCTGAAGCTAAAGGAGCAGAAGGTGAATGTTGTCGTTCTGCACACAGGCTCCAATGCCTGTGTATCCATGTGTCAGAAGCTCCAAAAAGTTGCACCCGATCTAATTCATGAGAAGGTATATACCACTTCAACAGCAGATCGCTTGGTTGGTGTTCTCACATCAAAGTTATCGATGCAACCCTTGACCTACTTTTTGAAGCCCCTTGCAGTCCAGGAGGAAGATGGTCAATTTGTTGGACCACCTTTGAAAAATGGAAAGATCGACTTGCCCGACGTGGCTTCAGGCCATAGTGTGGAGGTGAAACTGTACGGCAACCAGGAGCCAAAAACGCACACGGTGGCTGAAGATGGCCTCATTTGGCTTGGAAAGGTGCCCGTTGATCCTAGGGTGGTCATTAAACGGCCAGGAGACACAGGTTTCGACAAATGGTTTGAAGCTGAAACCGCAGAGGAGAAGCTGACGCACACCTTCACTCCTGACAAGATGTATCGTTTGACCATGGCAGTCAAGGAGCAGAGTTCCTGATCCTAGAGACTTGGATGTGCAACTCTACCTCTGTCAGGGGCATACGAATCCATCGGCCTGCCTCAACGGTAGATTAGATGGTTGTAACACCACCACGAGCTCAGCAAAGCTGAGTCTTCGAGCTGTATGCATACTCACCTTGCATTCTTGTGCTACTGATGCGAAGTCACGACCGGAAAACTTCTCGAATTGACACTGTGGTATGCTGTGAGTAAAGGATGGTAAAGGTCCAACAAGTATTTTATGTTGTAGCGGCGTAGCGGTATTTGTTGATACAGAAACAGGCATAAGTGCTAAAAACCCAAGCAACTGAGAACGGTCTCAGGCACCGCGGCCGCGACCCACGAGACCAAATCGAAGAGCTAGAAGATGCCAATGACAAGTTGTCGCGGGCAGGGATCTCAGGATTTGCACTGCGATTCGGTGGTGTGAAATTTCAAACTTGAGACAACGAAAGAAATGCCTTTTTTCCGATTGGTCCTGGTTCTATTGTGGCAGGCAACTGACCGTGTGGAGCGGAGACTAGCTGAACTGGAGACCTGGGATGGCCCATTGGACCCCTCTGCAACCTCACCTGTGTAGCTGCCATTTGCCATTGAATTTTGTGGATTTTCAGGAGCGCCAAATTGCCACCACTGATGAAAGAACTGAACGAGTTGGATGCTTAGGAAACACATCATGCACTTTTCCTCCAGTGCCCAAAACGCAGGAGGAGCAGCAGTCATTCCCCTTAAATCTTGTAAATTCATGCCGAGATCTGGCAAGAGTAGTTCGTGCGTTCGCAAATTCAACCCCATTAAACCCATAATGACCATTGATGACCCACAATGCTTGCCCGTTTGCCCCTGGGTTTCGCCCGGTTTCGCTCTGTTGCACTTGAAATGCCCGTATCAGTCCGTTGGTATCGCTCGTCGAGAGATGATGACTTTCTTAGTGCTGATCTCAGGCAATTCAGAACTTGACATAGACCAAAATCCTCTGATCCTGCTGATTCACATATCAACTTGTACCACATGGATACACGTATATATATATATATATATATCATCTTGTATCCACCTGTAGTACACCCAGCAAACTATCGTGCTGCCACAACATTGAGCAGGATGGACTTGAAAAGCAAAAATGTTAAGGAGCAATCTGTCAATGAGACGAATCAAAAGGTTGCTGTGCGCAACTGAGAGCCATGGGCAGTCTGAAAGCGATTCCGCCTACAATGCAATGAATCAAAGTTATCTCATACAGGGGTCACCTGAATTTCTCTGCAGGCTTTGAAGGAGGACGATGCTGGCATCCTCAAGGAGCTTGATGTCGTGAGGTGCGAAGAAGCAAGCTGTTCAGTGCATTCAGACCTTTGGCCTTTGGCATTGACTTCACTATACGTCACTCATCTACTCATCTACTCATCTCTTGGCTCTGCATCGCTGCTTTGGGATCCAGCAGGCAACATAGTGCTTCTGTCGAGCAGAAGGACCTGAAGCACCACAAGGACACAACAAGAAGGGCAGCAAGAATCTGATGCTGCACAAGAAAAGTTATTCTTGTCGTTCTCATAGTGTTCTCATGACATGTTCTTCCTCAAATTCCACAAATTGCGTCAGTCTCAACCTGCTCACCTGTGCTTCTTTTGAGGAGATTTTGGAACAACTTGATGCCTTTGCACGACGAGTTGATGAGCAGCCCGCACCTAAAAACTTCAGTACCGTATGGTCTCATGTTTGTAAACCACCTCATGCTAGCAGAAATGTAGCTGTCATTCCTGGGGTTTCTTTATCAGGTTTGATGAGGCAAATAGTTGCCTGGATAAACTGAAGGAGGAAGATGCACGACTTGATGCAGAGGCGTCCAGTAGAAGCTTAAACACCAATTCACCATGTCTGTATGGACTTCGACTCACTGTCAACTTGCTAGATCCCCCCCAAAAGTTTCACCACATTGCCTACAGTATACACTTTCTATCACTTGTGTCTCTGTGCCGCAAGTGGACATCACTAACCTCTAATCCTGGAGATTCTTGAGGCAAATCCGATCAAATTCAAATGGAATCAATCCGTCGCCTCTGTCGACAGGCACAAGAGACCAAGTCAGAGCACGGCTCGCAGCTGGAGGCGCAGCTGGAGGAGCTGCGACGCTTGGAATTTGAGAAGGCCAGCGTACCTCAGATTCCTAGTTTGATTCTTGTCTTGTATCATTCTTTTCCAACATGTTTTTTATATCTTTCTCAATTTTGAAGCAGTTGAACGCATTTTTTTGTGTTTGTTTTGTTGGCTGGGGTCTGTCCCCAGCACTGGCACCAGGTAAACGTCTCGGTTTGGCAGTCTGAAGGTGATGCCATGGTTGGTCGCATCACAAAGGCCTTTTTCCAGATGACAGCTGCTGGATTTGCTGGAATGTTCTGCTGATGTTTCAATCACAGTTTTTAGCCTGAGGCATAAATTCAATTGGTTTTGTATGGTTTTGCATGATATTTTTTCAATCCAAACGACACAAGACAAAACACCTTTGAAAAGGATGTGGAGTTGCTGAAGGAAGATCTCACCAAGGCCGTTTCTGTTTCTGTGAAAGAATTTCTGAAGATTGCAGTGGCATCAAATAACATCAGTACATACCAGTACTACCAGTACTTTCTTCCAGGAGATTGCAGACCTCACTGGCAAATTCAAGAACGTCGGCTTCCTCAGAAAGTCTTTTTGGAACCTTGTAACATCGAGTGGTGGAAACTCAGGAGTGCGACTCGACTGTGCAAAGATTTCAGAAGGACTGGGATGTCTTTGGAAGTTGACATGCTATTCAAATGGCAAACAACTAAACTGATCGCCATGATTCCGAGTCCTTAAATCGCCACCAAACGGGGAGCAATAGATCAGATGAATATCGGGACGCAACATGAAGTGCTCGCATCATCGAAGGAGATATCGGAACGCCAAGCTAGCGACCAGGAACTCAGTAGGCACAGGGAGTTTTGTGGAGCGGCACGGTTGTGTTGTCTATGCTGTAAGAGATGTACAGACTGGTTAGCATACCATTGGCATTTTGTAGGCACTTTGTAGGCATGCATGATTGCCCCAATTTGCTCGCGCGCCAAGTGGATAGCACTCATTTTGCACGAAGAATCCTTTGAGCCTTTGAAACATTGCCTTAAGCTTGGCACACTTGTAGCCCTGGGCACTGGTGGCACAGGACAATGTCTGAGACTACGCAACGTCTTGACTCTCAACTTGTCAAGATGACTGAAGACACTCAGGCATGCCCTTGTGTCTTGAAGTGGCCAACGGAATTCTCAGATACGAGCACAAAAGATCACAAAAGTAGACATAGCATTAGATTCAAAATCCGTGTGTTGAGTGTGCTAATTGACATCCGTGAATATCGATCCAAATATCGATCCAATCGGAGGCGAGCTTCAAGGCTGCGAAGGAAGCTTTGCAGGCCGAGCCGTTGGGCAACCTCCACACTGTTCCTGACTTTACCAGTGAATTCAGTGAATTCAGTGACTGGTGCAGTGGTGCAGGAGACGAATCTGAAGTTGCAGGAGTCCATTGACACTCAGGTCCATGGTCTCATCTTGGTCTTCAGTATTGTACGTTATCCACACCATCCAGCTGAAAAGAAAAGGACAGGACATGTGATATCAATACACCAACATATACATCAATGAATATCAATGACATGGCAGCATAGGAATGTGTTTTTTTGGGCCCAGGTCACAGACCTTGCTGGCCAGACTGAGAAGCACTTCGATCAATTGGAGCATACCGTCGAACACAAGGAACACATCCATCACATTACTGCCCTTTTTTGTCAGTTTTGACGATGATTGTTTCGACAGTGTTTCAGCTGATTCAAATAGAAGCATTGCCCCAACAAACATGCCTCTTTTCCACACCTTGACAGGATGAGAAGCTTCACAAAAGGGTTGATGAGTTAACTGGCAAATGCGAGGCTACATTCCAAAGTGTGCAGCTCAACATTTGCTTGTTGCTGTATGCCCATTCGGCGAATGTCATTTTCGGGGGATGACTTAGTGTTGGCTCTGCCGTAAGGCATCGCAGAAAGGCTTGAGGCCATGGTGCAGGAAGAGCGAGATAGGCCTGTGCCAGTCAGCACCACATAGACCCACAGATGTGCATAGAAACAATTGCATGGAAAGGAATGGTAAGTCTAGGGTAACAGATAGGACTAGACAAACACATAGTCTGAACATACCTAAACCAGGTAGGTTTGAGGGCCCAGTTTCTCTCAGAAATGGATTGATTTGTTTGATTTGAAGAACCACCATTCAGAATCCCGCCATTTTTAGGAGGAACACATAGACCACCTGGAACACTGTATTAAAGACATTTAACTTGATGGCTTTTTGGTCAGCCTTTGTATCGAAAAAAAATCGCAAAGCCAGGCTGGGTCAGCTGAACCAAGACCTCACGGAAAATCTTATCAAAGCTCGTGCAGACTTGTATGCAAATATCGAGCGTGCTTGAAGCTTAGCAATAACTCATTCCCGACGGAATTTTTTGAACGGGAAACAACCTTGAGGTTAGGACCGACTATGAGCAAGATGCGGCGCGTTTGGATTCAGATCTGTCCTCAGTACATAGATACACAAATAATCATAAATACAGAGCTGCTTCAACTGGTCACTTCCATGACTCTAATTTTGGATCGTTGGACCGTTGGTTATCACAAGGACCTTGCGGATCTTCACATGAAGTACGATGTTACCAAGCAGGAAATCAATTTCTTCCAGTCCAAGCTGAAGGCAAGAAATCAAAATGACATGATGGTCTGGATGTTTCTCCAATGATTAGGTCGGAAACGATATGACATGACTATTGATGACAACAACACACTGAAACTAATCCTTACACATCCTGACATCTCTGGATAGAAATTAAATATCATAGCAAGACGCAAGATCCACAAAATAGATGTTGGACCTCTCCAGCGAGTGTTTGAAGCTTTAGTTTATTTGCTTCCTGCCGCAATACTGGTGGTACAGGACCAGCGGGAGTGGACGGAACGTTGCTTGGCAGAGAGCAGCACGGCGACGCGTGCAGCAGCTCTGGACTCTCAAGTACCTTGGCTCTTGCAGTGCATGAAACAAAGGATGGAATTTGAAATTCTAATGATATTTTATGGTATGTAGTGATGTTCAGCATTGTTGAGCACTATTTGGTGGAACTTGGTCAGAGAGAGTGAGGAGTCTAAAATTTATGGTCTGGAGGATTCTGGAGGAATAGAAGTTGATTTCAATCGACGCAGGAGCCAAGTAGCAGAGTGTCAGTTACTGTATCATACTCATCCATACTCATCAATTTGTCTTAGGTAGTCTTACAAAGTCTTCTGAAGTCCTGTGACTTAGGAAGGCTTGGCTGCCACAACCAAGATGCTTCATGCATTGCGGGATGATGCAGTCACCATCTCAGCTAATATTTGCCATCACCCAGGTGCTGATCTTCACCTGATGCCTGACTGCCAAGGTCAGCTTTCGTGAAAAGATGGCAAAGTATATTAGCATTCTGCAGCACTCGCTTGGAGCATAGTTTGCCGAAAAAGGATGGAAAATCATCTCACCAAGACTTTGATTTCACCTAGAGGATCCCTGAACGACTTCACAGTCACTAGATCTTACTACACAAACGACATGAAACGGCACAGGCTGTGACCATGAAAAGCCACCACTCCAAAGGCCCAGTGACATGGACTGACCTATGACTCGGTTTCAGGTCTGATCAACAAGGCGAAGCCATCAACTCCGTATGGGCCCTCAGAATTCCACCCTCAGCATGGCCAGCTGATGTCAGTTGCATTTATGATCGTTGTAGACCCTTGTAGCGCCCTTTTATGCATGTTTGAGAACCAGTCTGCCATGTGATCAACTTGCTCAGTTGGAGATCAATAGAACTCGAATGCGTGCGGAACTAGATGCTTTGGTTGCCGACCACAAGGTTCGGATAGGGTCTATCCTTGCATTGAAGGTTGCCTCTTTTTTTTCTCCCAATTTTCTGACTTCATTATATAACTCGCCTGGATGGGCACAGGCTTACACCACTGACATGGACGATTGGGCAGATGATGTGCGTGTGAAGGCATTGGCCACCTTCCAGCACTGCAACACTGAAAAATTCTTGCAACATCAGTGGCCTAGCCTTTTGGATCATTCGTGTTCACTTTTCAACTAATTGAGTTGGTAGGTAAGTCAATGCCAGTAATGTAAGTCATATGTTTGTTATTCATACAATTTAGAAGTGGGACATGACGGGCTTGGCTTTGATGGGTGCGACTAGGTGGAGCGCCTCTTCAGGGCCTTGGAGCCTACCCAGGTCTGCGAAACGAGTGTTTGCTTCATGAATTGATAATAGAATAGAATCATAATGGAATCATCATATATGATTATATATGATAATTAAGGATAGTTAAGGAAATACATGTATTATATAAATGTGTCCAGTAATTCCAAATCAACGTTTCGAAAATGAATTGATGACAGAAACAAATGCTACAAAGATCGTGTCAACGGCTCTTATAGTTTTTCATAGCAGTGGTTCCTGTGAACTGTGTTCCAAGGTGGAATGGCGCATTGAAAAATGTGTACAAAAAGCGAAGGCCTGCTTCCCATGCCTGGAAGGATTGATGGATATTGATGGAATCTTGGGATGAGTTCTTTTCGTTTGACAGGAGCTAAGAAAACCTTTGGCTGTGAAATCGCCACCCTTTGGAATCAGAGGCGGTGAAATCTGAACTTTGTGAAGGATGAAGCAAGATGCCAATTTGATGCCAGGTATTCGTGAAGGCCACTTGGAGTTTTTCCCAGATGGCCATAACAACTCACCTGATGGCAAGGCTGGTGCTGTTGCAGCAACCTCCATCCCCTGTGCACCTTGCTTATGAAGAAACTATGACCGTCATCGGCATGTGGTCAGACTTTGTAGGCATGCTTGCGACTATTCCTCCCACCACAGGCCTGGTTTCTTGAAACATCGATCAGTGAATTGCATACAAATCAACACGATTGTCAGACCGTAATGGGAGGCTCATATACGATACCAGTGCTGGGTTGGAAAAAGTTCAGATGGGCCTCGAGAGTTTCAGTCTCAGGGTCGAACAGAGTGACATAGTGCAACTTCAGCCCTCCAAATTCCAACAGCCCAAATTGTGAGGCGCACTCCAGGGGACAACCTTTCAGTTGACATGTACCTCGCAGACTGGGAGGATGTAAATTTGAGCTGTTCCTCTGTAGATCCCACGGCGTGACTTCTAGGTTTGCTTCCGCAGTCAGAGTCTTTGCAGGAACAAGTCACAGATGATGGTGCGATGCCAGTCGTTCTGGAGGCAGTTGACCTCTTTTTGGGTTTGCCATGAATCAATCCCGCGATGTGACGACGGCCAGTATAGATTCCCCCAACTTGCAGCAAAATGGATTCAAAATGGTATAAGCAAAGCATTACCAAGACTTAATTTGTTGCAACAGAATTTGCTTAACTTTGACTTACCCGCGATAGGTCTTGCGTGACTACAACAACGACGATGCGTCAAAGCCTTTTAGGATGCTGGTGCTTGCTTAATTGGCATTCAACATCCATAATTTGAGCGGAAGTTCCAGAGGACTTTCGACTCCATGCTCCATTTTGGGTAAAAATTTCAAGGTCGCTCTCCAGAGAAATTCGGGTTAACAGCTCGTGAGCTAAAGGCAGGGACATGGGAGTGTCAAGGTGGAACTTTGCTGTCAGCCTTGGGATGTGTGTTTAGGTCTACCTGGGATGTCTTCTGGCCCCAGCCAGAATTTGATGCATGGTAGGAAGGCCGTGTGAAGTGTAGCGCATTTGCTGCGAGTGAATGCCTGTTTGGCGAATGACCTGGCTACATGCAGAGTGGTAGCATGGATGCTGGTGGAAAGGAAAGGTTTCACCTTTGGCTTCAATGCTTTGAATGCAAAAGCACGGAGCAGAAAGAGGCCGCACGTGTCGAATCTGAGCAGAAAAATGGCCACATCCACAATGACGGCGGATATTGGATGGTGCCAACACTTGCACACATGAATAGCAATCAAAGACTGTGCTGTGCCTCGGCCCCAGAGGATCCCAGAGGATCACCATCATCCCACAAATGGAAAAGTGAAGAAAAGCTGACAAGATCCATGAAGAAACCTTGCCATAGAATAAACTCTAGGAAGACAGAGGCAGCACGTGCATTGGATTCGAGCGAAACACATCTCAGTCGTCGCTTATTTGGATTATTTCGCAAGATTTGCCAAGTATACAACAGGAATTAATAAGGAATGACACACATAGGTGGGAAATGCCAAATTTGTCAAGTTTGATAGGACTGACTCATAGCAGATCCGAATATCACCAATCAATGAGACATGAAAATAGGTGGATAGTACGCAGGCTTGAGCTACATGGATGGAGCCAACTGCTGGTGCTTTGCCTTACACAGGGTTGCACGCCTCACCAAAGCACAGGTCCAAATGGGTTTGCACGCCTACGTCTTGGAAGTGTCTGGGTTGCCTGAAAATTGCCAGTGTATCAATTTGTAGAGTCAATATCAGAATTCTACAGACACTTTTGCCAAGCTGAGGTATAAAGGTTGCAGCTACATGCATCGCTTGACTTTTGCAATTCTGGCTCCTGAGTTGATGTGCCGCAGAAAAAGATGGCAGACGTTAGCAAGGGTCTCCCGTCAATCCAACCTGACAGATTTGGATCCTCGCTTTGCGCAAGTGGATGATGACCCACGAAGTTTCCAGGGATCTCCCGTGGGAAAAGCCCAAAGAGCAGCCTTGGGAGAACGAGGTTTGTCTGGCCGGAATAGTGCATCCTTTGATCCCAAATCGACTTTGGTACGTCCATCCATGAGAATCTCAGTTGGTTCAAGAATAAAGTACAACAAGGAATTGAGACATGATGACGTCGTAATTGTTCCAGACTTTTTTTGTGCAGAAGACGACTGGCAAGTTTATTATGATTTGATCCAGGAGATGCGCGAGTTGCAGGAAAAGAACACTCATGATTCGCAGTGGAAGTCTTGGCATGAAGGGGCTCATTTGTTGAGCCCAAATCCAGAAGGTTCCAAGACATATCAGGCGATAGTGAAGCGAATGTGTGAGTATTTCTCTATAGCACCTGGGACGCGGGGAACACGATTCAATTGGTACAGAGACGGTAGTGACTGGAAGCCTTTTCACCATGATTCTGCGGCCTTCAACATCAAGAGGGCTCGAAATCAGAACTGCACAGTAGGAATTTCATTTGGAGCCTCCCGAGAACTGGCGTTTAGACACGCAAAAAGTGAAGAATTGGTTTATTTCCCCCAGACTAATGGTATGCTTTTTTTCTTTGGCAGAGATGTCAACATCCGCTGGCAACATGGGATCAATGCCTTGCCGGAATCCGAGCAAGATGGTAAGGGCCGGATTTCCATCATCCTATGGGGCAAAGCTGCAAAAGTCATCGAAGAATCTGATTCTCCTGCAATGTTGGTAGATGAAGATCGACAAGGAAAGCACCGTATTCGAAGTAGGACTCCGTGCCGTGACTTCCTTCGTGGGAATTGTAGATATGGGGACAAATGCAAATTTGCTCACGTAGCAGCTGGTGCTGCTGGGGAAACAGGAGCAGCTTGCCAAAATAAGTCCGCTGATCCTTGCCATGCTGCATGCTGGATTTCAGAACACCATGACATAGAATAAATGAATCGATATAGATATGTCATGATGCCCGGGTCTACCCAGATTTGCAGGAATGATCATGTTTGTACTCACTCATCTACCATTGCAAAGGCAGCCAATGTTGGTGTTTGATCGATTGAATTTTCACATTTTGGACATCAAGGATTCAGGGACCACTCTGAATGTTGCAAATGCCAAGCATGACCGACAGAACGCCTGAAGAGCTTGAATAGCCTCTTTGTGCATTATTCTGCTAAGACAGGCGCATTGACTACATCGAAGGAACGACAACAAGTAGTGTTATCATTCTACTTCCAGGCATAGGATATGCCAGAAAGAAGGGCATTGTGAAAATTGATTTCAGATAATGCTCCCTTGTTGGAAGTTAAGCCATACAGAGTACAGAGTCGTTTTGATGGATGGGGTTAATAGAGCTGCTGCAATACTCCGGTCAAAGGAGCGACTGTTGATGCAGCAAATTTCTGCTTCCACCCATGACTCGCGACTACGCAATCTACTCTTTGATGTGTTTTCTGGATTTGTTTGCTGCAGGAGTCTGACTTCTTTACAGCTGAAATCGACGTGCCTCATTTGCCAGATGCTGTTTCAGATGTTGGATGTGGATGCATTTAATATCATTCAACAAATCAAAACAAGAAATTATCACAATCAGATGCATTTACTGGCGGCATTACCGGCCCACAAAACGAAGATTGTTTGCCCTGGAAAACATGGTGGGGTGGGGTAGAGGGGATGTGTGACCCAAGAAGTTGGAAAAAGAAAGACGGCTAAAATCGGGGAGTTCGCAGCTTCTTTGGGTCCAAAAGACTTTGTATGCAAATTCTTGCAAATCATTAAAGACGTGCTGATTTGAAACGTCATTTTGAAATCAAAAACGGTATTGCCCCCGTAGCGAGGCAGGCATTGTGTGAACAACCGTGGGACTTTTTTGTGAATTCTGAGGCTTCCCAAGGCTTCCTTGGTCTCAAGTTGAAAGAGGTTGGGTAATTGCTGGTGTTGCACTTGACAAATGGGCACGTAGAGATGTAGACATCCATCGAAGACTCTTGAATTTTCCAGGAATCCCTGCATGTAGTTACCAGCTGTGAGCATCCATATTCCATAGATTCTTGATGTCTTGTTGCTAAAATACATCTTTAAAAACTCATGCACCAAGGGCTGTTTCTGGAATGTGCCACACGGATGCAGGATGGGGTTACTGTAGCATCGGTCACAATCTCAGAGATTAATTTTTGCAGCTCAAAACTTCGGGAAATTCTGAAATTTGTTGAACGTGCTTTCCTATTCAAGGTTGAGCAAGGCGGGTTGATGGACCAGTGGAATGCTAAACATTCCCCACAAATCACTCCCGGAGCAGAAATCCGTGCGGTCAACGGCAGCTGGAACCCACTACAGATGTTGGAGGAGAGGGATGCCAAATCTCACACAATCTGAATATATATGAATCATCCAGGCACTGAAGATGCGTTTCTGAATTTCCTTTTTGTGTTGTATACGCAGGAGCTGCGTCATGCCAAGCCTTTGAAGTTTGATATTTGGAAACCTCGGTCAAAGAGAGCTGAGGTTTCTTTGGCGAACGATTCCGTTTCCGTCTTCCTAAACTTGACCACAGATTGAATCAAATATCATAAGGAATGACAGTCATCCAGTTTCTATTCCTGCGGGTGGGGGAAAGAAGTGAACAGTTGATGTTGTGGGCGCTTCACAGACTGGATTCAGCAACTGAACTGGTTGTGTGCATTCTTGTAAGACAGACTAGCTGCACAACAGTCATACAACCAACGCAACGTGAAACATAGAACTGATTTGGGGAACACAACAAAAGTTGAACATAATCAAATTGTTTTACTGAAGTATTCTCATGACGATCGATATTGGACTGATAAACCATGGGCTTGCACATTGCAAGGTCTTTCCTTTTGCTTGGGCAGACACTTGCGACAAAGGTTGAAGCAAATGATCGACACGCCCTTGGTGCGGAGCCAATCTTGTATTTGGGCTGCATGACAATCCATTAGTAAACCAACACGAATCACTCATGAGTCCACAACACCCTGCTAATGAATGTCATGCAATTTGCCGAAGCTGAAGGCCTGTTGGATTTTGATCCAAATGATAGAAGTGGTGCCAAGGTTGCTACAGCAGCGCATCAGTTTGGAGGAGAAAAGAAGAGATCAAGCCATTGAGCAATTGACCACTTTCATGACAGACGCCATCAACACGGTTTCCAATCGCATGGAAGAGCCTTGACTTCAGCTCACCGAAACTTTTTGAATCTTTTTGAATTATGTAAGATGACGTGAATGTATATTGAGGTAATGCAGGGAAGGTATAAGCCATTCAGAGCTCCCTCAAATCAATACGAGGCCATGTTCAATTCAGGCACCTCTCTCAAAAGATTGAACGAGAGTCACACATCATTGCGGACCACTGCAAGATTTTGGTATCGGTGCCCATCATTGCTCATTGATGATCATAGATTCTCCTGCCTTCAAGCATGTTTTTGACTGGTGATGCATGTTGACTCATCTGATTCTTGGGTGTTTGCTGGTTGACCAAGGAATTGGCTTTGACCCACTCCAAGAGCCAGCAGCAACAAGACGATGCCATGCAGCGCGTGCAGGCAATGAACGAGACAGTTTCAGGCATGCGAGAATCTGAACGTGCGCAGATCCTCCAGTTAAAGCGACTGGAAGAGATCCAAAGCATTGCCACGAAGCAAATCTCACATGTCGAAACAGAGCAGCAACGATTGCTGAACCAACTCACTAAATTATCCTCAGAGACAAAGATGACCAAGACCTGCATCGGTCAACTCAGTGAAGCCATCCGTGGAATTGTTGAAGATGTCAGTTCCTTGGATCATTTGTGCAAACCAAAGTTGCCCAGTCTTCCCTGGGAAGATGACTCAACAAACACCTGTGATGCAGACATGAATCCTAATACTCCTGTTGCTCCAACTCCCTCTGACCAGACCATCATATTGCCGCGGGCTGAAAGTGAATCTATTGCTGATAGCCATGTGCCACATGTGATCGCTGATCAGAAGAGGTGTCAGCCCAAAGTGGAGGTGGTGAAAACTCAGTGGCCTCAGGTGAGACACACTTCACCTGTCCCACCTATCCCATTCCGTTCTTTGCAGAATCTCTCAGCAAACTATTCTGAGAAGCCTCCGATCATTGCAGCCAATTTTTTTCCTCGGAACGACGGCCCACAAGATCGAGTGGTTGAGGCTTCCATGGTATCTCCAAGAATGCCTGTATCTCAACCAGTCAGTTGGACTATGTCCACTCCAAGACTGACAATGGCTCCATCCACGTCGATGTCGCCCATGACTTCGCCTCGTTTTGTGCCTTCTCCACAACGTTCTCCCAGAGTTGCTTTGAGCCCAGGACCCACAGGACCCACAGGTTCTCACGCCCCACCAGCAACGCATCAGATTAAAGCCTGGCAAATGAGACCTTTAGCCTTGAGACAACCAGAAGTTTCGAGGCCTCAGAGTCAAACAAGCCAAGGAATGAATACTACAAACTCAGCATATGCAAGCCCAAGAGAGGCATTGCAAGATAGCTCCAACTTAAACTCAAAGTTAATGACACCAAGACTGGAGAAATCACTCCCTGCCACAGAGAGATCCCGTCGTGTCACTTCTCCAACTCGGAATGACGCAATGGTCAAGTGTGGTTGAATTCAGTTCCCAATCGTGCATGAATGCCATTAATGCAGCAAGACAAACTCGGTGCGTTTTGAAGACAAGACTGCCAAATGGTGTCGCCTTTGTCGCCGGTGTGAGTGTTTGTTGAAGAAAGTACTTGGATGATCTTGGATCTTGGATGTGCTTCACAATGCTTCACCGCTTCGTCCATCACATGGAAGTGTTCCTTCTATGTGTGTTTCAGGCTCCAAGTGTGCCCGTATTGCATTGCTTGACAACAGATTTGGACATGAACCTGACGAACCTTATGAAATTGACACTCCCGTAAACAAGTTGCCTCACATTAGTTTGAGTTTTGTTTGTAAAGAAGTTCAACACGAAGCGCGAGTGAAAGCAGCTCATTTCTATGAAGTCTTGCAGGGCATTGCAAGCAAGTGGCCCAGTAGGATTGGTTGACACTGACACCTCAGAGCCGGCTACGTTCGCAGCTTTTTATTCTTGTCTTTGCTACTTGTTCATGGCGCTCGAAGCTATGCTTCGTTTGTTGCTACTTGGATTTGCAATTTGCTGTGATGATTGTGTGGAATTCTTGATGATTGTTGACATGTCTTTTCTCAAAGAACTTGACATGTTGGACCTGAAGGTGCTTGCATTCATGAGCAACTTGACGGCAAATTCTGCACTTGAAACTTGGCAGCAGCCTTGCCACTGGACACGACTTGTTTGAGGCAGCCGTGAAGACATACCCCTTCGAGCCGTCAAGCACGGAGCCAAGTTTTTGTTGGTTCGAATCACAGCCGTCAAGAGATGTGATTCAGGTATGGAGTTGCCGTGCCCTTGCCACAGTTCTTTTGTAAGATGGATCGTTGAGGGATCTGATTTATAGATTCCGTTTATAAATGATGGATTCTTGTGGATTCTTCCACCCCGCTGAAACGTGCCATTGTCTTTCACAAAGGTCTTGGGATCTTGGCAAACGGGCGGTAGATCTGGACTTGCAGGCGCGAATTTGTTCGAAAAATCTGTGGCTCCACGAGGACCTGGGAATATCTGGAGTTCAAGCGGCTGGTAGGCTGTGGTGGTCAATGACAAAGGGTCCATCATTGACGCAGTTTACTACAACAACATGAAGGCACGAAAAGTTCTGATCGCTGAGCATAGCTCACTTTTCTGAATGCATGTGAGGCTCTGAAAGGCAGCATCACACACTCTGGTGATGAGCAAACCGGCAAGAAGGCAATACACTTCACATGCTGCCAGTCCCCCCAAATCCAACGTCTCCATACGAGTCATACATGAGCTGATGCACAACTTTTTGCTGGGAGGCTGGTTTGGATGAGTGCATTTGGGTGAATCTACCCAAACTCCCGGAGAACATCAGGTGCCAAGCTTTTGAAATTTTGTCTAAACGACGAACGATATAGATTTCATTAGATTTCCAAAACTTGAAAGGAGACAGACAGGTCCGTGTTGGGGCTGATGTTCGCAACTGACCTCGTCATGTTGCGCTCTTTGAGAACCTCTGCAGGTTAGTGATTTTCGTTATAGCCGCCTTCAGCGGTGGCAGTTTGCGCGATGTAGCGCCCTCAAGTGTCCTTGACCAGGCCATGCACTCCTGAATCCTGCAACCCATGTTTGATCAGCTACAGATACCAAGCCAATGAATTTTAAAGCTAGTTGGTTCGGTTCTCATCGTTAAAGCGTTGGCATGGTATGGCAAGGGTTCAACGTGCTAGCGAAGAGGCGTCTCGACATCTTTTGGCGGCTCGGCGATCTAAGGCACAGAATGGAATGCTTCATGTCTTGGAAGAAGATCTCAAGCGAGAGGTGCAGCTTACCCAGACAAGATTTGATTGTATCAATAGTATATCTTTGATTATCTTTGGTTTGCAAATCATGTCTCTTCGTCACTACAAAGTTTCAAAGACTATAATTCTGACAACGCTACCCGGATATGCTGTGTCAGTCTATGCTGTCAACATTCCAGATCTTCATCGACGGAAGTTGTTGAAGCTCAGTCTGAGTAGGTGGGCAGATACCAACTGGAACAAAGCGCGTATCAAGTTGATGCCGTTGCGGTGATGCAACGAGTTGTCACAGCCTGAGCTTTTTTTTTAGGGCAGACAGGTACAGTAGTGCAAAACGGCGTCACGATGTGTCATGGACAAACCATGACTCAAATCTTTCTCAACATTTATCATAGGACTTGGATGAAGCTGGAATCTCAGGAGTCAGATTGGGTCTTGCGAGTGATCGAGGAGCCTGCGCGAGAAGGCGGCCACCAAAGCTTCATGATTCGTGAGATTTGTGCTACTGCTCATATCCACCAATATGGATCAGCAATTGGCAAGTGCTGAGGCAGACATTTCATAGACATCCTTGAGCCTGTTCTTGGGAGCCTTCATTGAATTTTATGTAAATGTGACTCTGTGTTTTGGCGGCGGTGGCTTCCATTGTATTATTGTGTGCTAAGGAACATTATTCGTGCTGCCATTCCAGGTGCTCCCAAGCGTCAGAAGGCGTGACGCCTTGCAATTCAGATTTGAATAAACATTGCTGATGGGGATGTGATTGCTTGGTCTCAGGTGGCTTTTGCGATGGAAAAAGCTGCAGTACTGGATTTGTTGGCGGCCAAGTGGCATCCAAGGCCAGCGCTGTCGTCCTTGGTGTTTTTGGTTGGGAAGTCATTCCCTAGGCCTCAAGCCCATTCGATTGGCAAGGTCTATGCTGGCCTGGGCCTTCCATGCTCGTTGTTGACACATCTGGGGAACTGACGACTTGAAGCCGATAAATGCAATTTCAGCATCTCATTAATGTTAAAAGGATATAGTAAGGATGTTTTCTTCCTACAAGAGCACCGAAGACATCCGAAGAATCGCGTTTTGCAAAATCTAACCACTAGGGAAAATGCTTGAAACTGCCACTGAACTTCAATGGTAAGACTGCGACAGCATCCATGACAGGCTGGGATGCAGATGATTCAATGGACATTGACCTCGATGCTTGTTTCTCAATGACTGACAAGATTGAGAAAGCAATGACATACGATTTGAAGCATTATAGGAGTTGTATGGAAGTTGTCTCATAGTCATTTTGGTATAGCTTTGGTTAAAACGGTAAAACGTTTGATACACTTGTACTGGATTGCAATAGCCTCTAAGGTTTCTGCAGTGGTCCTGACCAGAGACTGTGAGGCAGGACTGGCAGATCTCAGGATTGAGAGAAGTTTAGCAATGCAACTTACCACTTGCCAGCATGAGTTTGCTGCTCGCTTTGAGTTGCTTAAAGATTCCATTTTGATGTGGCACAATTGTTGCTAGCAAACCACATTTGCATGAAAGGTCCTGGGTGCGGTCTTCTTCGGGCAACTTGAAGCTTGGCACTTTGACCGTCTCGGTGCAATATATGCTTATGCTTCATCTAGGTGGTGGTTTCAAATATTTTTCATTTTCACCCCAATTCGGGGAAGATTTCCAATTTGACTAATATTTGTCAGATGGGTTGAACCCACCAACTAGTTCATTATTTTCCCATGCTTCATGCTGCACAGGGGTGGTCTCTGAAGCATAGTGGCGACAATCTCACTGGGGAGGCAAGGAACAAGAACTGCCAACGGTGTATCTTCATTTTAGAGACTGTTCAACAGTGAAATTTCAGCGGCGAAGTTGCTATGTGTCTCAGGGTGATGGTGATGATGAGGACCTAAACTCAGCTAATGTTTGAGAAATATCCAGAATTGTCACTTTGTTAAAGCACAGTCTTTTGAGGTCATTGAAGTTGATCTTCCATCTATTCCGGTAAGACCGTCAAATTTTCGTACGTCTTAGTGAATCTGTTTTGTTTTCAACGCCTTTTTGTGTGTACATTGAACATTTATGAAGATATTGGCTTTAACCTGCTTGAAGCTCTTGAATTATGTTGCAACCTGTTTCACTGTCAAATCATTTTCGTGCCAGGCAGAAGTGTCCCAAATTTTCTTTGTGGTGAATGTTGAATCCTCAACTCTTCAGCAATTCAGACAGCTTTTCGGTGAGTCGGAGCATGCTGGGATGGTTTCTTGTTCTCAAATGCTTCAGATCTACACACGTGAAGTCACCTTTGAGAATGTGCAGAGTGCATATTGTCACAACCTCATTTTTTTGGCTGAAATTCATGAGTCTACAAGTCTACAAAATGTGCTCCAACATGGTCGCAGGAGGTCTTTAAAGTTGCTGCACATGTGAGGTCGAATTTTCGATTCCTCTGGAGAAGAAATGGCAAGATATGTCCCAACCTCTGCATGTGATGTGGACCCATTTGTATTTCATGTACAGGTGATGGATACTGTCCATATAATATGTCGATCTCATTTGCATGGTAGTGTTGTCAGACACTTTAGATTCCGGAGGCCTTGCGTGATGGTCGCGGAGAAAAGGGTCTTGTCATCGGAAGGTTCTTCCTCGAGTGCGATCACCTAGTAATGCTTGATCAGATGGAATCACTTAGAGCATCCAATGTTACTTGGTGATTTGTGGTCTCTGATCATCTTTTCCCATCTCTTTTCCTCCAGCATTGCACTTCGAAACTGGTTTCCTTAGGCATTCCGGTGAAGCTGCCCGGTGGAGTTTTCAGGCCGCACAGAATTTTCAAAGACTTGCAGGAGAATCTAAAACGAAACAGAATGAGGCGAAGGCATTTCAATTGGACCACATGATGTATTACGAGTATGTATTTTCTTCAGTTGTCTTTTTTTTCACATGTAGTATGTGATGTTTGGGTATATTTGGATCAATTGTGAAGGCTCTTGGCAGCTTCTGTCAGGGGCAGACGTGGAAGGACTCGGCAACTCAGTTGAATCTAGTCGTTGATAGCTGGGCCAAGTAACGGATATGTGATCCCGAGGTGCCAGCCATTGTGGTGCTGGCTAGAAAGAGTGCCAAACAGTCAGAATCTTACAGATGTCTTAGCTGTCCTACTAGCAATCTTGGAGATGATTCTGCCATGATAATTGAAACTTTTGCTTGTTTGTGACTAAACAAAGGCTGCAAATGCGAAGCGGCACAATTAGCGTCTTGGATGCTGGGTCAATAGCTTGGACCAGCGAAGCCATGCAAAACTGTACTGGCATTGTAGCAAGGCTAATCTTCACTTCTTCACTTTTCATTGGAAATGCAGAGTCTATTGGTGTCTAAGGCCATCTGCAGGACGGGCGGTGGCAGCTATGCCTACTATACAGGCCAGTTTTGATGCTTGTGGATATGGCGGTCACATCTTGCCTTGTGGAATGGTGCCAGCTGTGTCAACCTGCCGTTCCTCCAAGCCAGGAACCACCACGGTCCACCGCCTGCGCTGTTTCTTGGCGACCAGAGAAACCCAGCCTTGCAACTTGAAGGTTCATGGTGGAAGTATGTGGAAGTATTGAATTGATGGCAGACAATCCGTGGCAGATCAGTTTTTTTATGTCTCCTTTCATTTTTTCCACTAGAGAGGACAAGAATATCATGATATGACAATACTTCTGCACAGGAGGCATGGTATTAGACTTATAATTATTAGACATACAACATGGTTTCGACCAATCGTCATTTAGCACTGGTGCCAAGGTCCTTTGAGCTGCTGAGATGTCTCCAGAAGCGAACTTGACACTTGCTGTGTGCAACCCTCGCGAAGCGAGATGAAAAATGGCCGGCCTGGGCCTGGGACAGCATCAATAAATGATGTTTTTAGTTGCCATGATTTTCCCATTGCTTTCCATGGTGTGGTCTCATGAGGACCTCTTTTTGGACCTTTTATCTCGTTATCTCCTACACGTGCTGGAAGTTCTGCAAGATTCCATCCGATTGGCTCAAGAATTCTCTTCTACGGCGTGCCACGGGAGACCTTTGGCGCAAAGAGGACCACACGTGTCCCTGTGGCAGCTCTTGCCGACCACGTCTTGCCCGTAGTCTTGTGGTACTTGCTGTCCTTGTGGATTTTCTTTCTCTTTCGGATTCCATATTAGAATTTGAAGAGATACATTGCATGGGTTTTTGAGGCAGCCAAGTATCCACACTTGCGATTTGGCTGGTGGCCGACAGCTTCAAACATGTCTGCAAGGTGCGTCCTGAAGTAAGATTTTAGTGGTGTCCAATATTGCAAAACACATCCAAGCTCAACTGCGCTTGGAATGAGAAACACAACTGTCATCCAAGTGAAAAACACCACAGGTACTCGAAGGCTGCTGAGTATGAAAACCTGAATCTGCAGAGTAGAGGATGGGCTGGTCGACGAAGATTTGCCGATGATTTGTGGACTTTCTGTGTTTGTGCCATTTTGTAGTTCGAGGAGTTTTGGCATCCTCATAATTCCTTTACACTATTTTGTGTGTTTACTTTTCAGAAAAGTGAAGCAGGTGCCGAGAATCCTGAGATGGCGAGAGGGATCTATGAAGTTTGCATGGTAACTCCAGACATGAGTTGAATGAGACAGAGAAAGCAGAATGACAACATCTTTCCAGGCCTGTGCAGACCTGCGATTTATTTTTCAATGCCAGGTGTTTCAGTACAAAACGAACAAAAGAGTGAGGCACGCCCTGGGAAAGGATCTGCAATTGAATAGTTCCTTAAATGGAGAAACAAGGTTATATACGAATAATAATAGGTATATACATGTATATACATATATCATATACTACATATACTGCCGATTATCATGTTTGAGCACCCAGTTTCTATTTATTTGACTGAGTTTAATCTGTGAAGCAGCTAGAATTGGTTAAGATGCACCAAAGACATTCCTTTTCCTCCTCGATCCTGCGCGGGCAGATTCGAAGAAAAGGACAGCGAGTATTACAATACCAGGGTGCCCTGACATGTTTGGCTTTAGTTTTCACATGTCCTCTTACATTTCTCAAAATCTGGACAGATAGATGTAGATGGGTTTATGTAGGTGTAGAAGATGATGATGATGATGATGATGATGATGATTATGATGATGATGATGATGAAGAAATGTTTCGATCCGATTCGATATGATTTGATTGATGATTGATGATTGATGACCTTAGAGGAACGATGATAGATCTTGTTCCTTGCAGTTTAAAACTGTTTGTTTTGGCCTTTGGGCCTTTAGCTTGAGAACTCACAGGAGGGATTGATTTCTACCAAGGCTTTGAAAGATCCTAGTCCTGATGAAATGGCCACGATGCAGGTCCTGCTGTGTACTGCCCAAATCATGGCTTGTGATATCAAGTGACACCAACCGTTTTGAAATCACCAACACTTGAGCTTCCTTGGCCACGATTGATTCGCAGATGTTTTGCATTCAAAGATACCATGAGAACAGCAAAGCATCGCAAGTTAAGCTTTCTGGCTTCAAACAAGCAAAACCGAGAATGTAGACTTTTATTACCTCCACATGTACCTTCAAATTGCCAATGTCAAATGTCAATAAAGCTTCCAACATGCAACATTAAAATGAAAATGAATGACTATTCGTAAAGGATTCTGTCAAGCATGGACCCTACAAACAAATACGCTTCATAGCACTGCTGGCGCTGTTTGCCTTCAGTATGTGCTGGAGAGCCAAAGTCACGACCTCGACAGAACTCTCCAAACCCTGACCGGGCCAAGGCTTTTGAAGGGTATTTTTTAGCAAATGTTGTGCCTGTCGGCAGAGCATCAGAATCATGGTGTAAAACACCGAAAATAATAGGTAATTCGTCTAGACTAGTCAGTGTGCGCAGGCAAGTTTAGCAATACCCCGAATACACCAGAATATTGCGTCCTCTGGTCTTGAAAGTCTTCACAAAAATAGATGTCGAGATCGCAGTGTCAAAGAAGTTAGGTGTTAGAGGGTATGCGAAGGGTGTAAGTCTGCAAACAACGGTCAAGACAAATCCGGACTCACTGGATGTTCCTGATGGACTTAGGTGCAACATGCAGCCATCCCCAGACCTTTGGCAGAAGGTTCCAGGCTACTCATCGGATGATGAGGCTGCAGAACTTGAGAGTATAGGTTGCTTGAGTATCAGCTGTGATTTGAAACTGATAGGAATCAACCAGCACTGTTGGTTGATTTTGGTTCCATGGTTCCATGTTTCAAGGACGCAGGTTGTGGAACCCCTGAACCTACGACACATCAGCTGGAGGGCCGACTCACAGAGGTGTGGCTCCGATCTCATGGTCCATGGATGATGATAGTCGGCCCTCCTTGAAAGGTGCTTGCATCTTTAAGCAGCCGGTACTCAGATCGCCCGACAATTCAGCCGCAAACCCAGTTGCTTTTCTGTTTTTTTGGGCCACAAGTCCCTTCCTTCTTGGCGAAACTTTTGTATCTTTTTGTCTTTTTTTCCAAGTGGTGTTCAAGGCGTTAAGGCGCGAAACGTGTGCACGGATTTGTAAGGAATCGAGTGCAGAACACAGTGAAATGCAATGAACTAGACTATATACATACATACAGATGTTACAGAAGCATAATGGAATAAAACGAGTTTTTTCAGCGTACTATGTGTCACATTATGTTTGCCGAGGTTCAGAGCAGCGCCTTTGCCAGGCAGCAAAGCTCCCCCGTTGGAAGACCCAGGTTTTGGCCAAGGGCCAAATGGTTGACGAAGATGAAGATTGAGTATGATCATTTATATCATCATTCATTGTGATTCAAATTGATCTAACTTCATTTATCATCATGATATCTTTATTCATCATCAATTTATGTTTTGTGACCATTTAGCATCGTATATAATCATTTATATATGTATATAACGTCATTTAACTTCATTTATCATCATGTAACTTTACTTATCACCATTTATCATCATCATATCATATCTGTATTTATCAGCATGATGTCAGTGTTTACCATTTATCATCATGTTGTCGCCTGGCCTATTGTCCATCATTTATCCCCTATCATCTAGCATCCATCATCGTCATCATCATTTTCACCCCTCATCATCTAGCATCATCTAGCATCATCTAGCATCATCTAGCATCATCTAGCATCATCTAGCATCATCTATCATCATCTATCATCATCTATCATCATCTATCATCATCTATCATCATCTCTCATCATCTCTCATCATCTAGCATCATCTAGCATCATCTAGCATCATCTAGCATCATCTAGCATCATCTAGCATCATATCTCATCATCTCTCATCATCTCTCATCATCTCTCATCATCTCTCATCATCTCTCATCATCTCTCATCATCTCTCATCATCTCTCATCATCTATCATCATCCATCATCATCGATCATCATCTAGCATCATCTAGCATCATCTAGCATCATCTATCATCATCTATCATCATCTATCATCATCTATCATCATCTATCATCATCTATCATCATCATCTATCATCATCGTTGTCATCATCACCATCATCATCTTCTTTGTATCATGTCATATCATACATCATACCATATTATGTCATGTCGTGTCATATCATAGCATATCATCGTCGTAATCCAAATGACCATTGTATCATCATTTTATCACCATGGTATCGGCGTATGGTCACCATTGTATCATCGCATTATAATCATCTTATCATCACCATGTCATCATCTTATTATTGTTTATGGTTAGCAAAATTGATGATTCCACATTTATCCGCATCAATCACACCAACCCCTTGTTTCTGTGACTTTCCAGGTCAAGCAAGAGCCGATCATCAACAAGCATCCCTCCAGCTTTCCTTCTCAATGCAGATGCTCCGCTCTTGCGAGATACTTTTCAACTGAACGGGATGACCCCTACAATGTGCAGCGATTATGCCATACAGTGGTCGGGTCCGAACATCCGTGACCAGGTTTTTCAGTGCATGATGGATTGGCAAAGGATCAATCACTTCCCAAACTCTACTGAGTTGACAAGGAAAGATCGCTTATGGATGCATTTTGCGCAAATGGCCAAGAGCTATGGTAAAGGTTGCTTTGATTTCGTTCCAGAGACGTATGTTTTACCAGACAATTTCGATGCTTTCTTGAAGTGTTATCAACGTTCCAGATGCAATTGGATTGTGAAACCCAATGCTTCGTCGTGCGGGAGAGGGATTTTCATTTTGAAGGACTTGTCTGAATTGCCACTGGATGAGACAGTAGTGGTTTCCCGCTACATTGAAGATCCTTTGCTGATTCAAGGATATAAATTTGATTTGCGAGTCTACGTTTTGGTGACGTCTTATGACCCTTTGAAGGCCTACATCTATCGAGAGGGCTTAACCCGTTTCGCTTCAGCTCCATATAGCACTCAAGAAGATCACATGCAAGATGCCTTTAGGCACTTGACAAACTACTCCGTGAACAAGAATTCCAACACATTTGTGGAGAACAGTGACATGCGAGCTGATAATGTGGGGCATAAATGGAGCCTTTCAGCATTGAACAAGCATTTGCGTTGTGTCGGTGCGGATGTGAATCTCATGTGGGTTCGAATTATGGATCTCATTGTGAAGACCTTGCTGTCTGTTGAACCTGCCATTAGTAGCAGAACCAAACAGCTCACGGGAAGCCGAGAAAATTGTTTTGAATTGTATGGCTTTGATGTTTTGGTTGATAGTGGCTTAAAGCCATGGCTGTTGGAGGTGAACTTGAGCCCGAGTATGCAAGCGGAATCACCCTTGGATTGGCAAATTAAGAGCTCTCTATTGGCCGATACCTTCAATTTGGTTGGGATTTGTTCAAATGAGAAGCCTGCTCCAAAGCTAGACCGGATGAGGTCAACCTATTCTCAGCCTTGGAAACAAGCAGGACAAGGAGGAAAGGAAGGTCGAAAAGATGATGTTCCTGACATCGATGACAGTCCATGCCCCATTGGTCTTGAATGCTCTCTCGGATGCCAACTTGAAGATGTTAGCCAAAGCTGCAGGGGAGCGTGCTCGCTGTCATAATTTTGTGGTGCTCTACCCAACTCGCGCTGCTGTGAAGAGATATGGCATGATCACGGAGGCTCGTGCTCAGCAAATGGCTTTGCCTCGTGTGGGTGTTCTGGCAAAGGTGAATCGATGTTTATCACAGTCTCAGATGTTGGCTTCCCTTCTCTATGGTCCCTTTCCTTCCAGATCGTCCACAGATCTGAAGCGGGCTCCTGGAATGCCTACCGAAAGCTTCTATGATGATCTTTTCGTGGCGGATGTGGAGGATTGGCCACCAGAAGAGCCTTTGGCTGGACGCCCGGTGGTGGCTGATTTGGAAAGCATTCTACAGGCATCAAGTCCAATATCTTGGCAGGAGCGATTTTACCTATCTACTCGGAACGTACAGTATTGAAGGAAAGTGAGTATGGCTAAGCTAGAGACTGTGCTTTTAGATGCTTTTATTCTAGTATTCTTTTGTTATGCACTGTCCACGGATCCAGGATCCTCGCCCGCCCTTCTTTGCAAAGCCTCTTCCCGCGGCTGTGAACCCTGCCGTGGAATCGGAGTTGCGAGAGGCTTGAAAGGGGTCCGATTTTGCAGCAAAGGAGTAGATTCACAGAGAGCCTGAACTGGAGCGGACTTCAAGTGTAGAACTTGCCGAAGACAATGCTAATATGATATTTTAAACTGTTTTCACCGCAAAATAAGGAGACATGAGTCAAGAAAATCGCCCTCTCACCGGCTCTACTGGCAGACTGCTTTGAACAGTGCCCGGCGAGCGCTTGGTGCACTATCAGGCAGACAAGGTGCCACTGGCGTTGACAGAAGCCATCACAATTTGAAGCTGCCTGATTTCTGCTGGATAGGCTCGAGAAGAAGTTCGCTGAAGGCACCCTTGGCCCACCATCAATCAAACTTCAATGGAGCTGTTTTGTGTAGGGATGGGTTTTGATACACAATTCGCAGGAGAAGCTAGATTATCAGGCAGATGCCGACGAGGCCATCGTTTTTCTTACTTTTTTCTTATTTGCCTAATGCACCTGGTACGACTGTACATGATCGTTGCACCACAGGAAAAAGGCTCCTCAGGAGACAGACAGACCCTCAGTGGAGAGTGCGATACCGTGGCAAGTAAGATAGGTAAGGAATGATCATGGAATCAAGCAAATGGTTTCAAGCTTTTGACCAAAGCTGACTCTGATGTTTGCAGTACAGGAAACGTTTCTTGAAGCGGATTGAGTTTTGATGTTGTTTGAATGGAATTACATAAGGGATTGAGGGGTTGAGTTTAGGTTGAGAAGTTTTCTCTGCTTCGATGTGGAACTCAAGCAACTCCAGATGCAAACCTATTGAGGCAACGAGCTTCTCACAAGTGGCTCTTGCCCCGGTCTTAGGTTGGAATGCAGGGGGTTTGTAAAGGGAAAAGCCACAGTCATCCACAGTCATTGTCACTTCCAAGACCTTGAGGTCTCCTATTGATGGAATATCTGATCCGCTTGGAGGAGACAACAACCGAAACAGTGAGCAACAATATGGCTATGGCTACAACCAAAAATTGTGGTTCCAAATAGACCATCAAGTTGGTCCTGTATGTTCAATCATATTATGTAGGCAGTAAACTAGTGCTATAGATGACGGTAGGTCAATTTTTGGGATGCAATGGTTTGGAGCCACAGCCATATCAAACAAAATGGGTATAACCAGGTAGGGCAGTAAACAAGTGCAAACAAGACAAGACTTTGAATATTGCTATGTATACTGTATACTAGAGAATGCACTAAATCTTTTCGAGCATTTCACAAACTTCTATACAAAATCCCATCAGGACAGCAGCTGTGAATATTTAATACGCTTTGCACAGCATGGCAGGCTACTTGCGACAGCCTTGGACCTGCCGGTCGTGCTCGCCTGGTGCCTCCTGATACAGATCTCAGCTTCGCCAGAAACATAGGCTTTTCGATCGACAGCTTCCTACGCAAGGTACAAAGTGCATCCTACGCACGGTTGTCCAAGTTTCAGCGACAGCTTCCCAAAGTCTGCGGCTGAAACCTGAATTATGCAGTCAATCATTTCCTTGGCGCATTCCAGGTAGATTCAAGGCATTTCATTGCTGTTTCCGAAAGTCCTGCTTTCCTTTTTTTTGTCACCTTTCGCAGATCATTTGCATTGCAGATATTCTTCAGATGTTATGTCTCTATGGTTTTGGGCATTCTGACACTGTGACATTGATGGTTTGAAAATAGATATCTAGGTCTCAGCAAAGCTTGCAAGTCTCAGCAAATACCCGTTTGCCCCTCCAGAGGTGGGAGAGACAGTCATGGTTTGCCAGCACCATACTTCTATGAGTTTCTATGTATATGATGTAGATATGCTTCATTGATCTGCATTGGCATTTCTATATACTGCAATAGGATCCTTAGCTGGCAAAGGATTCCCACAAGATTCCAAAACGTCTCCCCAGTATTCAGACGGCAATAGCATTTTGATGTCCATTGCATTGTCGGACATCACGCAGGCAATCTCAGAAAATGGCTGCTTGGTTGAGGACATGACAGCAGTTTGTGTGTTGCCCCAGATGTCTTTGTTTTTATCAAACAACTAAACAACTGTTGATTAGTCACAGGAGCTGTCAAAAGGTTGGCGTTTTCCCATGACCCAGGTCGTGAGAGCCTTGACTTCTTGGAGGGTGTTTCCCGGAGGGAAGCTGCTCAGGAAGGGCAGAGAGTGGATTTGCCATGGGTACTTTGGGATGAAATGTGAAGATCTTCCAAAATTCATGAACAGTTTGTTTTAAAATATTGAAGATTGATGAAGATTCGAAGAAGTGCGAGGGAAATTTGCTTGTCATGGCTGTTACTGTTTGTTGCTCGCTAAGGGGGAAACTTCTTCACTTGTGCGTCTCACTGTTCTGACATTCCTGTTGGTGCCAGGAAGAGAATGACACATTGCTTGCCCAACGACGCATATCTGGTTTTTGGCCCAGGAATCTGACAGCTGCTTTATATTATCCTGCGTCTAAGCAAATATCCTTCGATTTAGTGCTCGCAACGCAGTACTTATTGCGTGGCGCCTGTTGTCATCACCAGTTCACTGGCATTTCACGCGCCAAGGTGAGCCCCGAGTGTTGTCGAAGCGTCCCATTCTCGGCTTTGACCATCACCTCGTCGGAAACTGTTTGGGAGATGAATGCACCAGAGGTCTTCCAGATGCGGTGCTTCAAGACAAGGATTGTCGACGATTGTTGAAGGCGTGATTGGGTGTGTGTGTGTGTGTGTGTGTGTGTGTGTGTGTGGGTGCCTGTGTTGGTCGATATTTCTTTCATTCGTTTCCAAGTGTTCCACAGGTGGTAGGCCAAGGAAGGTGCGGGAAGCATTTAACAGCCAATCCAGAAGAGATCTTTGATGTGAACGGAACATAAGAGAATCAAAATCTAATATTTTCCCCATTTGCTTGAGCTTGAGGGTGCCTCGTTCCTGTTTCTTAAAAAGGCGCTACCGGATCTCCAAGCTGCAGATTTGGAGAAATTGTTGTCAGGGTCTTAGGTGTAGAACACTTATATAGGAATGGAAGTCCCCAAAGCCAGCACTTTTCGTTGCATCTTTTTGCTCATCTGCAGTGTAGTGTAGATGTTGCATCTCTGATTTTGTGATTTTTGTTATGATTAGTTGTTCTGTACTTCCCTCACCATCCCTCAGTGACGGAGAGTTTGCAATCAGAGCAAAAGCCTTAGGCGTGCGAATCTTGTGGAAGAATTTGCTGGTGATACATCGCTACAAAGGATGTTAGGGCAGCCCAGCTTCAAGGATTTCGAATCATTTGAAGGGTGCATTTTTGATTTGGGCGTTGTGTAACATGGGACATGTTTGCATAATGTTTCCATGTGTCGGCATATTGGTTTGCCATGCCAGAAAAAACTCGCAATGTTGGATTGAACATGAGGCTCGACTGTTTTCGCGATCAGGAGGTTTTGGAGGAGATTCGTTGCCATGTTGGAATGATTGCCATTGTCAGTATGCTCAATGGCCTTTGGTGGCCATGAATGAAGGGGCTAAATGTCTCTGAATCCAAGACGAGGAGCAAGCTTGCACAGACTTTCGTAGGCGGGAAATTTGAGCTGCAGCAGTGCTGAGTGATGCTGAGTGCAGAGTGCCGGCAGAGTTTTTCAGTTCAGTGCATAGGTCAGCATCTATTCAGCCAGGTCCACCACTTACTTTAGTTATCAAGAATCAACGATAGGTTTCAGGTTTCTTGCAGGATCTGCTTGAGTCGGCATGCTTTTTTGATGGCCTGAGGCCTGATCAAGGAGCCTACATCAAGCTTGCCACAGTCTCAAACATCACAGCTGTCTTTTGCCTCGCTGGAAGTGAACATGCACTGAGCAAGGAACAAGTCCCGATCCAGCATGCTGCCAGTCATCAATGGAGAGTGCGAAGCCTACTCACAACGTTGCTGCGCTTGTACTGGCTGAAATATTCTGAAATAGTATTTGACGCAAGCACAGGTGTCCAAGGATGATAAATGAATCTCGTGGCGGTCGTGTAGCACTCAGTTTGCTCAGCCAGTGAGTGATTGTCCTTGGTAACGAAGTTGAAAGTCATTGGTGGTTGAGGACGCAAGCCACCTGGTCCTCTCTCTGAGATTCTTTGCGCAGTTGGATCCTCAGCTGTTTGGCTTCAGTATCGGCCAAACGTTGTCAGTTCTCCTTGGTTCTCCATGTTTTTCCCTGGTTCTGAAATTCACCTTGACACATACAGGCAGTCACTGCGAAGGAACCGTGCTGCCCTGAGGAGTCATCATTTCAATTTTCAATCAGCAAATTTGTAATGTCATCAACAAGGAAGTAGAAAGGAGTCCAGAGATGAACAGTATTGAGGACAATCAAGGGCTGTGTGCAAGAGCAAGAATGAACTACATCTACGCAAACTGTGTTTTACCAATGTTTTACCATCTAAGTGGGGGAACACCACAGGTTGTCACTGCAGCGATCAGTTCGAAGACCGCAAACTATCACTCGCTCATCACGGAGCCCAGCGACCAATTTGCGGAGCAACTTAAGAGGCTCATTGGAACACCTGTCATAGCTGTCAGCATCGATCTCTGAAATTTAATGTGAACATTCTCACCCCCAAATTGCAACTTTTGGTCCACAGAAATACGGCAGATAGAGATTTTTTGGTGTTTCTTGGATGTTTGCAGCCAAAACCAACGCATCTTGACCTGTTGATTCAACACAGCTGAGTAATGTGAGAGGTGTCGTCCTCGGAGCTTCCACTTTGACATCCTTTCTCTCCAAGACTTCAAGCTGTAACCTCAGACAGGTACTGTAGCAAGTGAAAGCAGAATAAGTCAGATGGCTTGGGAAAATATCCAAAGGACAATTGCTTGCACACCTTGCCGTACATCTATTCGTGCATAATCATCTTGAATTGGTTTCTTTACTATCCGCTTTTTCGCTACCTCTTGGGCATGCACAATGCAGCTTGCGTAGCCCACCAGGCTCGGCTCCTTGACTAAGGTCACAATCACAAGTCATTGGTTGACGTGAAAGAAGCCAAAGTCCTTGCTGCAAGCTGAGCAAGGTAAATGCACAGGTCATGAATGGTAATGGAAAATTGACAATGATTGACATATTATATCTCCTGCTTGTCTGTTTCTTTTCGTTTTGATTTCGATCCATTGCTATGAAGTTTCCCAATTGCTGCGCAAGCGGTGGCCACTTTTAATTGGACCTTGCTAGGATGCCTTTGAGGCATCCATGCTATGAGACATGTTTTTGAAATGCTTTTGTATAGATTCTATTGTCATATTATGCTGGATTTTGAAACGCTGCAAAAGATTGAGGCAAATGGCGTTGTGATGCCAGTTCCTCGGTTTGTGCCGGTATCTCAGGGGGCTCATGGGGGCTCGCATCAGTCGTGGAAACATGTGTGGTTCAACTGTCGCCAAGGACACACGGGACTGCATGGAGTTTCTGGATTGCTTCAATTTGAGTTCCACAAAATTCAGGTCCATGAAGAGAACGGCCAGTAGATCACGAGTTGCAGCCTTGGTCAAACAGCAACGACATCATGAAAGCCCAAATGTTGCGGCTTCCCAGGCGTTGCCTGAACTTCCTGAAGTAGCAGCCTCAGCTCAGCTTCAGCACCGACCCAACCCGGCTGCATTGGCGCTTAGGTCAAAGGCGTTCTTGAGGGTCAAGGCCACTCATGCATCAGACAGAACTTAAACGATATCAATGGAAGTGTCCACAAGACATGTACGTATGTATACATACGTATATGTGATTATATATGCGTAGGTATATATGAAGTTTGTATCCTGAGTATATGATGAATTGATATTCATTGTATATACACAGAGAACCACTAACGTAGCCAACGCGAGATATGATGACATCCAGCAAAGCGAGACTTCTGGCTTTCAGCACCGGAATGCTTGCTTAATCTTCCTGTAGCTTCGGCCCTCTTTTCAGGCTCTAGACTTGCAGACCAAAAAGATGCCAGGATCTCAGCACAAAAGCCATTCAAAAGGCGTTGAAACCTTCAACTCATAGCAAACCAAGAAGACATGCAAGCATTACGGCTAGGTGGGGGAGTCTCCCAAGGCCAAAGCAGATTTTTGGCAGCACTACTGTTTTGTTTTGGTAGTTTGTTGAGTCCGTTGGATCAAGATCAAGATCTTCATGACCCTTTGAGTTAACCATCAAGTTAGAGTTGATTGCTTGCTCAACTTGTTCGAGTTTGAAGATGTTTCATTTTAGGCCTATCATGCTTCTGCAACAAACCTCAAGTTTGACATAGAGCTCTGACATCCAGCTTTGCACTCAAGCAGACGAGCCTGGCAATCGAATGATTGACTTCGCTTGACTGTGACATGAGGGTGCAGTCAAGACCAGGGCATCCACAGATAAAGCTTTATATTTATGATAATGATTTATAATATAAGTGTATATAATTACCTTTGGTTTGCAGATTTGGGATCATCCAGTGTTCAACTAGAAATATTATTTCTCATGTTCCTGGCTTGTAGTCCTGAGCCTTGTGGTTGCTGGGTCTGAAGTGCTAGCCCCAATGTTTTCAAAGTGAACCAAGAGTCAGAGTCAGCTATTGTTTCTCAGTCTTCCGGCGTCGAAGAAATGGCTCTGAGAGCCATGTAAAAGAAGCCATGTCATCACTGCCCAAGGCAGCGTGCTACCTTTCTCTCAGAGTGATCACCTATCATCACTTATCAAGAGACTCTTGTGAAGTATGACA
Organism: Breviolum minutum Mf 1.05b.01; assembly: GCA_000507305.1. NCBI lineage: Eukaryota > Dinophyceae > Suessiales > Symbiodiniaceae > Breviolum > Breviolum minutum. The sequence continues at coordinate 186,681 of DF239254.1, forward strand.
ACCTGAGTTTGGATTTGGTGTTTGTACTTTGGAATTGGTGACTCACTTCATGAATGTGCCATTAGGTTGGTTCTAGACTGCGAAGCACTCTAGAAATCTTTATAATTCGTGCAGGTGTCACCAAAGTTTTGCTTGAACACAGTTCAGCCAGAATTGGAGTCCACATTTTCCAGTTGTTAATTTGACCACCAGCTGAAAGTCCGGCTGGTTTCTTGCGAGGGGATAATGTACTCAGCGCAAGCTGAACTTCATGCCCGATCGGGCAAAAAGATTGCTATGTGCAGAAAGGCATCTTTTTTAATTTTAGAATCCAGATTTCAAAACAGCATCGGAGATTGTAGACTATTTTGTCCTGTTTGCAGATGTGGAAGCAGCATCGAGAGTCCATCCTCAAAAGCCTCCAGGCCCTGAAAGTCAATATTTGCTGTAGATTTGTGCAGTGGAAAGGCTGAAACAATTTTTTGCAAAAAAATCCGGAGACCCTCATGTTTCGCCTTTTCTTCGGCAGAACTGTGGGCTTCACCTTTACTGCTTCTACAGTCGAGATAGAGACCAGATCTTGGCCTGGCACTTGCTGTTTTGTACTCTTAATGGACAAAACCCTTCACAAATACCAGTTTGATTTATTTTGATATCATGAACATCCTTCCAACTACGATGATTTGACATGATTTGATATACCTATACGTGTATAAACCACTGGCAACCCGGATTTTGTCCATCAACAGTAGTGCATCTTTCTCAGGTGCCGAGCAAGTTAGGCTAGGCTGGCGGATGTGCAATTGCTGAGGTCAAGATTGGTGCTACCGCACAAAAGCTCAGGGATACAGCAGCTAGGCAGGGCAGATTTGTACATCCTTGATCCGGATTTAATCATAGGTTTATCAGATGTTTATGCCATAAACGCAGCAGACTTGACAGGAGAAAGTACAAGCTGCAACTGAAAAAGGACTGTGTTGCCAGCATTGCCATTTTTTGTTGGACACAAATCCTGCGGATCGCTCTACTCCGTGCTTAGAAACCCAACTGAAAGGAATATCTCAGTGCATATGCGGAGTTCCGTCATGACTATCCCGGAAGGCCAAGCTGGACAAAGAAGCTGATATGTTCATGTGTTCCTCTCGGAAAGCAAAATCGACGTATTTCGACGTATTCCATAGTTGATCGTTGCATCATTCACGATGCATCCCTTTTTCAACCGGACTTCCTGTACTGTACTAGCCTGTTCGACAGGACAACTCACCTAGCATATGTGTACAACGTATGTACAACGTAGAAGCCGTTTGGATCATTTTGAATCACTTTGGATCAGTGCAAGTATTTGCCGTTGGAGTATCCTACAAGAATCTCAGTGCCATTCCACAGTGCTTGATGATGCTTGATGGACTGAAATCAAGAAGAGATTTGAAAGATAAACTTCGATATTGAATCCAACGGTTGGATAAGATTGGATGTTACAGTCCGAGATCACATCGGGCTACTTCCAGTTTTTGTATTGTCTCCAGGCCAGAATTTCGCTTCAATGACAGACGCATCATCTCCCACATCTACCAGACTCACACAGAGGATCACAACGCCTTTCATATCCTTTTATATGTTCTGCATTGTTTCTCACATTGTTTGATGTTAAAGATATGACGAAATATCACACGCAACGAGGACAGTCTGGATGGCAGCAATATCTTCAAGATCTCGGACAAGTGCTGGCCTTTGCAATGAACAATGCATCTGCCTGCAGTTTCGAGATACGTTGTGATGCGGTGCGTTCATATTTGTACATACTGCTTGGGTTGTCCAACCCAAGGGTGAATTCTAACAGTGCATATCTTTCAATTATTGTGCCAAAGATTTCTGACATGTTTCTTCAGGATTGACTTAATCCATCACATCATCCAGTCGAAGGACAAGGATTGTGCAGGCAGGAAGCTCCAAAATTGTGCTGAGTGAGCAATCAGATGACCTTTGAATGTTTCATTGCTTTGGTAAGTTGGTCCAACTTGAGAGGCATCAATCCATCTCGACTCTTGCATCAGGGAGAAGTGAAGGCACTGACAACTGAGCATTCAGAATCAATAATCAATGTTACTTTTTAATCATTTAGATCCATAGCGAAGGGTGAATGGAAGTAGATTTGGTGGTGAAAGCCAGAAATCTTGTACTAGGCATATTTCCCTATCCATGATGCTGCTGGCATTGCAAAGATCAAGGAGTTTCAGGCCTTGGCACTGTTGATACAAGAATTTGCCACGTGAAATATGCAGTCATTGTGAATGATTGATTCATTGATTGATTGAAAGAAAGAAAAAAGAAAGAAAGAAAGAAAGATAGGTAGGTAGATAGATAGATAATAGATAGATATAGATAACTGACATACTAAGCGAAAAGAATTGATATCAGTTGAGACAGCTCGGAGATTAATTTGAGATCAGTTGATGTGTCTCAAAGCAGATTCTGAAGCATCAAGTTCACCTTGCCAGTGGAAATGGTTTTGGCCTGATGAAGAACACGCCAACCTCTTGCGAGACTATTTCGGGGACAAGGCCAAGTGAAGAGAAACAAATTTCAACACAAATCTCGCTCTGCTGGCCTTCATGTGGTTGGAAAGGCAGTTGCGATGTACTGTAATTAGCGATTCTTGGGTTGACTGCTGGTCGAATGTTGCCCAGATTGCCTTCTACTTCTTGTGGATGGCTTTCTACTTGAAATGGCTCATGCCACTTGCAGCTCTAGGCCCGACATGACATCATGACAAACAGATTTGGCAGTTGCAGCAACTGGTGTCTTCAAGTGTTCCATTGCCATCCGTCCTAGTTTTCTCCAGGCCTGTTTCTGCAGTTCATTGACTGGTGCGTTGGTTTCCTAGAAACTTCAGAGAATCACAATCCCTTCCATTTCACAGACATGATAGCGAAAGGATTGTGAAAGGGTGGACACTTCAATTGCCGCTTCACTTTCTGCTAAGATCCTAGGCTCGAACACCCGACAATCCAACGGCGATCCCCTTTTGCGTACGCCGATGCGCAAACATGTTTCAGCAGAAAGAGTTGCGCCATCATGAACTTATGAAAGCATGATGTATCATGATATCTATGACAATCTATGATCAAACCAATGCAAATCAGATTCTCATATTTGCAGCAAACAAAGTGATTTTGCGCATACAGGTACTGATGAGTGTTTGGTGCCTGGCTCTTCCACATTTCTGGCGCCGCCAAGAGGCAGCACATTGGTCCACAGAGACAGCTGTTTATGGCAGGAGAATTGGAATTATCTCTGTGACAGGGGGACACGAATCATTGACCCGTGATAGGCAAAATATGCCATTGCTTGGGGTAGCTTGGATTTGGCCTGGGCCCACAGACTGGGGGGAGTTGGACCACAATTTCGTTCCCTTTGATAAAATTGTCGTTCAATGATGCGCCCAGGTGGAGCAACTAGAACCACACCGGCCAGAACATTGGGGAGAACAGCTGATCAATCCAGTCACTTCACAGGTGAAAGTTGGGATGAAAATTCATGACAAGTCGTACTTGACAGGATTGCTTATGGAGAATGGAATTATATGGAAAATGCCATGAAAATGCCATGGAATTGCAGGTTGTTAAGTGAAGTTTCTGTGAGTTTCTTGTTTCGCCGTGCCAGGTGGAGCCATACTATCCAGTGGCCAAGCGTCGATTCAAGTACAGACCTCCTGACCTGCAATCTCTTCGTTGTGAAGATTGTTTTCATTTTTTTCTACCATCTCATGTTCGAACATGCTAGTGCCCAATTACGGTACAGAGTACTCCGTTGGTATACAGAACAATTGTGCAAATTGTTAAACATGCTTCTGACATGTTCGTCCTTAATTGTTTTGAGTCACATCAGTGCCAAATGCACCATGTGGATCAAGCAAAGGTTGCTTAGCAACAAATGACGGATTTACTATCATATACATCATATCCACACTCATTCTGCGGGAATGATGTGTTGGAGGATTCCGATCGCGTCCAGTCTGGCTATATCAGAAGAAGCGAGGAGGTCACCGAGGCTGACAGTCCTAGCTTGATTGGTGGGGACAGTCCAGGCTCCCAGCTCACATCGCTCGAAAGACTGGAGTTGCAAAAGCTTCGACAAGAAGTCGCAGAATTACGGACAGAACTGGCAGCCAAGCATGATTTTGCTGCGCATGAAAGCCCTTTTGCAGCAAGTGCTTCCAGTTGTGCCGCAAGTGCTTCAACTTTTCCAAATTCTTCTCCAGCCGAGACGTGCTCACATTCAAGCTTTCGAGATGTACTGAGCCCTACCAGCACTGGCTTTGGCCAATCACCTTGTAGCCCTGCAAAAACTGAAAGATGGGACTGGGTACTGCAAGAACGTGCTTATAGTTTTGCTCGTGACTTCTTTTTGGACGCACCTGGTCAGCATACACGGAGGGAACTTCGAACTGCGCTCGAGCAAACTGAAGACATTGCTGTCTTTTTCTCAGAGCATTATCCCAGTTTCTTCAATGGCAACCCTACTGAAGTTGTAGGTTGGGATGACTTCGTTCAAGCTTATGTGCAGCACTGCAAGAAGAGTAAGCCTATGTCAACGACGCGGAGAATCAGCGATGCCCGCAATTCCGAAGCTACTGAAACTTGTGCTTCAGAGTTCGATGCAATTCTTCAAAACCCAGAGTTCTTATCATCGCACCTACAGCCGCAGGACGATACAGGGGATTTTCACCAGGAGTTGTGACGTTGCCTCAATGGGAAGATTCATCTCAACGCAAACATAGGTACTGTCATTTCATAGGGAAGCAAAGCCTTTTGCCCTTCATGTGAGCCCTAAGTCTTCCTGAACATAGAGAAATCAATGTGAGGGTATATCATTCGTGAATCATCACATTTTCCCATCTCTTAGACCCAGAGTCGGATCACAAAAAGTGAGCAGGATTCGCTGCAAGTCTCCCAATCCTCAATAGAGCCTCCACACAATTGCAGCAAAGGCCAGGGAGATTCGTTGGGGTTGAAGTAGAAGTTTGTGAGGATCAAGTATTTTTATTTTTCATTTTTTTTGGACAATATAGTTTTAGATATTACATATATTGCGAACTTTCAAAATTGAGTCCGCATGCTTTTTGTATATTTGTGTTTTGTTTTGTTTGGTGATTATTTATTGCTAGATTTCAAGGCACATCCACTCTCAGTGGTTGGGACACTTTCGCAGAAGTTTCATTGAATGTCTAAATTGTGCCACGTCGAGGAGAGACAGAGAAGGGTTCCTTCCTGAGGGACTCACCAGCGTGGTCGCTCGGGCCCCAGACAACACTGCATTCAAAAGAATGTTGGACAGTTCACATTCATATTTTGTTCGCACCACGCGTGAACGGTCCCTTGATTCGCACTTTGCTTCAGGACGGGTTTGGTCAGACAAAGTGAAGCTCGCTGGACCCAGGCAAATATCAAACGTTCCTTGAGCTGCTTGAACCTTTTCGCTTTGACAGCATCAAGATAGCGAAGCCAGTACAAAGGTCCAACATGCAAGGACTTCTATTCAATCCTGCCAAAGTGTTTGGTTGTGTCACAAAAGATTCCCTATAATTCACGTTTTCGGAAGAGTGCATATGTGTGAGAGATGCAGAAACTGCAGAATTAGTAGAATGCAGAGTATTGGTAGGCATATTGTGTCATGTTATGTCCGCTTCAATTCATGCGTTTGTTTCCCCATGGCTTGCTCCGAAATAGTTGAATGTGCAAGGCGCATGCGGCGAATGCGAGTCCAACTGAAGCTTTAGGCAGGTTGACTTGATTCACCTGGCAATTTGATGCAATTTGTGTCCCTTTGTTTGTTTAGACAGCTGCATTGCATCATGTTTCCTCTTCTGTGATATTGCCAGTGCACGACTCACATCAACTGTCTTCCACAGGTCTGAGAAGCACCTCATTGCGGACTGAGGAAGACTACAGATTTCATGTTGCTTCAAACGAAGATCTCAAAGCATGGAAGAAAGCACATCAAACAAGATGAAAAACCCATGGCCAGTTCGTTGTTCGATGCTGAATTCAATTTAGCAAGTTCCTTCCAGGAGAGAATGCCTGCTGGAGCGGGTCAAAGTACATCACCAACTTCCAGCCAGGATTCTCAGGAAGTCATATTCAGTTTTATTGATCTAACCCGGGCAAAGACATAGGATGCAATAGAGAAATCAAAATAGATTTAAATGAAAAGAACAAGTATCAAGATACCTGCAACGTTAGCCGACGGTTTTGCTTCAATGAACCTTGTGACTGTTGTTCTCTTATGTACAACTGGGAATCAGACGGACAGTTTGAGGCAGTGCTTTCCCGTACTGGAAGCCGCTTGAGAGGCCAGACGCTAAGAAGCCGAACCTCCTGCCATGAAACTTTGAAAACCTTCGAAAACTTGAGGTCAGGACCCACCACAGCCACAGCCACGGCATCTACGGCTACGTTTGGCACGATGCCAAGGCAATACTCAGCGCGGTCCTTCTTCCACCCTCAAGCTCTAGGAGACAGATCGGTGGGATATGGCTGCGGCTAAGGTATAGCTATGGCGGATATGCGCCATCACGAGATTGGGGCAGTCGCCGCTCAGAGCTTGCTTGGTCAGAGCTGCCAAAGAGCATTCTTTCCAGCGCACCAAACCGCTGGACCCTTACCGCCGTGTCCAACAGACTTTCCCTTTAAGCCGGAGGGGAGGGGATACCCCAGCCATAGGTCTGCAAACACTGAATTTGCGTCGGCCTGCGAGCAGCGAGCTCCAAGTCCAAGGTCTTTGTGTGAAGGATTGCGGCCAACTGCATCTTTTCCAATGGTTTTCCCCCAGCCAGTTCTTTTGCCGGACCCGACACCCCGGAATGGAAGGGACAGATCCGATATGCACCCAGAAAGCACGCCCATCTTGACGTCCCGCCTCCCAGTGGTGAGATATGCCCGAGATGCTCGGAACCCAGGAGTTGAACCTGTTTGTCTATAGTCATCCATATGACTCATATGTCATATGTATTCAGATTCATATGTTCTTAATTTGTCGCACATTTTCTAGTGGTTGTTGCCAGTGCGCAAGCTTTAAAACAGCCACAGGTCAGTTCCCACTCTGTGTTAAGAGCACCTGCGTTCAGCGCTCAGATTTCAATTACCGAACTGAATTGAGTGACATGCACACTTCTTCTTGAAGAGAGCTAGAGTCCTGGTTGTACTGTCATTGTAGGCTGGATATGACTGGATGATGTTCCTTCCAAGCAGCAATCATAATTCCCGTATTGAGTTAGCTGTGATAGCTGCTTTTGCTTAGCAGCGGATGGTAAGTTAACCAATGCCAATGCCTTTTTTGGTTCAAGAAAGCCTCTTTTGTTTAGAGACTACTTGAGCATACTTGAGCCATGGCCCAAGCTTCCACATTTCTAGCAGCTTGTGTCGTGCAAGCTGCTATATTAGCTGGAGCAGAAGAGTTCTCCATTCCCTTTGCAAAGGCCGCTGTGTTTGCAGCTGAGCAACCAGAAGTTCGAGGTTGCGATGCCGGGCCTTCCGAGAACTGCCAAAATCCTTTTGGGGCAATGGCGACCTGGAGATATGCAGTGAACAATCTGCGACGTGCTGTGGATTTGCTTCCAGAAGAACAACGACAGATGCACAAAAGCACAGTGTCCCTTGTGGCGCAAATATCTTCTGAGGTAGATGCATTTTTTCAGCAACCCACAGCTGAAACCATGCTTGTGGCAGTGAGTAATGCCCGAATGCTTTTCGATGCATTGAAGGAGTGGATGATTAATTCACCTCCATCTGCCATGCAGCTGCCAGATGATTCGACAGTTGGACTTGATTTCCTTCCCGGCCAACGCGCCTTGCGAATCAGTGCAGATCCAGCAACAAGTCCTGGAGAGGTCGAAGTCAGGCTGGGTGTTCAGACCAGTTGCTCATATATTTCCAATCAATTTCACACCCACTTAGATCAGCTAGCTACCAAAGCCAAAGCCATCCAAAGCATGATTTGCAAGCATCGACATGATGATACGTCTTAGTATCATGGTTGTTTTGGTCATTTCAGATCCAATTCCTGGTCGGGATCCTTTTATTAAAGCCTGCTTCACTAAAGTCATGTAGTTCTTGTGACATGTTTTTGAAAGAGGTTGGCCAATGGTGTGGAGATGCCAGTCCTGGGCTTTGGCACATGGCAACTCATGGGTTCTGCGTGTTATGAAGCCACCGCCCATGCATTACGTACCGGCTACCGGCATATTGATACTGCCCAAGCTTACGGCAACGAAGCTGAGGTTGGAAGAGCTATAGCACAGTCAAAGGTTCCTAGGAGAGAAGTGTTCCTGGTCACAAAACTCAGCAATCATGGAGAATATCAAGGACCTCAACTTCTTGCTCGCTTTGAAAGTCAGTTGAAAGATTTGCAAACCGATTACATTGATCTGTATATGTTACATTCACCTGGTCCCTCCAAAGAACTCACGCTTTCGGCCTGGCGAACAATGGAACAGTTGTACCATGAAGGGCGTATCCGAGCTTTGGGAGTTTCGAATTTTGGTCGAGCAGAACTTGAATCGTTGCTGGCTGATGCATCCGTTCCATCTGTTTATGTTCAAAACAAGTTTTCTATTTATAGCCCTGGTGAGCAAAGAATAGATACAACAAGATCATTGATGGGCTACTTAAAGGAAAAGGGAATAGCAACTTGGACTGCAAACCTTGGGAAAACACAAAGATGGAAGGACCATGGAAAGTATGGAGTGACTTGTTGGGAATTGGGCACCAGGTGCTTGCTCATCAAGACCCCAGGTGTCTTAAATATAAATCTTGTGTAGATGAGCTGGATGTACGGCAACCGTAGGTATAGAACATTGAATGTTACTGGTATGAATATAGTCAATCTACGAATGGTTCTTGAAGGTCTTGCTGTCCGTGAGGAGGGAAGTGAGCATAGTGGTCTCCAAGTGCTGCAGGTGATGATGGGTTATTCCGTGATCAACCCATGGCCGAGCATTTTACCTCCGTTGCAAGATCCTCACGTCCTAGCCATGGCTCAACGCAAGCAAGTGACACCATCCCAGGCACTGGAAGTAGTTAGAGCATCTCCAAGCCGTATCACAATACCATCAACATAACGTCAACTCATTATCAGCTTCTCTTCTTTTTCCGGCGTTGTGGTAAGTTTTTTTGGGGAAACATGTTCATTAAAAAGCCCACCAATGGTTAATGATGGTGACTGTACCTTGAAAACCAGGTTCTTCACCGATGGGCTCTTCAACTTGGTGCTGGTGTGATTCCTAAATCAGGAACACCACAGCGCGTTGAACCTTCGATTGATTGATTATGGATGTTGAGTGATGTTGGCATGTGTATTGTAATCTGTCAGTATTTTCTGAATTATACTTTATTGTCATCACGGCCCGGGGCTACATTGACGATTGATCAATTATTCACAAACATATTGAGCAGCCAAGGATGAGAACGCAAGGCTTTTTCATTTCAGTCTCAGCGATCTGGAGATGCGACTTCTAAGTGGCATTGTGATGCTAAGCGAAAGTACTGTTTCGACACTGACACCGACATGGATGCCAGACTCTTGCCATGAAGAGCAACCACATCTCAGGCCAATTGTTGATATTTGAATTTTGTTGATATTAAACTATCATTTTTTGATATTACAATGTCAGTGTTCATTATATCTTTATGTTATTGATGACTGTCAGTGACAGTGACCCATCAGCAGCGAGGATGTTTACAATCTTGGCACCGGTGTCAGAGGAGTAGTAGCGTGATTGGCATAGTCATGAACAATTGGGCAAATGGAACATGGCCTTCAGAAAGAGGATGATGTGGAAGTCAAATGCTGGACGATGGGCAACAGAATCACAACGAAGAGCGGAGAGAGGCAGAGAGCTCCGAAAGCACAGCATTCGACAGGAGAAGGTCGAAAGAATCTATGTAGCCAAAAAGAATTGTTTGCTCCTTTGCCCAGTTTTGCGTATAGAATGATATAGACCTTCAGACCACAAGACAGTCTATGATATTTTGCCATTCTTGATGCACATGTTATTTACATATTGCGAATGTATATTTATACACCGTGTTCTTCTTATCATTGCCGTGTGATGTCCTCAAGCTAATCGGAAGAAATCTCATCCAGTGGAAGTGTTTCTTCAGGCCGAGCAGATTGGAAACCTCCAAACTACGGAGTGTTGGAATCCTAGGAAATCAAAAAGAAGTTGAGGACATGTTAAGTCAGATTTGTCTCGACAGCAGTTTGCTTTTTGCCGTGTTTTGTATTTTTGAACTTGTTTGCACTTTGACGCATTGATCAGGTTTCTCCCTTTTTAGGGACATCCAGATATATTTTGTGTAGACCTGCATCAAGGACGGAGTTTATCATTGCTGATCTTCTCCGTTTGAAACGATTTGACTCTGCGTCTCTGCAGGAGTGTGACTCCGCCAAGGCTTGACTGAAATTTGCTGTTAACGGCCTCTAGCTGATGATTAGCCAATAGTGCCAATCACAACAGTACTGTAAAACTTGCACTGTAACTTCGAAATTGCACCCTGTCGTTTTTTGAAGAGTTTGTCCTGGTTTCAAAGGGTATTTAGACATGTTTGTCGGAAAGGCATAGCCATATACAGTGTACTGCTATATGACACACCAGTTGGAAAATGTGATATTTATGTAGTTGGCTTGCTAAGACAGTGCTCTTGGCCGCAGGTCGTTCATGGGAGACTACCCAGTTTTCTATGCCAAGGCTCATCTCAGACCTTTCAGACATTTTGCTCACAAATGACGCAGACTTACGCTCAGGCACGCAGCTTGTGGCCTTCGCCACGGAATGGCTGAATTGCTTACCGCGCATACTCGAAGAAAGCCTACACACTATCGTGACGTTTTTTTTTACCCCCTTTTTAAAGTTTGCAGACGAGCTGCGCAAAATGAGGAGGTTGTCCGTCTAAGGAGCTCTCTGCGCAGCGTAGTTGCGACGGAGTGTCAGAAGTTGGCAAGGATACTTGGTGGGCTGTCTGCTCAATTCACCATCATTCAACCTTTACTTAACTTCATAGAATGCGAGACAATATCCTACGAACAAGCATGAAGAAACGACACAATGTTTCCAAGAATTGCTAAAGTGTCTTGCAATATATCTACTGGATATAGTTCCAATGGTTCCAACACAATGGTTCCAACAGGCGGGGACTGATGGGACTGTTTTTCTCTCACTGCAAGTCAGCTGCTAATGGCCGGAAGTGGGCCAGATCACTGTGACTGTTTTTTGGCCTGCTTCAGACTATTTTCAAATCCATTTTGCATATTGGCACCGTTGTGCTGGCAAAAATAAAGAGTCCCAGTTTTGGAGCATGCATTGGAATGGTTTGGAAGGCAGCCCGACCGCCAGCAACATGATCAACGTCCGATCACACAATCCCCCCCTCCGCAGATACTTGATCAGCTTGGCCGCAATGAGCGTTGCTGGCTTCGTTTGCGCATGGGCCCCTGAATTGATTCAACGTTTATCACAGGTTCAAAGTGAGGTTCAATACCTTGAAGTGGTCACAAGTTTCGTTTTGAACAGTCAGAACATTGGTGCCAATCAGTTGTAGATTTCTCGAGGTCCTTTGCATCTTGATTTTGCTCGCCATCCGACATAATATCAAGTCAGAGGTGTCATGGGTTCAGATGGGTAAGTTCGGGTTGGTGGCAAGGCGCTGTAAGATCTTGTGATATCATGCGAGGTGAGTATTTCAACCATGTGAAGTCAGCACCCCCAGGTGCACCATCACATTGTGGGATTTCAGATTGCAATCGCCGCGTATGTGGAGATTTCCAACGCTGGGCTTGATATGTCCTTTGCCAAGTCTGCGGGATGAAGGTTGTTAGCGGATGTTTTTGGTTGTTGGCTTAAGAGAATCTCAAATGTTGGCAAGACCCACAGTATCAGTTGGACAGTTTTTTCCCTACCTATAAAATACACGTACATACGTATGTCCGACGTATGTATATACACAACAATATTAATATGCCTCTTTGATTCTCTTCTAACACAAGAATCACAGGTGACAAGGTCCTCTTCCAAAATCTGATGTTTTCTGCAGAGAGACTGATTTTCAATACATGTTTGGAACCGAGGTTGGCACGGTTCCTGACAGATCACGAGAATCACAGAACACAATCGGAATATGAAACTGGATTCCTTGTGAAGGCACCGCATTGCACCAGTTCAATTGCTGCCGAAACTGTGTTTTGGGCCACCACACTTTAGACATCTTTACTTTACGCTCGACGTCAAAAAAGACAATATGTATACGTATATACACATATGTAAATATATTTTGTGCTTCTATAGGCAACCAGAGTGACTGACAGTTTAGACTATCATTACCAGTCATTCTCCTTGATCGCCACTTGTCTCCATTTTCCAAAAATTTGTTTTCGTACATTTGCAGGGAGCGGTGCTCAAGTACATGAACTCATTTTTCGCACTCTATTACGTTGCTTTCTTCAAGGAGTTTGAAGCTTAGAGAAGCTTCGTTTCCCATGGAGTTTCGTCAACACGAAACTCATCACCGAGGCATCAGACCCTTTTCTCCGAGCCGATGGAGTGCCTCAGAGACCAATGCCTTCTGGATATGCAGTCGCAGTTGGGGTGGGCAGCCCGGTGTTTTTCAGTGATGGAGCTTTCTTTCGCTGTTTCAAGTTTTGAGTTTCATTTCGTGGAATTTTGCTGCCAGAATCTTTGTACTCTTCCGGCTACTGGTGTCCAATGTGTCAGCATCTCAGAAAGTTTGATAAGTTTGGTAGATCCCCTGAAAACACAATGATGGTTGTTTTGAATAAAATTCTTGAATCAGAGCAATGTCTTGAAGACTCTATCTCCGAAAATGCTGCAGGTTTGAGCACTACTACCCAAAAGTTCGATTGTACCTCCGGACCATGTGCGCAAGTTCTGAGGAAGCCTGGTTTGCGTTTGGGGGTGCGTGTTTGGTTTGTACACATTGTGTGCTTACATCTGGCAACTTTGTCTTGCTGTCTCATACCAGGGTCAAGTTTGGCTCAGAAGCAAAAGGCAGCATGTGCTACATGCTTTTGGCTGCACGCTAAATGTACCCAGAACGCAGAGACTATTTATATCCCGATTATATTATTTGTTTCACCCTTTATTTGAGCAGCAGGAAGCTGTTTCCTACATTTTTCCCAGCCTTTCACACTAGCTATTGCAGTTCTTTGTATTCTGAGTAGGCAGCAATGGCCAATGGTTGCATGGTTCATCTCTTGAGCCAAGCCATGACTGAGAAAGAAAATGAACAAAGAACGGTCGACAACTCTCAAGCATTGAGTTCCTCGGTCGAAGCAAATACATTTTATGAAGTTCTCAACTTGGTTTCCATCAAACCAGGGGATCCAAAACGGGAACCAAAGATATGCAAGCGACAGAAGTTTTGCAAATTGACAAGAGTTGACGTTTTTAGGTGGGAAGGAAAGTTGTGACAAGATCTCTCTTTGATGTGACAAACGGAATGCCAAAGAAATCTTCTTGTGGAGTTCAGGTGACGTACCCATGGAGGATCCAAAGGTTTCTGAGAAGGAACAGATTGCTGAAAGAGGTGACGATGAAGCGTTGATGAATTCCAAAATCTTGAAGTTGGTTGGAATGGATGGTTATGACACATAGCAACACTGTGTTTAGCTTTCAGGTGCAATCGCATTTCCAAGACTTTCGAAGCACACATACTGTACATGCAAGTTTGAAGTGTTTGCCGATCTCTGAAGGCAAGAAGAGAGGAGCAGATGATCCTCCTTCTGACACAAAACAAAGACAGGAGTTTGCAGTGGTGGAAACGATTGAGCTACTTGTCTTATCTTGTCATCACGAGGTGAGAAGAACATGGAGAAAACATGTGAAGAAGAACACACACGCATACACACATGTTTGATCATGTTTGCTGTTTGCGCCTCTAATCCGGTGTTTAGTATACTTTGGTGAGACGGACATGAGACGGACTATTATTTTTCCACAGTTTCCCCTTTGTTGCTGAGGTGGGACGACTGGTGATGCACATGTGCATTAGACGGCTCTGTTTCACTGTGGTCTTATTGTCTAGCTAGCAGCCAACTCGAGCATGGTGTGACAAAAAGAGGTTCAGACTTTGAAGCAGGAAGTTCGCACAATCCCAAAAGCAGCTATGGCCTTCCCATGTTTTTAACTGTTGCACATTTCAATACATTTCACAGGTACTACGACAATGTGAGCATCCTCAGCCTGTCACACGGCACTTTCCTTAGCAAGCAGTGAACTGTCATTTGCAGACATTCAAACATCGATCGATTTTCTCAGTGTGAGTTGGTTTGAAGGCGATTCCCTCATATCTCTGTAGGAAGTTGCAAGCGGCCAAGGCTCACATATTAATACATGAAGCAAACAGCGCTTATCGTTGTCACACTCTACCTAGCCATTTGTAGAACAAGTATGAACGTGTATAGAATCTCCTTCATCCGTTCTTTGTGGTATTTCTCTATGGAACATTTATGCATAGAATAATACGCACGTATACATGTTCGATTGTTTATTGTATGTCAGTTTATTGTTTGATATTGTTTGATCTTTATTGAGTATTCATAATCATGAATGTTTATGTATGACATACATAATCATTCATGATTATGAATAAGCCATATGTGTACGTGTATGTGTGTATATGTATATGTGTGTATAATTATTATATATTCATATGTATATGTTTTATTCATACGTATATGTATATGCACATTTATTTCTATACTTATATGCATGTTTATAAATGTCTTCATAAATGTAGGTATACATACTTAAATGTCTCTTGTGATACATATGCATACATGATTGTATTTGTATGTATGCTTATGTTTCTATATCTGTTTCTATGTCTATTTCTGAATATGATATTTTATCAAATAATATTAATATCAATCTCTTGTACAGAATCTCCTTCATCCTCTGTAGTATGTTTATGTAGCTTTTGTATTTATAGACGTATTTCTCATTTGTGCAAATTTGTGTATTATCCATAGATTCCTTTGGGATTCCTTCAAATCTTCAGGCCAAACTCTTGAGCTCGCAGAGATGTCTGCGACAGAACAGCAAGCCAAGAAGGTGGAAGCACTGCATCAACCAAAGGGGACAATCAGAATCAGAAACGCAAGAACCTGGAAATAGAAAAACATATACCAACTTGTTCTGCGGAAATTGATCTTTGATTTTTGGGTGTGTTTGTTGATGTAACCAGCTGATGACCGGATTACCACCAGATTGTTCTGGACTCCAAGCTATTGTTGGTCTTTGAGTTTTGAATGCCCATATTGGTGGTTGAGCTGCTTAAGTTTTGATTCTGATAAAATGATAAAAGTTTAGCACGTTCTTTATTGTTGCTATCACATGCTACTATGTCACGTAGAAAAGTCTGAGCAACATCACTGAGTCTTTGGCAAAAAATAGATCATGCAACTTGATGGGCACCAGACTGCTTCAAAACACGCCTTAACACAGGAACGGCACCGCAATTTCCAGCAGTTTGATGAGATGCTGCTGACGTCAGCTGCTGAGAGCGCAAGTGCAAGTTTGCAAAAAGAAAGTGGAGGCATTGTAGTGGTGACATGTAGATTTAGTGTTCAGGATAACATGTATTTTTACAAATTTTTTATATAAGCCTTTTGGTAGCAAGAAGCTAAAGCAGGATAGCAAGTCCGAAATCATGTTGAATTGAATTTGTATCACAACTCAAGTACCAAGGCATGGCTTTGCAACACTCTTTGCAGTGACCTCTCCTTGGGTGTGCACTGCGGCACCACCGGCTTTGATTCTTTGCTCTTCTACCCCCTTGACTCTGAACATTTGAACCCTCCACTCAGAGTGGTGGATTGTGGCCGGTGGATTGTGGCCGCGCTTCTGCCAGACTTTGCTGGCTGTGATCGTGGAGATTTGGGTAGACATGAAGAGCCTGCAACATAGATTTGCTAGTTTTCATTTATCCACAAAACAAGAATGGACAGCTTTGCCGGTGTTGAAAAGTAAGGTTTGCTGGACAGCAGACAACGTCCATTTCCAGAGCGTGCACGAAACAATGAGTCTCTTTCTTAGATGTTGTACAAAAACTTGCAGTCTAAACCGAAACACTGCGCTTGAGGCCTTGGGGAAGGGCCTTTGATGTCTATGGTGCAGCCCTGTTTTTGTGTGAGGTAATAGTCTTTTAGATCAAAAACACAGGTTTGCACAAAAAAACGCATGCCTTTGCTATACTAGGTATATGTCCATAGCTTTTGTTAATATTGAAGGCTGATTGTGTCGAGTAATGCAATCCATTCTGACGAAAGTCTTGCAGCAAGGTGTCCGGAAGTTTCAGCGGAAGTCGGTTTTTTGTCCTTGGGCTATGGATGGCTGAGATGCGCGCCAGGTGTCCTAGGAGCCTTCACAAATGTACTGTTGTTGATATACACATCAACTCAGTACTCTGGCTGGACTGCCACAGAGAAGGTTGGAGCTGTGCAGATGTTTTTTTCAAGACGTATTTTCCAACAAATCTTGGCACTGTGCTAAATGCCTTATGTAATTCAGTGTTCCCATGTTTTCACAGTATCACTTAAACGATCTTACCTTGTGCAATGTAATATGTACTTTTGGCCTATGCAGATCATCTTCTTCGTTTTCTTGGAGCATGTTATCTTTGGTGCCAAGTTGCAGTCTCAGATTTTGGCGACCCGCAAAAGGCTCGGGTAGGGTACGGTTGGGTTGGGCGCGTCAATGAATGGCTCCAGGTTCATGATGACGCTGGTCTTCCCAGAGGTGTGGCTTCCGTTGCTGGCAATTCTTTTTACGCTTCCTAGAGACGGTGACGCCATATTGAAAAAGAAACAATAAGGGATGAAAATGTCAAAGTAAAGAAGAAGTTGCTGAACAAATTGCAAAACATACATCTCCTGTGAGGTGCCACAGGCCGTGGAGGTACTAGCATTGAAGCAGGACAACGTGGTGCACCGCTGCTTGGAGGGTATCAAGGCACAGAATGACAGCTGTGAAGATTCGGCCAAAGCTGCCAAGTTTCTTCACTGGCAGGTTGAGAGTCAAATGGATTTCAGCCTTTTCCGAGAAAGTCGGGCGCAAGAGGAAGTACAGGTGGGGGATGAGTGAGGGATGTTGGTACTATGGTAAGCCTGGTAGGCTGTAGAAATCTGATTTGTACGTGTATAACTCGACCGATGGTTGTGCACAGATAATTGCTTATGATCAGATGAAGTAAGCTTGCAGACACATGGGCTGTCTTAGATATACCATATGTATCCATAATATCAAGATGTAACTTGAAGCTTTTGCAGAAACTGCCTTTTCGCACCAACAACCAGCAGGTGTTTGGTCACGATTTGCTCGAAACAGAGGAGGCCAGAGATCTACAGAGTGTATCAGAGTGTTGTTTACATACCTTCACTGAGCCCAAACATGATCCACAGTGCTGCGTGTAGCTGCAGCTTGGCACAGGGTGATTTGCAACTATCTCTTCAAGACAGTGGCAAGTCTATGTGAGCCTTGGGGGAGCTGATTGGTGGGAGAGGATATGTCTTTGCAACCTGTAAAGCCTCGTAGAAGCGCTGCTGAAAGGTACCAAGGAGTGATTGACGAGGTAGGAACGCTCCGCGTCAACATCGGCATGCCAGTGGCAAGCAAGTAACACTACGCTGAGGCGGGCCAACTATATTCGCATAGCTTCATAGTGTCCGTGAAGCTAAGATTTCAGGAAGTCAGGTGCAGAGTGCGTTTTCCATCTTTTTCTCACCACCTGCCGTTCAGGCATAGAGATCGTCTGCAGCCAAGTACCAAATGGTGATGAATTAGCCCATGTACCGCAGGCCGTGTTCACTCTTTGCCAGGATGATTTTGCAAAGGCTTCCAGATTTGCGGAACTCGCAAGCTTGCAGCCAGTTGAAAACTTGAAAAAATATCATCATTTATTTATCAAGACGAAGACCCAAAAGTACAGAAGAAGAGGGTGTTGGGTGATGAAAGCCAAAAGAAAATGGAAGTGACTAAAAGATGTTAGAACATCACTGGAAGTCTGGTTTCACCCAGGCAATAGCAAAACCGAAAGGGCGCCTTGTAGTGTCCCGTTTTGCTATCGCATGATATTGCTGGCAACAAGCCGCACTGTATGCACTTACGCGTCAGAGAAATGTCCAGCAGGACTAGAAGTTTCAAACCATTGGACTTCGGCCATCCCATGCGGTTGCGATGCGACCATCAATCATCAAGTACATTTCAAGTATATTCCATATTAATCGCACAATTATGTAAAATATACAAAGGGATCTGAATATGATTCATAAATGCAAGTCTCTGAACTTGTATTGCCCAAAAATACAGTATATCGTATTTACATTTATGCGTACTAGGCTTCTCACACATATCACTTCATTTTACTGACATGAGCTCGTTCTGATTTTGATTGGAGCTATGCAGGGCCGATGCATCCAAAGGGATGCTAGGTGTGATGCAGATTGGACCTTGGAAAAATGTGATCAGGGCTCTCTTGCATTTGTGTTCCAGGGTGCTCAGTTGTTCCATTTCTGTGGGCGCGATTGATGCTGATAATACACTAAACATTGTTTAGCTATGTTGAACTCGAACTGTTTACATGTTGGTTTACTTTGTTTGCCGCAGGTGTCTAGAACTGGAAACTCACTACAACCTTCACAACCTACAAAATCACCCTTGGGAGCAGATACTCGTGCAACGTGCTACTGTTCTGTTGGCCGCTAGCCTTTTGTGAAGTCAAACTCCAATAGAAAGAGCTGTAATTTGGTGTGAAAATGCTGGCAGCTCAAAGTTTTTGTGAGTCGAAAATTGATACGCTTGAGATCGCTTGACTTTTGCGTCCAGAGTCTCAGTTCTCTCAATGGAATCCATTAAGGCACAGAACCCGACGACCAAAATCGTGGGGACGTCCAGCGCTTGCTGCAGCTGCAGCCTTTACTGGTGCGGTGACCCTCAGGCTGAGCAAATCAAGGATCGTGACTCCGTTTTTGCCATCAGAGATGTAGCACAATGACATGACATACATTGACATACAACCAATTTTGGATGCAAGGCAATCTGGTTCTGGACTCGCAGACGCGTTTGTCCAGCCAGCGGCTGCTGGGGCGTCCCGGAGCAGATGCCTAAGTTTAGTTGAGGTGTCCTTTAGCTAAAAGTTGTTTATTTGGGGCCGGATAGGTTCAGAATCTCAGCGAGTTAAAGTGTTGAACCCTGGATGTACGCAAGTGTTTGCCAGCTGCTGCAGCATTGAGATATGCTGTTGGGATGCTGTTGGGTTGTTCAGGTTTTTCAGCGCGCAGGGCAGGCGAGCAGGAGGCAGAAAGATGCAGTTTTGGATCGCGCTGTTTCTTTGAAATTGTACTGTAACTGAGTGAGTTTGTTAGGGAGAAAAACGTAAGCAAGGTGCAAACTACGCAGAATGCCTTGCCCTTAATTCAAGACCCTTGTATGAGCATGGCTTTCAATGGCAGCAGCTGCAGCTGTGATGTTCTCTTTTCATCTCATTCAGCAGGTTGAAGACATTTAAAAGCCGACTTTTGGTTGATGTATGACTGTTGTAATGTCTCCTAAATGGCCCTCTCTCAGCACAACTAAGGCTAATGTTGCTTCTCCTACCAAAAAATCTGAGGTGGAGCCAAATCTGACCTTCTTACCCGTGGACGAAAAAGATACAAAGATTGTTTGAAATTAAAGGCCATGCTGTTTTTTCGACAAACAAACTTTCTACATGTTCACAGGTTGCTACCTTTGCTATGGGCTGATTCTGGGGCCCACAGGCCCGGTTGATACCGGAGAGCTGGGCAGTGGCAATGTCAATCCGATCCCACCTAAGCCAAACCTTCCAGGCCCAATTTGATAAAGTTCCTGGCGTGCTGAAAACGTTGCGATCTGAGATCTTTCGTGTTGGCTTCCCTTTGATTCTTTGCAAACCTGTTGGGTGAGCGGAACGTCATGGAAATGTTGGGTCCTTGCATTGATGCGTTTTTTTGATGTTGATGGAATGTTATTGGTGTCCTAAGGACCGTTGGATACACTGGGGGTAGAAATCCAAAGCCTTCCTACGAAACTGTTTGTGGTGGAGATGGTCACACAGAGGTGAGTCATCAATCAGGATTTTCTTTCAGTTGGCTTTAAACCGGTCAAAGAGGATGTATTTTTGAATGTAGATTTGCCGCGAACATGCACGAGTAATTTATAGTATTTTGGTTTTCGTAAGATTCTTATGAATTCTTCACCTGGCTTTGTGTTGTTTACCATGGAAGGCCATCCAGATAGAGTATGATCCTGAGGAGGTGCATGTCATTGTGTCTTATTGTCTTATTGTTTTCTAAACGGGAGAACAACAAAACACCATGAAAGTTCACCTGTCAGATCAGCTACGAGATGCTGCTGGATCAATTCATCAAGGGTCTTGAAACTCAGGGTTATTGGCAGATATTGGCAGTTGATCTTAATTGTTTTCATCTTTTGGGAGATGATTTAGCAATATTTTGTAAGGCCATCAGCCTATGCGTTCAAAAGCTCAGTTGGTTGCTTAGTCCAACTTCATGGTTTTCATTGCCATGGCTGCACTGAGATGGTGTTCAACATCTCAGGTACAAATCGGCTGTTTGGTACCACAGCGACGAACAAAAGAAGGTGGTGGAAGAAAGGCTACAGGACTCCTTCCATATCATAATTTTTTGCATGATTAGCTACATCAGAACCTTGGTTTTCCTTATCCTGGCGCTGGACCTATGTGCGTCCATGGCCTGCTTTTGCTTCACGCAAGGGACATATGGTTGTTCTTCCAAGCATTGAAAGCAATTTGTGCAGTCTTTGATTTGAAAGTGATGACTTTTTGCAGAGGAAGAGGCGTCAGCATGACTTTTCATGTGCATTCGTACATCGATTCTTCTGCAGGATTATGGCGTGGACCATGTAGTGGACGTAGATGAGGCAAATGATTCGCAGAAACCAAGGGAACATATCCGATATCCCATGCCTGGAATGAAAACTCACACTTATCACTCGGAGTTCTTCCTGGCAGGCGAAATCCTGGCATGATGCCGAGGAGCCTGGCAAGACATAAGGGTGGTAGAGTCGAGCAAAGTCGAGTGACATGGTAGATAGCGTCGTTTGCCATAAAGATTTGCAGGATTATCATCAGAAGTACTACACGAAGGCCAACTGTGCTGTGCAGTAATCTCACGCAAGTTGCGAAGATGCAAGGAGGCCATGTGGCCCTGGTCATTTGTAGGATCGTGTACTGTATATTTTCAGCTCAGCAAAGTGTTTGAATTGCAGAGCTCCCAGAACAGTTCCTCCAAGCTGAAAGAGCTTCAAACGCCACAAACATTATAATCTAGTATAATGAATAATGATGTTGCAAGATATTGCAAGTTAGAAATTGCAGTCTCATGATGTTTCCCACAAATAGTGGAGCATTCGCAGGAAGAGTTCCCAAGAAACAGCACCAATAAACCCCCAGGTTGACGTGTCGCATCATGTCACTGTTTTGTAAAAAGTCACAAGCTAAGATCAACTCAAGTTCTCAACTGAGCTTGGCAGTGGTGACTGGCGAGAACAGCGGATGATACGTGTTGTTTGGGTGAAAAGCTGCTGGAATGAGGTTGCGTGCTACTAGAGCTATGAAGAACAATAAAGTTCCACGACAAAGGAAGATCGCAATTTGGATGCGAGAGATGATATCATATTGAGCCCGAATATGTTTGCGTCGCAGTTTCGTTTGACAAGCCCCACCCTGTTGCACGTAGATAGCTGCTTCTCGCCACCACTCTGTGCAAGTGTTCAGCGGTTGAGCACCGACTAAGATATTTCAATTTTCGGGTTTCATTGTTTCTTCCAGGTCAGCTGCATGTCGTTGTGGCAGAATATGCACGCAGGCATGCTGCACCCTTTGATCTAATTGTTTAAGCCGACTCCTCTATCGAAGGTTTCACTACCTGACGATTTGGAGCAGCCATGGAAGAGGCAACAAAAAGTAACTTGCCACTTGGAGCGCCAATCAGAAAATGCCTTGCACTCACAGAAGTGCGTGTGAGACTTCTCAGGTGTGTTTGTTTGTGCGTGCATGTAATCACTTAGTGTTCACTTCATCATGCTTGATCCAAGTTCTGAATTATCTGCAGCTGATCCGGCTGATACAGAAAAGTGAATAAAGGCATGCTGTAGGAGTTGAGTCTGAAAGTCTCATTTGATTTTCATAGCACCTTTGAACAACCCCAGGAAGTGAACAAAAAGTCTTACCCATCAATGTCAATCAAAAGGGCCGAAAAGCATCGAAAAGCCGCTCTTTTGAACTTTATGCCAAGCTATAAGGGCCACGATGAATATCAAAAGATCAGTCTTGTTTATGCTTTCTTTTCACGATGCGCTTAGCATTGCTGGCGCTTTTTGTGCTTGCCCTAGATATTCACCGGCTACAATGATTGCACAGCTGACCAGTCAATGTATGTATACCTATATATATATATATATATGTATACATAGATGAGTGCTACTTATGGTCCGAGGTTGCCCATGCAGCTGGCAGCGGAACACCCGCTCCAGAACTGCAATGCGAATGGCCTCCCAGCCATGTTTGAAGATGTGCCTTTGAAGCCTTTGCATGAGCAATCAGAACGGTGTCTTCTATACCTACCTTGTCTATCCTCGTCCGACAAAACTCCCCTGAACCGCAGCAGGCCATCGTGTATGCCTCATTGCGTTCCATGCGAGAAAAAGAAGGTAAGTTCGGGCATGACCATCAGTATATTATAGTATACCACAGTGGATCCGATAGAGTCAGAGGCATATGTATGATAAATATGCATACATTTGCCCGATATGCAAAGCAGATAAAGATGCAGGGTTTTGCAGGCCTTAACCTGAAGAGTATCGGAAGGAATGTACATTGGAAAGACTTTGCAGTTGCGCTATTGCGATCGCGTGCGTTTACAATCGTTTACCAGTCTGCACGCTAGTTAAGCTGGATCCGTCAACCTCTTTATTCCGTGTGCTCGACTGAACCATGATATGATCGAGAGTATTTAGTTACAGCTCTCCAGTACTTGTAGGGACAGGAATGCGGAGCCTGCAGTTTTTTGATGTTGTGTTTGATGCGAGCCTCGAAAAACACTGCTGGTATTCACGATGTTATTTGCGATGCTTTAGGTTATCCTGCAGCTGGAAATGCTTCAAGTCTCACTGATATGCCAGGGGCCTTTGACCAACTGCCGGCGGAGAAAAGGATTCGGACCAGCAGCGACATGTCGTTTGGCTAGCGAAATAATTCTTCTCGCATGTACTCTGTGGCGCTAGCTATGGTGAAGTAAAATCCATTATGATCCAAACGCGTTGAGCGCTTGGCCAGAGGGTGATGGACTGGCATTTCGGGCCGGTGTCAATAGGCGCTACAAGCAGTGTTGGCCTCCCGTTTGGTGCGCATCGGCACCAAATCAACCAGCATCGAAAGGGAGGGCGCACTGACATTCCACGCACAGGTATGCCACCACAAACGATCTGGACATAGGCCGTCAGATGACGTGGACGGAACAAGCGCCGAACGTTCAATTCCATAGCAATCCTTTTACATTGTTTCAAGCCGTTCGGGAACGCAAACAATTTTCACGGACGCGCCAGACTGTATTGCCTTGAGCGTTGGGTTGCGGTTGGCCGTCGTGGGAACGTTCGTCCCAAAGAATACTGCAACCCAGGGGCTTGGCAGACACAAACCGAATTCGGTATCCTTTTGGAATGCCGTGTGGCAAAGTGACATCAAAAACCGTACTGTAGGTGTATTGCGCCGCATTTGCTGTTAGACACTCTCTATGCGCGAGCGCTAAGTAACTTGTGATGCAAGACGAAGTCTGTTGAACCACTATTCAGATGCAAGAATTCAACCAGCACACTCCCCTGATATCCCCTGCTCCCCAATTAAAGGATTGCAAAGGTTGAGCGGTGACTTCCAATGTCTGTAAAAGTGTAAAAGGTTGTTGCATGGTTTTCAAGTAACTACGTACAAGATTGATGACATTTGTTCATGACAACGCCGTGAGTTGTTCTTTGCCTCTCGAGTAGTTACTGAAATGGGGGCCTTGGAATCCGCTCACTTACTGGCGTCCTTCGTCGAGCATGGCTCCTTGAAACTGTTCTTGTTCGGGAAGTTGAGTTTCAAGCAGCATGGGAACTACAAAACAAATATCCAAGGGGGACGACACATGAAAGATTTCTTATGTCTTTGTCAATGTGCTTGGTGCAGTAGGAAGGTCAACTCGGTGCGAAGCGTCCGAACACACAAACACACAATCCGAAGTAATCGTAACCTGGTGCCCCATTTGTTTCTCCTTCAAACGCGAAGAGTCAGCACATTCGTTCATCATCGTTCATCTAAGCTCCGCTCCGCAGCGCCATGAGTTTTGGGTTGGCAAGGAATTCTTTGTGTAAGGGCCTTGTCAAAGCAACCGCAATGGAGAGGTTATCGGATAATCCTGCGGAGCACAACAAACAGTAATACAGTGCCTGGTGCCCTGAGAATTCCTGGTGACACCGTTTTGTGATGAATATATCATGATATTTTTATGTGGCGCACCCGATTTTGATGCTTGTTCCAAAGCAGGGTCAACCTCAAATAACCGTCAGCGAACACATACGGAGGGACTATGTGCTGGTCTTGTGCCATGAAATTATTGAATTCTTTCATTGCTGGCATCCAGACGTCATCATTTGCAGCACAATAGCTGCAGACATACTGCAGTGGACTGGACGTGCCCAGACATCCAGCAATGGACGCAGTGACCATCGACTGGTCACACATCATGGTCACACATCGTACTTCGAAGCGTAAAGAGCATCAAAGCAACGGACCAGTGCAACAATGGCAAACACAGCATAGGAAACGTCGTTTCAACACAGGCCAGGTTGTTGCGCACCGCACTGCTCGCGTCAGCAGGCACCCAGCAACTCACCAGCTACCCAGCAACCGCAATACGACGATATGTCAGGGCGCTTTAAGCTTCGCGAAAATTGTTAGCCGTGCGACCGGTCCAACCGAACAGAGGTCGCTAAGGCAGCATGAGGCCCTGTGGTCCAACCGCTGTGACACACCAGGGCTGTCCGGGGAGCGCTAGTTCCATCTACGCTTGACGCCTCCGGAGCGGATGAGAGATGGCATTTCATGATATGCTGAGGGTTCGGATGCCGTGGCCCAGGGCCTTTCGGTTGAAGCACCCGTGACGTGCGCAAGCTGCTTCTTGCTGTTGCACGTTTCTGAACACACCCGCTGCGACTGCCAGCTGGTCTTGAGACGCCATTTCGCGGGATGGATGCTAATGACCCGGCTTACCGTTGGCAATTGAATCAGATAGAAATCGAGGCGAAAAGGCGAAAACAATCTGAAAAATCTGAAGCTTCTGCCATACAAACTGGCGATTTTCGGCGCAGTACCAAGATGTACCAACGGTGTGCAATAAGTACCAATGCATATTATACACCGTTGATTGCCCCATGTTGCCAGTCGCCGTACGTTGCGTTGACCCTATCACGCGTTTTTGTGCCCTGGCCGCATTTCCTGGGCCAAATCACAACTCGCTGTGAAGACTTCTAGGCAATGCGCCTGCTAAATGTCAGCAAGTGCCAATGAAAGATCAAAATTGCACACAGGTCGACTGCATATGCTTGTAGGCTCTCATGGGAAGTTTCGGTGAAATGATGAGGACCAAAACAACAACATTTCACAAGTCAAACAGACATTCGGCGTTTGCACATGGACAGCCGTAGCAGCTACTCAGCGGCGATTGATAGGCGTTGTAGCTTGCAACAAACTACGTGATGGACCGTTAGTTTTTATTTCATCCATACGCCGTCGTCCATGTTTTGTATTTTTTCTGTTTGACTCTTTCAGCTCCTTGTCGTTGAAACAGTTTACCTAAACAAGCGTACAGGATTGATCTTTGTTGAAGATCCACGCGGGTCCCTGCTTTTCTTCCCTGACATATCTACAAACATTCCACAAACAGCTACAAACCAAATTGGATTTGGCAAGACTGTCCATAACATGTTCAAAGGTACAGGTAATCCACAATGACCTCTTATTCGCAATAAGCCATGATTCGCGGCAAGATGTTTCAAATTGTTGTTAACGGCCAGCGAGTCGTTCAGGAACGTGTATGGTCAAATTGCGCTTTCAAACCAACAGCGCAAACCTAGGAGACCGATTTGGCCGGCCACGTTTTTGGCAATAAACGAATCATCCGATTGCAAACATTTGCAAACCAAAACTGTGATCCGAAGAGTCGAAGAGCGTATCTTTTGAATCCTCCATCAAAACTAATGCGTGAGGTGTCGTGACATGAGATTCCAGCGTTAGTCCAATGCTGGCAGCATTGGCACACAAGCCGGCGCGTGAAACAGGTGCGCACATGGCACCTGTGCAGATGGACACGTGGCGCAGCGACAAGCACGAATATAGCACGAATATATTTCCTGCGTGCTCTGGAATTGAGACTGCCATTGTTGCATTGCGGATTCATGGCAGGGCCAATGCGCCCGTATACAAGTCTCACTCATTCACTCACTCCCTCCCTCCCTCCCTCGTTCACTTGTTCACTCACGCACTCATTCACCCACTCCCTCCTTCATTCACCCACCCAGTGGTTCCACCAGCTCACCCACCCAGCCACCACGAATCCACTCATTTGCTCCTTCACGTGCTCTCCTGTTTGTTCGTTCACTCGTTCATGTATGCATTCATTCTTTCCTGGCCGCATTCACCCACCCACTCACTCCCTGCTTCCCTCCCTCCACTCACTCGCTCATCGCGAGTCACCCACAATCGCCCACCTACAATCGCCTGGTCATGCCATCACTCACTGATTCATTCACTCACTCGTGCACCCACCCTTCCACCCATCCCCTGACCCACTCATCCCGTTTCGAGCATTTGTTCTTATGATTTTATGCGTGGCCCAACATTTTGGCATATCACAAGGATGTCCATTGTCACCTTTCCTGTTCTCAATCGTGATGACCGTGCTCCTTTTTGACGCGTGGGCAAAATTTGCAGTGGAACTTCAAACCAGTCGGCCCTGTGTCCTTCCTATCGATGAATTGGTGTATGCTGACGGTACATTGGTGGTTACCTCGGACCCATGTCGAGCAGAAACACATATGAGATGCATAGAAGCAATGGGAATGTGCTATGGTCTTCGCCTCAATTGGAAGAAATGCGGGGTATTGCCCATTAAGATCTATTGGGTGCAAAGTTTACATCGCAGCCCCTGACGGAAGTTTCCTTACATGCAAAGCATCCGGCTCATATTTGGGAAGTTATTTGGATGCCACTGGCGCTGGCGGCCCGGAAATTTGCAGACGATTGGGTGAAGCCAAAGGTCAATTCGACAAACTGGCGAGAATTTGGCGGTATTCCACCTTGCACACCCAGCAAAAGATCTGGATCTTCCAAACTTGTGTCGTGTCAAAGTTGTTGTGTTGCCTGCACACAATGCGGCTGAACAAGGCGGAACTGCGGAAAATTCATGGGTTTCAAGCTAAGCGCCTTCGTTCCATCCTTCGTATACACCTCCGTACATCAGTCGTATATCAGATGCAACAGTGTTGCAGACAACCTGCTGCAAGCGCTTGTCCGCCATCCTGAAATTGAAACAGCTGTGCTTATTTCAATTCATTGAGGTGCTACCTGACGGTGATGTTCACCGACAATGCATTGTCATGCATTTTCCAACCTAGTAGCTTTGTTGCGCAAAACCTGTCAGCTCCACGCCGCCGGGGTCGCCCC
Source organism: Breviolum minutum Mf 1.05b.01 (assembly GCA_000507305.1). Taxonomy (NCBI): domain Eukaryota; class Dinophyceae; order Suessiales; family Symbiodiniaceae; genus Breviolum; species Breviolum minutum. The sequence continues at coordinate 214,487 of DF239254.1, forward strand.
AAACAAATCTAGGTTTCCGAAGTGTGTAGAATGGCAGTTGGAAAGTGATGAAAGTTTTGATGATGTATTCCGTGACGCCGCTAGATGGCGTTCGAAGGTGCACTCTTTTATTGTTTTCTGCCAAGTTAATAACGCCATTGGTTTTCCCTGCGCATGTGTCACCGTACATGAGGCGAACGAATGAATGAAAATGACACTGATTTCATGCGTGCGTTAGTGCCACGTGCCCGCAAAAAAAATTTGCCCTCTGAGGTCCTGGAAGTGTTCGTGACGTGTTTTTGCGTAGTACCCCTTGTTTTGCACCACGAGATTCCATCATTGCCTCACTCACTTGAGTCGAGTCGAGTCGAACCTGCCTGCCCGAAGGCAGCCCCTTTAAGGCGCAGGGAAACAACAAACCTAAACTAATTTCAACTCTCACTACTTCGGCGTCACAAATTCAATAAAGGAGTCCATATGTGTCAGCCAAAATTCTGTCTGCATTGCGGTGGCCCTCCATTCTCCCAAATTTCGCCATCGGCAGTACATTTGTATTTGCGCATCCCATGTGTTTGTTGGTCTTCCAATCCTTCTCCGGCGTCCTGCAGTCCACGCAAGTGCACGTTTCAACCAACGGTTATCTGGAAGGTTGGCAATGTAGTTTGCTAATTTCCAATGTTGTTCCAGGCATCTCCGGGACCATAATTTGACACCAGCTTGTTCAGCACATTCCAAAGCGCGTGCGTTCCACTCGTGAAGGATGTGGTGCCATGGAGCAGACCAATCTAAGCCGCCAGGAGGGCCCACAATGGTGCGCACGAGTTTGCGGAATTTGACGTCCAACTTGCGAAGGTCTTGTTTGTAAATCTTGCGATGGCCACTTGCAAAACAAGCAACTGGTGTAACCATAGCGTCAAAATAAGCTAGTCGTTGTGCAATGGACACACTTTTGTCAGATAAAATTGATTTGTTTGCGTAAAAAGCCCTGGATGCAGCTTGGAGGTGGTGTTCCAAATCAAGTCCGTGGCTGCCATCCGTGTGAGAGCTTATCATACAGCCCAACCACTTGTGCGCACGGTCTCGTTCCAAAATCTCCACAACTATCCCGCCACGTGATACAAGTTCTGCTGGGTGTTGGCTCTGCGTCGTCAAAATTTTTGTCTTCCCAGCGTTCAGAACAAGACCAACTTGTCGGAGGGCATCCACCAACACGTCTAATACATGACCGATTTCCTCATAAGATTTTGCAAAAATAAGGATGTCATCAGCAAAGCGCACGGTATGTTTTGAATGTAAAAATATGTAAAAAAATTCAAAGCGTATTTATATAACATTAAATAGTTATTTGCTACGTTTTGTCATGATTATGTATTTGTTTTTGCTGGCAATTAAAAAAAAATACGGCAGTCAAGTTTGAAGTTGCCGATTTTTTTTCCCAAATTTACCGCGTCATGATGGTGAATTTTCGATCGCCCGCGATCGCCCGTAGAGGTCAACGAAACTAACAAAGCGGATTGGACCAATACTTTTTTATCCACCCCGAGCAAACACTAACCGCATCATCCGATTTTTTCCCCCTCCCGAAAGCGACTGCGAAGGGTTTTTGTTAGAAAAACACTGTCATGATTGAGTGCAGAAATAAGCGGTGTTATCAAACATTGTCATGAAAAGGCGGATTTTTCACATCGCCGTCGAGCAAAATACGAATTTTTCACGTCGCCGAGGTGACCTTCGCGCACTTAATGCGCTCAAAAACTGTCGTGCAATGCAAATTGTTTAAAGGTCGGATGGTCAAAACTGTGGCAAAATGACAATTTTGCCGTCGCCCGGTTAACCGTCACGCAATTCGTGAGGGTCGGATGCTCACGCCCACATCGGTCCTGAAGGTCAGGTCTGGTCAGCTTGCAACTAGCAATCGACACAACCCTGGTCTCACCTCTTACACGAGACGGGCAACCACGCAGCGCGCCGGGCGATTTACAGGGGCCGCGTTGCAGGATGCGAGGAGGAGGAAGGAACGGACCTACCCGGAACTCATCGGGAGCCGTCGCTGCCGACTCGTGGTGCTCGGAATTGAAACGGGGGGCCGATGGAGTGAAGAAGCTTCCATGCTTTTTCAAACTACTGGCCGAAGCCAAAGCACGACAAGCACCACCGCTTTTGCAAACAGCCCTAGCAACAGCCCTCATCTCCCGATGGACCGAGCAAGAAACATCGCAAAGCTGAGTACCTTGTCACTGCTCTTTTCAGTCTTGCTTTCCTCAGTGCTGGAAGCTTGATTGTAGTAGCTCTTGTCTCTGGAAAGCTAGCATCAAGTCGATGGTACGTGGTGGTAGATGAAGTTCTTGGCGTTGTAGATGATGCTTGACTGGGAACTCTGTCTTGACATCGGAAATGTTCAGGGATCTTTTGGGTCCATGGCTGAAGTATTGGTCACTGAAGTATCGATATTTTCTTTTTCCTCCATACTTGCCAAAGCCTTTGCCTTTGCCAAAACGACGAGGAAACCATGGCCCTTTGCCATATCCTTTTCCTTTGCCATATCTCATTGGTTTTCCGTAGCTCTTGCCCTTGCCATAGTTCTTTCCAAAGGGCTTTCCTCAGCCATGCCGCCATGCACGCCTTCGCGGCCAGCTTGCTCGCCCAAAATTGCTCAAACCACACCAACGTGGAGGGAAACCAGCCCACCCTCAGCCAGGTGCTCGCCGAAGCACCCCTCCACGCCACCTACCCCAGCCGCTTTCCAGCTCGCTCCTAAGGAGCCCCGGCAGCCTGGAGACTAAAACAGTCTTGGTCAGAGACCCACGCGGGAAAAAGGAGCGAGGAAAAAAGAAAAAAAACACGCCCAGCAGCCCTGTGTTAGGGCGCAAACAACTTTATACAAAAAGAAACGCTACCTGCCCGTAATGCAGGCCACGAACTCTGATTCGAAACGATGCCAGGTTTCAGTCGATGTTTCCTTAAAAACACCTAGTTGTTTCCAGCGGAAGAAAGCACGTACCTTCTAAACGATTGCGCCACTGGACTGTTTCAAAATGCTTGGCTAGCACATCTGCCCGGAGATTGCTTTCCACAACGTCCTGGCAATCTTGAAGGCGTCCCTGTTTGGGACAAAAGCCTCCTTCCAGTCCCCCTTAGCAAGCATGTTATTGAGCCACTGCGTCCTGTCCGTCTTCACTGCAAACTTAATGCTACTTGTCAAATGTTTTTCAAGTTCATGATTGTGTTGTGCTCTGGCAACATCCCGATCCGAAATCAATTGCAATGTAATATTTGATATCCATGGTTTGCGAGCTCTGCGGGAAACTTTTGGCAAGCATTCACCAGCAACTTTCTCGTAGCAAATTCGCATGTTAGCACACATCTCATTGGTGGAGAGGTGGTCTGCATGTAAGCTTTCCATTTCGGATTGAAATAATTCACGAAACTTGTTACCAACAACATGGGATTCCAAAGACGCGACATCAAATTGATGAACTCGGGGTTGGGCAACTCGCTTCTGGATTGCAACATCCAATTGCACAATGATGGGGAAGTGATGCGATGCCAAAGCCATATCCATGCAAGAGGCCACATCTTGTAATACATGTAGCCAATCCGTGTTGGTAAGGATAAAATCTATTTGTCCAAAATTGGCAGGAATCAATGCAGAACATGGATTGGAACCCACGTTGCCTTGATGAGGTGCATAAAGGCTGCAAACCACCATTTTCCCACCCGGCACACGCATTTTCAGCGATGCTTGCCGACCAGAAAATTGGCAGAAGCTAACGACACTCCGGCGGCAATGAGGGTCGACCAAGAAACCAACGCCTGCATACGCCTCATCCTCCTGGCCAGGAGTTATAAGCAAAAAACCAGCATTTGTAACAAAATATGCAGAATCTGTCCAATGAGTCTCTTAAAGGCACATAATTCCAACCTTTCGATTGATCATATGTACTTGCAACTCATCAATTTTCGATGTTGTGAGGCCTTCGATGTTCCATGATGCAACAACAAAATTGGCAGAAGTGGTCTGTAAACTTCCCCCTCGGAAGTTTACAGCTGCTGATTCACAACGGCTATTGCCGGATCTGTGAATGCTGTATGAAAAGTTGACAGCATCAGCTGTCTGTGAAACAACGCCATGGCCATTTTGGCTCAAGAGTCTTGGGCTCAAACCACAGCCTCAAGGTTGCTGTGCATCAAGTACATGTTCCAATCGTCCAAGGAGGAGGTAAGCAAACACTTTGTATAACAACCGTAAGTTGGCAATAGGTTTGACATCAGTAACTTGTTTTGCTCTCAATTTTTTCGGTAACGACCGTCGTTCGTAGTAGATTATGATGACAATCGATGGGTGAAACATTTTTCAATGGCAAACTCGCGCAACAAATTTTTGTAGACAAGGCAATATTTAGTTGACAACTTTTGAAACCATGGTATTCCAATTGTTGATCAATTTCCTCATTTCTCAGAACCTTCCTTTGATTGACGGGCGATGGTAGGGGCGAAGCCACCCTAAAAAGCGCGCCATAGACACCTGGAGGCTGACCAGGTTCCAAAAAACAGCCTTGTTTGAACGGCCGGAATAAGAGGCGGAGAGCCCAAACAAACAAACAAAAAAAAACAGAGGTGGATTAAGCATGCCTGGAAGCTACCAGTATAAAAAAATCATTCGTCGTTGGATTTCCTCATCCCCGTCGTTGGACTTCCACCCACCCCATGCTTATTGCCACCCGCCAAATCTCTGTCATCAGCCTGTTTATCATCATGGCCCAGACACCTGTCGAGGTCGACCTGACCAACGACACACCACCGCATTGGACAGCGCAGGGGGCCACAACACCCCCAGCAGCAACCACAGCGGCAGCAGAGCCGACAACATGTGCAATCTGTTTGCAAGACATCCACCGGGATGCATGGGATGCCATCGGACCAAATGTGCCATACGATTGGCCAGCTTGCAGCCACCCGACTCATCTCTGCTGCGCCATGCAACATGTGGCCCACCAAGCCCAGCCGGCATGCCCCACATGCAGACAACAATGGACACAAGAGGGCCAACACAGATTGGAACAACTCGGGCAAACACACCAAGTTCCATGGGCGGTACCCGAAGCATCCCACGACACCAGGAATTTTCACAGTCAACCACCACCAGCTCCCGACCAGCCAATTCTCCTTTGTTGCCCCCGCCCGGCCCTCATCAATCATCATCACCCGGAGCTGGACACATCTTGGCGGGAACTCCCAACACGACATATGGAATGGGCCCCTACTCTCGACCGCACCACCAACGAGTGGCAACCCGAATGGGTTTGTCTTCGGTGCAACACAGCAGTCACGCCAAACGACCTGACAATTGATACAGACGAACCTCCACCAATCTGCCCCTTCCACGGCCCACGGCGTCTAGCCATCGATGTCCGCCATAACGAACGGGGTTGGGTGTGTAGCCGAGGACTTCCCCCACACATCCTCCAGTGCGAACCCACGTGGATCAACACACCAGCCCCTCTTTCCACACCCGCCGCACCAGGCCAGCGGCAGTGGGAACACCAACGGCCACCCAGCGACGGACAAGCTATACCTGACGCAAACTCTTGGTTCTACGTTCCATTGCTTCTTGCCGGAGCAAACCAGCTACACCCAGACGCAGCAGACGCGTGGCGGGCTCACCGGCATGGCGGGCCCGAATGGCAAGACCTAGTGACACAACTCCGGAGAGCACCAGCAATGCCATGGCAGCGCTTGCACCACACCCTTCAGATGCTCCAACAAATTGCCCTCGATACCGGCCACCGGCTCCCTGCCGCGGAAACAGCCTTAGTCGAACAGCTTGGCATTGCAGGGTCCCGGGAACCAACAGAAGCTCAGATTCATTTCCCTTGGGCGATGAACCTCTTCACTCAAAGTTTAGGCTATGTGCCCGCCACCGCCCAAGAAGCTCTCCTCCAAAACTTCCTCGGGGAACGGCAAGCATCCCAGGCAGCCAGTATGGCAGAGCGTTGGCGCCAACAAACTCGCCCAGCCACCGAACCAAGGCCAGCACACATCAGAAGATATGAAGTTACGCCATCGCACCGCCAACCACCACCCCCAGCCACGGAAGCAAGGCCAGCACACACCAGAAGACCACCATCGCCCCCCACCGACAGTAGTCCTTCCACAACCTCATCAACATCTAGCAGCACCGACACAACAAGCTCCAGCACCCCAACGGCGAGGGCACCAACCCCACCAGCACCGCCGCAACCACCACCCGCCCCCGAAACAACTTCTCCGGATGAACGACGACTACACGTCGCCCTGGCCACACTTGATGACATCGATCTCTTCGCAACATTACAACAGAAATGCCTGTTCTTCCAAACCCCACCGCAATTCATCAGAGGTCGAGTCCGGCAAGCACTCTCCTACGCCTTACACAACATCAACACAGCACCTTCGGAGCAAGGGCAAAGCCGAGCTTGGAAACTTTGGCTCCTACTCCCCCGGATGCTACTCCATAGGCCACCCGGTGTGCGCACGCTTAGCAAAGATGACTGGCGCGCTCGGATTGAGCAATTCCAGCAGGGACAATGGATCCAATTACTCACCAGGGCACATCACCAGGCCCAAGCCATCACCCCCAACAGCTCCCCCGATCCAACCCTCGAACGTCAAGCCACCAGAGCCGCCAACTCGTTCATTTAGGTGAACTTTCCGCCGCCAGACAAGCCCTGACAGCAGGACCATTAGCGCCCGGAACAGCCGACACTTTGCAGGAACTCCAAGACCCAACACGGCGCCCCCCTGAGCCCTACGCCCCTCTGCACCCGTCACTGAGCGAGTTTCAGCCAGACCAACCGGTCGACCTACCGGATGACCTCATCCTCATGAACTTGAGAAGAGCTCGCAAAGGAGCGGCGCCCGGCCCGTCCGGCCTCACCGCAGACACCCTGCGCATCCTGATCGATGACGACACGGCCACCACCAACCTCATCCGAGTTGCACGCCACCTAGCCCAAGCCAGTATCCCAGCCGAAATCGCTCGAGCCATAGGTCTCGGACGAATGGTGGCCCTCACCAAACCCAACGGCAGGGTCCGTGGCATTGTTGTAGGAGATGTGTTGCGCAGGCTTGTTTCCCGATGCCTCGCCCAAAAGTATGCCCAGCCAATCCACACAGCCTGTCAACCTCACCAGTTTGCTTTAGCCACACGATCAGGAACCGAGGCCGTGGTCCATGCTCTAACCGCCGTCACCGAAGCCAATCCTACCCACACCATTCTGTCAGTCGACGGCGTCGGGGCGTATGACAACATCTCCCGCAACAGCATGTTGCAAGGGCTCTGAGACGTCCCTGAAGCCAATCGTTGTCTACCCTTCGTCAAGATGTTTTATGGAGCCCCGTCCCACTACATCTGGCATAGTGCCACCGGTGAAGCACACATCATTTCCCAAGCAGAGGGTGGTGAACAGGGCGACCCACTCATGCCCGCCCTATTCTCCCTCGGCCAACGCTCCGCCCTTCACACAATACAACAACATCTCCTACCCAACGAGTCTTTGCTTGCTTTCCTCGACGACGTCTACGTTGTGGTGCCACCCAACAGAGTCCGCCCAGTTTACAACACCCTGGCCCACACGCTCCAAAGCCAAGCCAGCATCCGCCTCAACCAAGGAAAAACCCGTGCATGGAACGCAGCTGGCATCGAACCACCGAACATCAGGGACCTCGGAGAAGATGTGTGGGTTGGCAACCCAACTTTACCAGCTACATCCCAGGGCATGACCGTCCTCGGGGCCCCCATCGGCTCAGCCGCTTTTGTTCAGCACCAACTCCAACAGGCGAACCAACAACACCAACATCTCTTGGACCGCATCCTTCATCTCGAGGATCTCCAGGCTTCTTGGTTGCTGTTGCTCTACTGCGCCAGTCCTAGGTGTACCTATCTTCTGCGCATGTGTTCGCCCAACGTCACTACAGAGTTTGCCAACAACCATGACTTCGCGGTTGCAGCATGCCTCCGCAGCCTCCTCGAAGTCGAGGACCTCCCCGCCCAGGCTTTAGCCACCGCGCACCTACCACTGTCTCAGGGAGGCCTCGGTCTCACATGCGCCTCCGTCCTTGCCACCCCGGCTTTTTGGTCCTCATGGGCGGATTGCTTACCAGTTATCCACAACCAACTCCCCCAGTACGCAGCACAAATCTTGGAACACCTCCAACACCCTTCAGCGGCTATCCCCAGCATCCAAGCAGCAGCAGGATGGACACCCCCGAACTGGACAGAATTAACACAAGGGATCCAACCCAACGCAACAGAGGAAACCACCGAAGAAGCGCCCAGAACTCGGATGGCAACAGCGAGCAACACTCCCCGTTCACACGGCCATGTACAATGAACTTCAAGCCGCGATCCCTCCGGCCAGCCAAGCATTGCTACAATCCCAAGCCGGCCCCTTCGCAAGCCGAGCTTTCACCACTATACCCTACTCTACCGAGTTCGAGTACCCTTCCCACCTCTTCAGGATCCTCCTCCTCCGTCGCCTCCGTTTGCACCTCCCACTCTCTGCGCGTTCTTGTCGGTGCCGTCGCCCTCTTGACCCCCTCGGCGACCACCGCGCAGCATGTGCTCAGTCAGGAGTCTTACGAGCCAGAGGAGGCCCCCTTGAAAGGGCAGCAGCACGCATCTGCAGAGAAGGGGGAGCCAGAGTCACCACAAACACCCGACTCGCAGACCTCAACATACAGAACTTGTCCAGGGTCGATGACCGGCGCGTAGAAGTCATAGCCAACGGGTTGCCCGTGTGGGGCGGAAGCCAACTTGCGGTGGATACCACTTTGGTATCACCGCTCACCCGTTCAGGGGAGCCAAGGTCACGAGGAGGGACCTACGCAGGTGCAGCCTTGCAGGATGCCCGGAGGAATAAGGAACGAACTTATCCAGAACTGTTGCAAAACCGAAGATGCCGCTTGGTCGTCCTTGGCATCGAAGTAGGAGGCAGGTGGAGCAATGAAGCGTCCAACTTCATCCGCATGCTCGCCAACGCCGCCAGAGCCCGCTCCAGCCCCCCTTCACTCCAAGCAGCCACCCGTGCGGCGCTGGTGTCCAGGTGGTCCGCTCTCCTCACCCACGCCGCAGCGACGTCCTTCGCTGCCAGCCTGCTGTTTGAAGACCTCTCTCCCCACCACAACTTGGACGGAGATCTCCCAGCCCTCGGCCACCTCCTTGCCCACGCCAGCCCCGCCGTGCCAGCCAGTCGCCTGCCAGCCCGGTATGGACTTATACCTTCCCTACCTCAAGCACATCTGGAGACTGGCCAGTATAAAAACAGTCGGTGCCTGGAAGCTGCCCAGTAAAACAGCTTTGTACCAGTGGACCTTCATGCGGCCAACAAGGTGCGACGGAAAAAAAAAAACGCCATTGCCCATACCCATGTGCCCGACTCCCTATGGGCTGTTCGCCCCCTTGGACGTTCCCTTCACGGAGCCTTTGGATGTACGCGTAATCAATTCCTCAGACTTTTGCATCAAATTTTTGACACCCTGGCTGTCATGAAGTTCCTTCCAGGTCAACCAATCCCCATGCCATTCATAATCAACTGCATGTTTGGACACGTGGGCTGTCAACGCCAATTCCCCACCCACGGTCGAAGTGTATGGTGCAACTTCTGAAATGTTGACCTTGTATGGTACCTCCCAGTGCTCTTTGAACAGCCGCTTCAAACCATAGCAGAAGTTACGCGCGGCTCGGTCGAATGGATCACGGTCCTGGGATGCCCAAACTTGCTTGCCATCGTTCTTCAAACCAGCTGTCCTCAGCAAAGTCACGGCCATGTCTCTTTCATATGTGTCCTTGAATTCTGCAAAGACCATGCCCTTGTACATGCCCTTGGTGTACACTTGTGTTGGGTTCGGACTGTCCAATACCGCCAATTTGTCTTTCAACCAAGCTTGTGCTTCACCCAATGATTTCAACCCTTACAAGTTGCCAATGACTGCTGTGACGGACCTTTTGTCAGATTCTTGTCCGCTAGCACATATTTATCGTGCATATCCTTGGTCACGCTTCGTTTTTTACGGCACTACCGAGACAGACATCCCAAACCAATTTACGCCAATTTATCGTGTATATCCTTTGTTAGGGTTCGCCTTTTACCGCATAACCGCAACACGCTTGGTTCACCAAACTAATATAGCCAAATGTATATACGCAAAAGTGTTGTTGGCGTTGGCGATCTGTGTGGCAATTTCATCGGCCCCAAACCTTCCGACAACGGCAACAGTTTTCCCTGCAGGAAGCCTGGTAGTATTGTCGTTAGGCACGCCTCGTCCTGGTTTGGCTCGGCATGACTGAACTGGTGCACGTTGCTTTTTTCATGTACACGAGTGGGCGAGTCACCATTCCATCAATGCGGATATCTACTTTGATATCTAGGTACCAATACATTTCAAAAAATTTTAGTGTCGGTTCCTCCCGGCCATCGACTGGAAGGTATTGGGCGCAACCATCACCGACAGACAGCATGCTTGGCAACAGCCTTGCATTCATGCCTTCCCTCTTCCGTTTTTCCTCAGATCCAGTCAATCCTTAATGGCCTCTGTCATTCATTCATCCATCCTATTTCTCCTATTTTTCATATATTTTTAATGTAATTAGTCGCTTTTTGATGTATGTTTTCTTTGTTTTTTGCAGGCTATGTTTTTTCAGTTTTATTGTTTTTCATTTGTTCATTGTTTCGTTCGTTCGTTCCTTCGTTCATTGATTGATTGATTGTTTGATTGATTGATTGATTGATTGATTGGTTCATTCATTCATTCATTCATTCATTCATTCATTCATCCATTCATCCATTCATCCATTCATCCATTCATCCTTTCATCCTTTCATCCTTTCATCCTTTCATTCATTCATTCATTCATTCATTCATTCATTCATTCATTCATTCATTCATTCATTCATTCATTCATTCGTTCATTCGTTCATTCGTTCATTCGTTCATTCGTTCATTCATTCATTC
>DF239254.1:226030-250633 GCA_000507305.1 Breviolum minutum Mf 1.05b.01
TTCATTCATTCATTCATTCATTCATTCACTCACTCATTCACTCACTCAGCCAGTCAGTCACTCAGTCAGTCAGTCAGTCAGTCGTTCGTTCGTTCGTTGGTTCGTTCGTTCCTTCGTTCATTCATTCATTCATTCATTCATTCATTCATTCATTCGTTCGTTCGTTCGTTCGTTCATTCGTTCATTCGTTCATTCGTTCATTCGTTCATTCATACATTCATTCATACATTCATTCATACATTCATTCATTCATTCATTCATTCATTCATTCATTCATTCATTCATTCATTCATTCATTCATTCATTCATTCATTCACTCCCTTCGGTCATTTCCTCATGCAGTCATTCAGTCAGTCATGCACGCATGAACTCATGCATTCGTGCTGCATTGAATTTTTAAGTTAGACAAAACCAAAAACATCAACCATGCTCACAAATGAAGAACCTGGAGATCACTGAACGAAAAGGAGTTGAGTTTCCCTGTCCTGCTGCTTACCACAAATTTGCATTGCCTGTTTGGGGTGGTGTGTCAGGTGAACTTCCCATTAAAGTTTTGCTGGGGGCGTTGGATCAACGGGATATTCAACCGTCATCAATGGTGATCTGTGAAAATCACGAGACAATTGACAATATGAGAGAAAGGTGTAGGTTTTGATAATGATCCTCCGAAAATCGAAGATGCATTTTGGGGGTCATGTTGGGCCTTTGATGGGTCATACTAGGCATTACCAGGCATTCTTCGGGGGTGTGTTTTGAAGTATTTGTGCGTTTCGCGCGGCTCGTGAAGAAGGTTTTTTCAAGGGTTTTTGTGTTTGTATTCTTTGGCAACGGCTCGTGCAGCTAGAAAAGGACAGGGAATCCAGTGCACAACGTCACCGTAGAAATTGGCACCCGGAACCCGAAAAAAAACAATGCCTCAACCCGAAGTCAGTCCCATCACCAAATTGACCGCAATATGACAATACGCTAAGTTTAGGATATTCCAGAAGTATATACTCAATTCAATCATGCAGGTACGAGGTTTGACATGTTGGAAAGCGAGGCCCGTTTACTTGTAGTCAAGTATTTTTCAAAGACAAAAATTTCGTGGGGGCACCCTCATCCTTTCTCTTTAGAGTCAAGAACATGCACGGAACAATTTTCATAGTCCCCAGTCAAAGACTAGGAGGCATCAACCCTTGACCCTTGAAGTGGTTGTTTAGTGCTTTTGATTTTGAAGGCAAACATTTTCGGTTGTGAGGAACCTGCATTGGAAATTGAAACCTTTGAATCCTTTGAGCCCCTGAGCTGGGAAGAACATATTTGTCCCAACCCGGTTGACTGAAACCTTTTGCTCACGAAATGGGTTGACTCAGAGCTACTTGCCAATAGCACCTCACCTGGCCTGCTAAGTGAATCATGCAACTGAAGCGTTCGCGTTGCCACGTGATGCCACGTGCTCCTTTTCAGATGTTTAATCTATATTTTGGCCATAGAGCAAAGCGCAACCCATTTCAAAATTCAATTTATCATAAATTGCCCGAAATTTTGTTTAAGTGCGAACAGAAAAGAAAACCTAAAAATCAATCGTGTTTGGATATTCTTGGACTCTTTGTGTGATGTCAAGTCTCACAGTCTGAAGCCTCCAACTTGTGTTTGCTAAGGGCAAATATAGCAACAAACGATGCGAATAAGCATGGAAAATAAAAGGGAAGAACACAGCAGTTCTGCAGGTGGGAACGTGCTATTTTGCGGGAATCTTCGGAGCCTTGGGGGAATGCAGTGCATGGAAAGGACTGGCACCGTGAATGCATTGATGTTCCAATGTTCCTTTTGCATTTAGTTTCGCCTGCCAGGACCTACAGACTGTTTTTTGGGCAAATGTTTGTGCAAAGATGGGTACTGTGCTGGCAGGGTACCCAGTTTACATGAGTCAATGATTATCAAAAGCGCACTTGTTTAATTGGTTGAAGGGTTGGAGGCCGCTTGTGTAAAAAAAAACTGCTCAACTCAGATGGAGACGTTTGCAAGCCGCAGGCCGGTAAATATCAAAATGGTCAGCACAGGGAAGTGACCAGGAAGTGTTTGATTCAAGTCTTGGAATTTTGAGTTTCAGCTTCGCTGTCAGGTTTGTGTGAAGGGCGCTGTTGGGGGCCAAGTTGATTCAGATTCAGAAGTGCCTAGCGCTGTAGTAGCCCTGCATTGTGAAGGGATCAACGATTTGTTGTGTTTTTGATGGCGTGTAGACTTTTGTTTGTTGCAGTTGGCAACAGCTGACCGACATGTGCAGACTCAGCTGCTGGCCCGAGATTCAAGTTCAACATGTAGCCTCTTTCATGCCATGCCCTTCTCAAAACTCTTGCCAACAGATCTAGGTTGTGCTGACAGCATTTCCTGCAAGAGCATGCGTGGTCATTCCGGAGATTCTCACAATGGAATAGCAATATCCTTGGTCTACCCAATGCGGGACAAATTTCAGATTCCCAGGCCCAGTCACACAGAGGCTATGAGATTGCACTTGGCGCCAACAAACTTCGGTGCTGGTACTGCAACTGCTGGTTTACAACAGGGATCTGATTTTTTGTTCAGCATCGATAGTGGCAAGGCATGGGATGATATTCAAGAGCTTCTCAAGACACCAGCAGTGCTGAGTAAGCATGGGAAAGACTACGAGTATTGGGTTTCAGAGGCCGATGATACTACCAGTGATTTGAGGCGGGCCAAAGACATACTCCAAGAGGCACTGGCAGAGCAGGCACCACAGCCTGAGGAAGAGAAGCCAGAAACGAATCAAGAGTGAAAGGAAAGAATGATTAAAACTGTTCCAGTCCAAATCAAACCCTAGATCAGTCGTCCAGACGGTTGCCGCAACCAGTTTCACAAGCAACCTGAGGATACGGATTCGCGTGCAGATAATTGCAGATGATGAAAAGTGATGAGAGTTCGCTTCCAGCCGGCTCAGGCATTCTCAGGCCACTTCTCCAAGAAACAAATATGATGTGTTGTTTAAATGTTGTTTAAAGATTTTGAAGAGTTCAATCGAGGTGGTGGTTTCAAACATGTTCCTACATTTTCTATGCTTGTCACGACTTGGAGATTATCCAATTTGACTAAATGTTGAACTGGGTGTAAACCACTGCCATGTATTTGGATGTTTATGAGTGATTCCTTCCCGAAGCAATTGATGCTGATATCCGCTGAGGAACCGCCTGTATTTGTTCCAAATAAATGGTTGGTCATTTTCAGCTCTATGAGTAATTTGGTGGGAAGCTCAGGTTCACATTCATAGACGTATGGACAAGACACCTTTGACATCTTTGTTGCAGTGGCATTTGTGAGGACCCATTTCCTACATACGAAGAGTCCGAGTGCCAGTTTGATTTTGAACGTCTATGTACTGTAAGTTTGAGTTTGTTGGTTAGCAACCACACATGATACCACATCGTTTGGCTCAACGTGAGGTTGACGGAAGACTACATGCATCACATTTTTCAGCCTGGTACCCAGCGGCCAGAGTTCAAAGTTCTGCATCACATTGCGAAACCACTCAGAAATACCGAACTTTGCAAGGTGATTAGCTTCAGATAGACAAGTCAAAATGATTTTCGTGTCATAGAGCCGTCCTAAGACTTTTTATGATTTTCTATGTTCACAGTGTACTTGCTGACAATTTGCCAAGGATAGTCCCCGTTCCTATTTTGCTTTTGCTGATTGGCATTGTTGTCTCCATTACTACGTCCGCATTGGTCTCAGCTGGGCAGCAGCAGTAGGAAACCAGATTTGCCTTGTTATGAAATGGTGTTGAGGTGTGCATTTGTTGCGGAGGAGGTAGTGGCCAAGCACTCAAAAAGCACATTTCCACATGTCATCACACAACATCAAGCAACCAGAAGAACCCTGCAGTGAGAACGATGGATTGGTTTGAGAGCCAGTGAGAGGAAAGGAAGATCAGAAACCTAAAAAGCGAGGCTACCATTATAGTATGGACTTCTCGGACATTCGGCATGCAGCCACCTGAGCGTTTCTGAAAGAACGTGAAGAGAGTTGTGTGAACTCTTGTCAACATTCTCACGGATGCTGGTTTCATCCCTCAAGGACGAGGCTGAAGGTTTTATATCAGGACCGCTTATTGCAGCATGCTGCTTTCATTTGCTTTCATTGTTTCCGTCAGTTGTGCATTTGACGATTCATTTGCCGACCCTTTCGTGGTCTTGGCCAGGGCAGACGGGTCGCAAGGTAATCTCGGATGAGGAGTTTGCGCGAAGAGCCTGGAAGAAGCGGCCAGCGTGCGGCGACTCAGTTTGGAAGAGCAAACGACTTTGGTGGATCGGTGCGTCAGCGCAGGGTGTTTGCGGTGCCTCATGGGGGATCAATAAAGTTGGCGTTTCCCAGAAACCTATCAAAGCCGCAGCCAGTCGCCATGTGTGGCCAATTGGTGCCAGGTGCTTGCCAATGTTTTGTACGGCTTTGCTGATTTTTTTGCTGTGTTTGCCCTACACTCAGCCCACAGTAGCTTCCGCCGATCATTCGTCAACAGGGGTGTAGACTTCAATTGTAGACCACAAGATCTGGTGGATGAGACATCGCTTGTTGATCACAAACTGACTGAGTATTGGTGCCGTCTTTCGTGTCACCAACTACCTGAACTCCGTTTGCAGCTCAGATCTTGTTGTGTGCGTTGGAAGGGCGAGTCCCTCGAGTCAAGTGCATCACCAAGGAGAAAGTGATTTTGGACTCCTTGGAAAGAGCAGAGGAGCCCACGTGAGCCGAACCCAAATAGCTGTATCATGGCCTCATGAGAGCCAACGGCAGGAGAATGCTATTGAAATCGCCAATGTTAGCCTGACCATCAACATGACAGCTGATCGCTCAGCCCATAAATCCGAACTGGTTTTTTGAATAATTTGTCGAATTCAAAAGATGTTCATCAAGCAATTTCGCCAACGGACTCAGATTTCTACGCTGCACGACAATCTTTTGCAGGAGCGAGAAATCAAATGAATTGCAATTGCACATGTGGTGATTCAAGCTTGGCACGTCAACCTCCAAACTGGGCGCGACCATTTTGGCAGATCCCTGAGTCATGCAAGATGGAAGAGCACAAGTCCGCCCCCAAGTTTCATTGTAGGTTGATTGCATGTGATGTTTGCATATGTTTGCCTCCATGTGACCCTGTCAACTCACATTCAGCAGTTTCCACCTAAGGGCTGCCAAGCAGATCATCTTGACATTTTCCCACAAAGCTTTGGGTAGAAGCCTCAACGTCATTTTTGCCATGGATCAACATGCTTGAGGGAGACTTGACAAGTGAAGCGTATTGCTGTTTTGCACATGTGCGGGATATGTAATCAGCTCATCGATTCGAGTTTGTTGTGCACTTTTGATTCCCATGTCAAATCTCAAATTGCGACGCTTCAACCTCTATACCATTCAGTAGCATCAGTATAGGTACATGTATATGTCAGGTATCAATGTCCGTATCATACAGTCATGCGCTTCAGCCTGTCACATAGTTTTTTGCATTCCAATCACGCTTGGAGTAAGATGTGTTCGTGTGACCAGAACGAATGGAATTCAATCGAATTCATGGAACATCGTGCATATCTTGATGCCAGGGACAGTTGTACTACAACAAGTGGTCGGTTTAAGTCGTATTGCGGTGAAGTATCATTGTGGGTGCCCGCAGCATTTTGATGACTTGTTGCATATTCCTCAGTAATTCATATATGATATTTACTACTGTGCGCAGTACTTTGTTGCTTCTGCCCTTTCAACCGCGCTCTTTGTACTTTCGTAATTAGCTTGTATACGTGTGGTTTTTGTTGTATGTTGACTATGGGAGAGCTTGTGGGATGTTAAGTGTCTAGATACTATACCAAAACCTGCGTGCCAACAGCATATTGTAATCTTGTGCTTAAAAAGCAACACACTCCATTTGTTATTCGCCACGTGTCGTTGTGATTGGGTGGTTGGTTTTGTGGTTCGGTTGTTTGTTTGGTTTGGTTGGTTGGGTGGGTGGGTCAGGTTGTAGACAGAAAGCTTGCCTGGGCAAGACAAAGTAAAAGTCGCTGCACCGTTGCGATTTGAGATGAAAAGAATCTGAACACAGATCATGTGGCAGCCGCTGGGCCATTGGGATTGTCAAAAAGTTTGCCAAAAGAAGAATGGTTTATTCGCTGTGACACTGGGATTCGATTCAAAGAGAATCTCAACAAGAGCTATATGGCACATACTGTGACATTGGGATTGTAATGGGATTGTAAAAAAAAATGTCAAAATAGAAGACTATGTAATAGTCCCTGTGCCATTGCAATGCGGGATGCTGAGAATCTTGAAAAGGCTATGTGCCACATGCTGTGCCACTGGTGTTCGTTGCAAATGTGATTGTAAAATTCTTCAAATATCTCATTGTGGGCAATGTCGCGGCTAAATTTGCTTTTGGCTTTTCTGTTGGATGCCCCTGCGCCATTGGGATTGTCACAAAATGATGCGACTCCTCCATCTCGCTGTGCCATTGGCTGACGCGACTTTCCTTCGCGTGATGACTTAAGCCCGGCGCTTGTAGCATAGCTGACTCTTTTGGAGTCAAAGCCCCAGGTGCCATTGAGGATTATGTGGAACAAGTCTACGCGTATGTCGACATTGCCTGAACCTCAAGGCGGCAATGGTGACCCACATTTTCCTGCAAATTTGCGAATCACTCTGTACTGAGGTGGTCCCCATTCCAGAGCAAATCGAGAAATTTCGATCTTTTGCATCAGGCTATGCTTTGGCATTGGGTACATTTCAATGGGATTACTATGGAGTCATGGGATTTGGGAAGGTCATAAATGCCTCAACGTTGTAGCTATGTGAGGCCAACGCAGACTGAGTGTCAGGCTGCCTCTCGCTCCCTTAGCCTTGATGCTGCAGCCACAGAAGTCACATCAGCGTTCTGCTATTGGAAATGCTGAACATGAAGTGTTTGAACATGACAACATGACGTGCTTAGGGCCGCGATTTGCTGCAGCCTTGGTCTTGTGACAAGTTTGGAAGCTTCAACAACTCACCGGTTTGTTATGGCTTTGTTTCCTTAAAACCTGTTCTGTTAAAACCTGTTCTGTTCGTCCCCTTCAGGTGCTCTAATTGTCCTTGAGGCCATCATGACCACTTGCTGCTGCTTGCCCAGAAGTGATGTCATGGTCACCATCACCATCAGTCACCAAATTCTAACTGGGCTGCGAAGACCAATGAAGATTAGTTAATTTTGATGAATCTTGTAGACTTGCGCCAAGGTAGGAGCAGCACTCTGACAAGGTGCGTGGATCGTGGTTTGGACCTGAGATCAATTTTCTGTTGTTTGTCCTCGGCATTTCAAATCAAGGCACTTTGTTTCACTAGATCGTGTATGATAATGTTTCGTTGTTTGAAACGTGAGCCGGTGGCTATCCGATTTTGCTCCCTTCCAGGATTGAAACTTGCTGCCGCGCTCTTTTCTCTTATTGCCCGAGACTGAGTTTTACAGGGACCAATGGATGAGTAAGATACGAGAAGATCCAGACTCTGACGCTGAAAGCAAAATGCGTTGACACTCAGATCTTGGTTGTCTCCGGCCTGATCTTCGTGGAGACTATTCTCATGATAGTTCTCAGCCATGACCTTGGCTGGGTTCAGTTGCCAGAGGGGTCCGTGATGTGCTACGCCGCTGCGGTTTGAGAGGCAAGTTTTGCGAAGACGTTGACGGCAACGTCATGTCCTACATCAACTCGACCACGCCACTTGGAACGCATGTGAATGCATCAATGATGTTCAATGTATGTACGCGCTAAGGATGCATAAGACATTATAAGAATTATGATCGGCTTTGATTTACGCACTTATAAACTGTAGAACTGACATAACTGACAAGCCAGTCGTTTGCATCACGGTACAGTGTCAGCCTGTTCCATACGAACAGATGCTGAAGGCACGACATCACACCTCTTATTCCAGAGATTGCAAACTACTACATCCGCCAGAGCCCTAGCTTGATATCAGTTTGATATCTAATTTTTATCATTTTTGCGAGAGGAGATTTTGCAGCAATGGTGTAGCAAGGTCATCAGGGCTTAGCTTTCTGGGATGCATATTTGGTCACACTTGCAGGTATTGGTTCACATGTTATATGTTTTTGTTGGATCCCTGGCTCGTTTTATGTATAGGCCCTACTCCTCCACATGAGTACATGCATGAAGGATTGCAAAGGGTTGTGCTTCAAAAGGCGCACTGTGTAAACAAATAAAGGGTGTAGGAGTGATAAGTGATAAAGATCAAGGAGCTGTATCTGTCTTTGTGAGATTTTGTGATATATAAAAGTATATAAATATATCATAATATATATATAAATATGCACGTATGTGTGTGTGTGTGTGTTTGTACGTGAATATTGTAGACTGAAATTTGCTGCATGTTGTCATTCAAAGCCATGGGCTATTTCCGCTTCCCTGCTCAACTCATTGCGGGGTGATGGGAGGTGGTGCCGAGAGAAATCCAATCGTGGAGTGGCCTGACATCAAGCTTGTTTCGCCTTGTTGACCGTCACTTGGCTCTTTCAGTGTATAGGTCCGTTGTTGCGAATGGAATTGAAAGGTACGATGCCTTGGCGCGAAAGTACATCAATCAAATCCAAGACTACTACAACCAGGCAGAGATGCCACTGAGATTGGAAATGCGAGTTGCAAGATGTTGAAAGAGCTATCCATCCTGCAGGCTTCCATAGCGCTGGCAGGTTTCGGAATGATATGCCAAGACTCCAAGTTCCGCAAATTTTGATGTGCAATTCTCCCTGTCGACACATATCTTGCGCGTGTGAGTCCAAGGCCCAGCATTCTTCAAATTGGACATCAATGAGATTGCAGTCAAAGCAAAACGCATTCTGACGAGGCAAAGCGTCAAAGCGAGATGTGATTCAGTGTCCTTTTGCCATCATTCGACCGCACAGGGCGAGAACGTTGCTCAAGGGAGATAACATCTACCCATACTACATTGAGGCAATGCCTTCGTTGGAAAGTTTGGCAAACATGTTCAAACGTCTTTGAATCTTTGTGCTAGGTGGTAAGACAAGGCATTTGCAACGTTGTGATTGAAGGCGTTTGTGAGCCTAGATGGGATTGCTCCTGCCAGTTGTCCATCGATCCGCTAGCCATTGTATTTGAGGTTGGATGGATGTGGTTCTTGCAAGTCTCAATTGGACTTGGGCTTAGCATGGCTTCGTCAACCTTTGATTAACAGACTTTTGTGCGCCTGACATGTAAATCATTTACGCAACTTGAGATAGAATACTTTTGGCTTCAAGGTATGTGCTTGCAGCGGACTCAGCTGGTTCGTTTCGGGGTGCTCATCGTCATACAGTTTGACTAAATTTCAATAGCTACATCGGTGACAATGACCGAAATGCATAGGCACAGGCATCTTGGGTAATCGGATTCAGATCATGCATGGTTCTTCTTGATGCAAGCATGCCACTCCTGTGACATTTTCTGGCAAGGTTCCCACTTTGTGTGAACTCCTAAGACAACTTTTCGAAAAGATTGACATGACTGAATGCAGTTTTTGCAATACATTAAAGGCATTGAAAGCCGTGAGGCCATTTTGACACACAAGTTTCTCGTGGGCTGGGCAGCTTGGATAAAAGTCAAGGAGGCCCAGCTGATCACAAACAAAAGAAGACCGAAAGCTTCTCTTTAGTCACCTCACTTTTCGTCAGGCTCGGCGAGAAAGGCTGGCCCAGCCACTACCTTGGCAAGGATTCTAGTAATTCTAGTAGTTCCACATTAGAGATTCTAGTTTGATTTGGGATGATCCGATATACTTTAACTTTTGTTTGAGGTCTGGCATTGATATTGGCAGCTCAGACTCGGATGATGATGAAGAAGAAGATGATGATAGTGATGGTGAGGTGGAAATATCTGATAGAAGTCCTATGAGCGGCCGACAAATGTCAGCGAGCCGGAGATGGTTTCTTCCAAAGAGACTCGCTTAGGTTGGGCGGCAACGCTGCCGTTTGCAAAAACTAGGGTGGCGCTCACAGGTCATATGAGACAATGAGCTTATGATTCTATATCTTTTCAGACCTTGACCATGCTAATGCACCAGCCACAGGAAAGACCTGTGCTGCAGAGGATTGCAAATGCCAAAACCAAGCTCATGCCGACAGGTTGTCTCACACACTTTGGCACTTTGACGTGCTTCATGCACTGCAGCTCATGCATAGCTCATATGTTGTAGATGTATCACCCCTTCTGGCTGCTGCAAGAGCCCCCCCCGCCTCCCACAATTCCACGGCATCAATCCTTTTGATTCAAGAGGGAGCCGTTTTGGTCACGGGCCGTCGGTGGTCTCGCAAGCGTGTTTTCCACGAATGCACCAGATAGCAGTGGAGGACGCATGGATACAATGTGAATACTTTGTTGGCTTTTCCTAATGCGAATGTGCGAGTGCCAGTTATCAATCCCGACGTTTCCCAGGAGCTTTGCTTTTTCAAGGCCATAGGCATCTAATATACCCTGATGAAATGGAGCTCGTGAGTGATCTATTCATATCTAGTCGCGTTTGTTTGGCACATTTCCGTGTCAGCATGGGAGTCAGATTTCAAATCCGAGATGTTCAGGTCCACTGGGCTGATGCTTCGCGCTAGATGTTGCCCACGTCGGTGGCAGACATGGCCTAAGTTTCCCCCACCTCG
This sequence comes from Breviolum minutum Mf 1.05b.01, assembly GCA_000507305.1. NCBI lineage: Eukaryota > Dinophyceae > Suessiales > Symbiodiniaceae > Breviolum > Breviolum minutum. Next base: position 236,712 of record DF239254.1, read on the forward strand.
AAGGATACCGTTATTCTTGGAAAAGCTTCAAGCTTCCAGTCGCCTTTGGTGATACGTATCTTAGGTGGTCACAGGCTCCAAATGCCCTCGTCCAACAAGTCCCTCTCAAAAAAAGTCATCCTCTTAGCTTGTTTCTCAAAGATTGAAACCTATGAATTTGTCAAGCTGGATTGAACGAGGTGATGGTGACACCCTCACAATGGGCATGGGGCTTGTTTTGGATTGTTTTTATGTGCCGCCAACCGACAGCACTCACGAGTCAATACACAACAAGCACATCGGTGCAATTTCAGGGGTGTCTTGCGCTTCTACTGAGACTTTTGTAGAGCAGGTGTGGGTGTTAAGGTGTCAGTTGCGAGCATTTCCAGGATTTGTATGGATTTGTGTTGTCAATGTATTGCCAGGATGGAAGTGTATTGTCTGGGTCTCATCCGAGTACTTTCGATGTGCCCAAGCTTCAGCTTGGGCGCCTTTCGCAGTTTTCAGCTTTTAAGGTCTGACGATTCACCTTCATACCAGCCACAATTTGTGCCACAGCCTCATCTCACTGCCGTGCTGCTCACTTTCAATCAAGGAGATCCCCAAAATGATCTTACTAATTGTAGAACTGGAGTGCTGCTCATAGTGGGGCGATAGAACCCACAAAACCAATCCTGATGACCAGCACGAATAGATAGATACATATAAATACGAGTACAGTAGCTAAAAACATGTTTAAGATGCAATTTCATAGGGCTAACGGCCGACAACTGGGAACCATAATAATGTCTTTGTAGGTAAAACTAAGAATACACATGTGCTGTGTACATGTATTGTATTGTATTGTGCGAAAGACACAGGACACTGTTAATACATGTTAATACGAGGAATATTAACACAGAATAATTCCAAAGAATTGAACGAATCCGATCTCACCCAAACTTCCACAGGTGCCTTTGGGAGATCAAAGTGCAAAGATATTTTTCAAATTGGTCCCGTCTTGTGAGTTGACACAGGTGAAGCTGCAAACCTCGATTGTTGACAAGCCTTTCAAAGCTTATTGACTGTAGCCGTTGCGGCTCCTATGCTTTCTTGTGCGTGGTGCTAGGGCACTAGAGCACTGCTGACGCCATGGCAAAGTCCAAGCATGCCGTTTTAGCGGTACTTGTGGTTGGCATTTGGGTGTCTAAGCTCTCATGCAGTTTTGTGGCCCCGCCCCGCATGAGTGGCGTGAGTACTAGCATCAGAGCTGAAACTCATGGCTACAGAACAGAGGCCTCCAACAGCAAACCTGATGCAATTTTCGGAAGCCTTACTGCAGCTGTGGTCATTACCGGCATCGCTTCCCGTGCAAAAATGCAAAAGGGGAACCGAATAGTTGGGCTTCGTGCAGAGGGGGAGACAGAGGCAAAAGAAGCCTCCGATGCCCAGTCAGAAGCCTCCGATGCCAAGTCTGAGGAGAGCTCAATTTTGTCAATCCTTTGTGATGTTTTTTGCACGTTGCAAGCATGTGTGAAAAGGGTCAGAGAACATGCCCCTTTAGCTTGGAGTTTTTTATGTGTTTGGGTTCCGACGCAACACAAGAGGATGTGGATGAAGAAGTGGCAGATGGAGAGGAAGATGATGAAGATGAGGAGGACGAGGAAGACGACGACGAGGAGGAGCATCTTGAATGCAAAAAGTCAGTTAGCCGCGCTATAAACTCCCCTTCATGTGGTATGAAGGGAAGTGGTCATAGGGACATGCGCATAAGGAAAACCCTGAGATGCGTAAGTCAGCGTAAGCTGGCGCGTAAGCAATTCCTTACAACCTTGCGATGAGAGGCCTTTTAGCACGGCTCATTTGGCCATGGAAATGTTTCATGTATTTAGCAGATCCCTGCGATAGCAATGATTATCATGCTGCCTGGCAGTGTCAAATTCCATTGAGTCGAGTCATGAAGTGGGGTACGACCAATTACGCTCACAGGCCAGATCAACGAGATGAAAAAGATATTGATACATTTGACGCAGTACCTGTGTTCTGTTTTTGTTGGGAACGTGCTTCAATTTGCTACAAGGAACAAGCCTTCTAAGTGGAAATGCCTCGATTGTGGCCACGTGCTTTATGCTCAGCCAGTGAAATGATGTGAATATGACTTTTTCGCATCCTACAAGTCCGATCCGAAGCCGAGGAACTTTGCTCAGGCTACGGAATGCGACAAATGTGGTGCCCTGAAGCCTTCTCCTGAAGAAGCAAAGCTTGTAGAGGAAAGGGATGAGGCACACTGTGAAATCCCGCCAACCAAAAAAACAAGTGAAGGAAGCCTACACCCATTTTTGCAGAACCTGGTGTATTGCAGGCCAAGGATGAAGTCGCAAAAGTTATGGATGGATTCTTGCGGATGCAGGTGTGCCAGTCATGCCATGTCATACCAGTCATACCTCAGCATACCATTCGGAAGCCGCACCAGTCTTGGACGACCCAGTCCCGGTCTGTACGTCGAGCCCCTGGGAGGCGGACTTGCAGAATTACCGAAGGCAACACGATGAGGCGGGGGCACAAGAATCAGGTCAAGTATCGCATTAACTAGTCTATTATGAGAATTTATGAGATACATTGCGATGACCTGTTGGTTGGTTGTAATGAAGTGGAACTGCAGAATGAGTTTGTGTGTGGATAGCGAGCTTGGTAGGCTATGGTGCGTGCAAGAGATCTTGGCAAGACGGACTGACAAACGTAGTGAGGGCGCAGATGCTTCTAAGACTTTTGGCATTTTTTGACCCACACTCCGCATGATTGATGTGCACAGGGTTGATCACACCTTGGATTCCTTCAGTGCAGGATGCGTTGAGGAAGCTCCTTCCATTCAATGAGGACATCGAAGCTGCCATCGCAGAAACTGAAGGTCAGCTGACTCCTGGAGCCGATGCTGTGGTTGATCTGTACTATCAGCGGGTCAGCATGGTGTTTCTGAAATGACAATCTTGCAGGCATGGATGACAAAGACAAGGTGCCAACTTGTTGTTGCAAACACTGGGTGCTTGGTTTGAAGCAATCATGTGCAGTGTGCAACTTACTATGACCATGTATGGCCTGCAGGGGTTCATGACATGTGCAACCCATTTTTCTTCAACAGGGGTTCAAGATGGCAGATGCAAGAGACATTACCAGACCATGAGGTACTTTTTTGATCTTTTTTGCAACCTGACACTTGTCGCCATGAGACAGTGTGAAATTTGGGTTGTATTCAGGCCATCTTCGACTCGTACTCGTTGCTTTTCCGAAAAGTGGGTGACGTTTGGGCGAAGAATGGCATTCAATCGTGCCTTGCCAGCAGTGCACCACATGTGTTGTGCAACTTGTTCGAGCCTCGATTAAGCTTCAAATAAAACAAGGTCGACCGCGACAGTGGGAGAGAAATTTGATACCATTGAGCACATCGTTGACCGGGCCCCAGTTGTTCAAGTTACATGTCAATGGAACTCAAAATGGACATAAGATGACAGGGGTCAACTCTTGGCAGTTCCTGTCATTGTCAGAGGTAGAAGAAAGAGAAGCCACTGACGGCCAAGAGGCAGGCACAATCCTGGAGGTTGTGAAGCATGTTTGCAAAAAAGCAAAAAGATTGAGACGATTTGATGGTACAAAACATTCTGAAAGCACATTCATTTTCATGTTTTTCACGATCTTTCTACAATGAAGACTGCCTTTATTCCGCTTTGTTCAGCTTTGTTACCTGTCCATGGCTAAGGAAGTCTGGCTACAAATGCGATGGTAAAGTCGTTCTTCCAGTGGAGGTCGGACCATCAGCGAGCAACATTCCGTCAATGTATCATTCCCATTGTCCGGATGAGCGAGGTCGTGGTTGTAGCATCCGAGAAGGAAGCTGAGGAGGACATTTCAAGACAAGATTTAGTTGACCACGTCTTTCCCCATCAAATTGCCACATTACCGAAGTAGATCAGAAAACAGACCAATGGCAGCCAATTGTCTGTAAATGTGCTGGCAAGCTACATGAGATTATTAAACCATATAGTATAGTGTAGTATCTGCTGACTGTATGATGTATTCAGCACATATGAGGATGGAAGAAGCATAGAGTAATAACATACAATAATTGCCTTGGGCTGTTTGCTACTTTTTGATCTTTTGGGGCCTTGACTGCCGAGGACGCAGATGGAGAAGACGAGGCAAGCCAAGCAGAGACGGAGGAAACTGAGGAGGCCCCGGAAGTAACTCAGATTTGATTCAGGAAAGTTGTAGTTTGACCATGTTTGATTTGGTGTATAAATCATTGATGCTCAACCAGTTTTGACAAGACATTGGCTGGGAGAAGATGATGATGCCCGAATCAAGCCAAGGCAGCTAGTGCTTGAGAAGTTTTGCTCAAGACTCTTGAAGAGACGTATGCCGGTGGATGTGCACATCCTTCATGAATATGCTTGTCTCAGGCTTCATACACTAGTAAGATCAGCAATGAGGCCTAGCACCATATTTTCTAATGTGACGCTGACATCAGAGCCTGTTCCTGAATTCTTATGAATCGTTCAAGGAGGGATCTCTTTTCAAAAAGCCTAGCAGGTTGCCCCGCCATGCACAACAGTGGTGATTCGTCTATCAGATTCAGCCAATCAGATTCAGCCAAGCTTCCAAGGTTTCCTTCATCATGCATAGCAAATTTTGTTGTTGAAACAACTTGTCAGCATTCTGCTTCCAAAGGCTCGGCTGAATTTGGGTAATGCAGGAAGATAGCAACATCTATAAACCTGCTAAAATCTCTGCGACTTACTGGGCTCACTGACAAAATGACCCTTCAGTTTGGGTGCCAGAGGTTTCCTTACAAAGGATGCGTGCATTTTGTAGCGAGTGTCAGAATGCAAAGTTGCTTCGTCCAATGCAATTTCGGCTCAAATAATCAGAGCCAAGTGCTTTCGGTCATGTGAGCCCGCACAGCTTCTCAGCATTGGAAGTGTGAGGGGGAATATAGACTATCTTAGTTTTGCAAGTAGCTTGTTGCTTATGTTTGTCACAAAACTGTTAACATAGATGTTATATAGAGACGCACACGCGCATTTATAATTTCATAATGTTAACAATCTATTGTAATATATTGTATATCTCCGTATGCGTTCCATGTTTACATTGTATCTAGATATATACATATACCCCAGGGGACATAGGTTCATATTGTATCGAATATTTGTGATTCCCCAAGACAACAAGGGAGCCAGTCCAAACCGCGGCTCCGTAAAGTTTTGTAGACTCCTTTGGACACTGGTGCAGCTCAGGCGGAGCTTCAAGCGGTGAAGGGCACAACGCTTGCAAGGCCAAAGATGTCTCGAAGGCTCAGGGAAAGAGTTCATATCCAGAAACATCAAAAGTCCTAAGTGCACTTCTTGGAGACTTAGATGTCGCATGGTGGTGTCATGTCCGTTGACCTCTGTGGTTTTTGGTTGCGAATATTGGTGCAGGTGTTGGAGCTGGACAAGAATATTGTTTCTTCTGCTGAGTGCAAAGGCTGCTTCGTCTACGGCAGCTAGCCTTCTTATGCGGTTGTTATGCGGTTGTTAAATACTATTAAATCCTGTTCAATTAACAACTCCTGTAACAATGTGTGAATGTATGTGTGAGATGTTTGTTGCTGGGACGCTCGTGTCGCTACAGACCCCACACTTGAGTTCTAACAAAGGCAACATAGGCAAAATTCAGCCGACAACCCACACCCCCAAAGCATCCAGCAAAACGCTGGAAAATGAAGGAAAGTTACTGAACAATCAACGAAAAAGCCAGAAATTAAATTTAGTAATTTAGTAGTTGTTGTTGAAACAACGTAAAAGTCAAAGATCAAAGATTGGTGTCGCACCGAGCGTCCAACCCACCCACAGGTTCGCTGTAGAAGTTCTAAGTGCTCAAATCACGAGAGCAGCCAAGTCAGTGTGCACAAAAGAAAAGTGCCTGCTGCACTTTTCTATGCTTTAGCGTCCGCGCATTGGTCATAACAGATGCATTTGCATGGACATGGGACGGACTTTCTTGCCACGGTAAGGAACCAACTTCTGTACCCGAGAATCTGACGGCTGCAGCAATGGCCAACGGAGAGATCGCAGCAAATGCAGCTGCCGCTGCAGGAGCTACACCACAAGCAATCATTGAAAACGCGGCCAACACGGCAGGAATTGAAGCTGCTTATAGTGCACAAGTCCAAAGCCTGAGCCCTCCTGAAGTTGAAGCTGCTGCTGCTCAAGCAGCTGAAGGTTCCGCAAAAATGGTGGGCGCAACGCCAGAAGAGGCAGCAACAGCAGGAGGAAAGGTAGCAGTTCAAGTCGCTCAGAAGGCCTGGATCCGCGATTGTCAGCTTCACTCACTGTCCACACAGCATGATTGTTGTCCTGACTGATTTGTCTTTTGATTTGCATGCGTGTTAAGGTATAAAATGGGTATTAAATGTATTGGCCAGCTTCATTCTACATGACTGCCAGGGAACAACAGGAACCACTGCAACCGCAGTCGCCGATCCCTATGCCATGGTGCCAGGGACACGTTGCTTGAATTGGTGGGGAATCTTGGCACTATGCTGCAGGCTCTGCTTTGACAAAAACCAACCGTCAACATCATGAGGGAGAGCCTTCCTGGCATTTACTTGCACTGTTCTATCTAATGTTTCTATTGTTGCCTTAGGAGATGGGTGCAGATCTATTACCAACGAAGATGCCTGCAAAAGCAGCCGTGATGGAAGTGACAGAGCCATGTCGTAGCCTGCCTTTTATTCGATAAGTTTTACACACTTTGTTCATTCAGCCACATGTTTGCTTGTTTGTTGTTGCTAAACTAGATGGCAAGTTGGTTTGAGGGATGATGGCAAGAAGACTTTTGGGCAACCTTGCGTGTGGTGCGCTGGGCAGCCATGCACTGTCAAGCCCCTAGTTGGAAGCCTGATGAAACTCGAGACAGTATTTTTGCGTAGAATTTTTGATCAGGAGTTACAATACTGCGTTCTCGATCCCCAGCGGTGTTGCCGAGGCCAATGCGACATTGACATCGGTCTGCGCTCCGCTCATAACGCTCCCAAATCCTCTTCCTGCCGGCTTTGAGACTGCAACCTGTTCAGGCGGGCCATCGGATACCAGTGCATGACACGTTGCTGCCGCAACGTCATGTTTGAGAATCAAGAAGTTTGAATGAATTTTGCATGAATTCAATGCGATGCTTTTTTAAGACTCTCCAATTCCCTCATCAAGGTGACGAAACTGAAAAAAGCATCTCGGCATGCAAGCAGTTGTGATGTCATTCTAACAGCTGATTCAACTTCAAGTGGTGGTGTTGACATGTGAAGGAGGCATTGGTTGTTGGTTGTGTCGGTGGAGAAGTTGAGAGGTTGAGAGGTTGGTTAACGATATTTTCAATATTGGTATGCTTTGGTCAGAGGTTGCTTCAATAAACTTGTCCGCGTTTACTACTCGCAAGCACCAACAGGCTCACGCTTGGATTGGCAGCAAAGTGTGCCAGACGCTGTGAAGCATTTCATCATTGAACATTAATTCAAAGTCATTGAATGAGCTAATCGCAATGGGTACAAGACGCAGCTTTTTCAACCGTGGCTCCTAGCATAGATCCTGGCACTTCTCATTCTGTTCTCAATCGTTGTCAAAGGACGAGCTTCGAGGTGGTGGATACCCTCGTCGGGACTTGAACTTCGAGCACCTTGACCGTTAAAATTTGGAGTGTACACCATAGATGCCATAGAAATCCATAGGAAGCAATGTAAAACACTTTGTCTACGCAACTTGACGGTAGACTTACTTCGCCATGAAGATGCATGCAGTTCTCGTAGCAGAAACGAGTTCAGCCAAGGCCAGTCTTCAACCCAGGAGATGAGGAGAAAACAGGCCATTGGCCAGTGCTGCTTTACATGCGCAGAAGTAGCACTGGGACCACATTTCCACTGTGCAAGCCACAAGCGCTTCGTGTTTTGATGCTTTTGGGAACAAATGTACTTACCACTGGAGCATATGCTCATTGCTGTGGATTGTTACTTCCCATTGCAGAAGTTGGTTTCCTGCGGTTTCTTACAAGCTGACCTGAAAGGCGGCCGTGCCTGCCGTGCAAAGAGCACAGAAGATGCAAGCACCTTGCCTTGGCTAAGTGCAGTGAAAAGTGAAAGTTTGAGTCCATGAATTGTCATTCTTTTGCCTCAAACAGCCTGTAGAAGCTGGTACAGGCAACCTGAATCCGTTTGCAAGAGACTTGGCAGGGCAACAGCACAAGAATCTGGATTTTGCAAGATGAATTCTGATGTAAACAAGCTACAGGAGAGTTTGAAAATCTCAGCTACTGACTGTTACCTTGGGGGGCATGACAGTTTTGCCCGAGGAAACTACTTTTCAACCTGGACTGCGGACCTTACTGAATGCTTTGATATTTGTAGCTGGAAGCAGGACCTTAGTCAATGAAGGGGAAGACACATTGTTCAGCTACTGTTCAGGTTTGATTGCTCCAACTAGTTTGATGACTGTTTGTCACACCAGCACAGACTAGGCAGTTGACCAGGTCACTCAAGACGAAGTTGTTTGGATTCGTGAGGACTGCACTGGAATTGAACACTCCGACGAGAACAATTATTGCGAAGTCCAGACCTAAATTGACACGAGACTGGTGTAATACGGTGCTTGGTGCTACTCTCGCGTCTTTGAGGTATGGAACACTCCAATTGAATGGGTGTCTATGGTGGATGGATACACATGCTTCCAAGCAATGCCAGCAACAAGCAATGCATCCGCAGCAGCTGTCAGATGGAGAGCCGGAGACACCATGGCAGTGGAAGATGTGGGAATGGCAGTTCCCTCTGAGTTCTGGTTGATAGGAGGGTTCATTGTTGTTGCCTTGCTAGTGGCGATTTGTGTTGTATGGAGGTCGAGGAAAAGAAATAAGAAAGACGACAAGAAAACAAAAAGGTCTGTGAAGACCGGCCAGAACCCCGACCAGACGGGTTCCGCAGATGAAATGCAACCCCTGGTCGGTGCTGGAACACCGACCAATGGCTCTTCCGCTCCATCTTATGCAGGCATCAGCCCAAGACACCGGAGTCACACATCTTTCAATATCTTGAAACGATAATTTCAGTGGCTGCCATTTGTTGGACTTCGATGATACAAGCAGCGATGTTGAGGCTCTTTTAGCAACCTCCACGCTTCCGGCCGAGACTGGTCCCAGACTACGTTGCTTGCATGAAAAAAGATGCCTCGGGGCTGTCCCATGACCAAAGCACCGTGAACTGAGGCCCTTCGCTACAAGTTCCTCTGGCTATGGCGGTTATAGTGGCAATGGCGGTTTTGGTTCTGAAGCTGGTTACTCCGGCCATGGCGGTTATGGCTATGAAGCTGTGGGTGGCCAGGCGGGCCAAGCGCCCCAGGTTGGGGACAGCAACTACTTGCAGCAATTGCGCCAGTGGCTGCAGCAGTACGATCCAAGGCTGAATTGAAAACAACATGAATTAAGAAAACTTAAGAGTTCAAACAGTGCATTGTAGCTATTATATAAATAGAGTGTACTATTTCGCAACACCTGTGAGATTGTATAGGATCAAGGTACGTCAAGGTGATGTGGGCAGCTTTGTTGCTGTTTTCTTAGGAAGCTGCACGGTTTCAAGAGCTTGCTCACTTGCAGTCGAATCCCCCGCAGGCAGGGGCAACAGTACTGGACAATTTTTGAGGCTTTACAGTTGACAGCTGGCTGTACAAATATGTACAAAGTACTATTATCTACTTGAAAGATTCTATTTGAGATGATTGTCTTGCAGACTGCTAGAGTCATTCCTTGATGCTTCTGTAAGGCTGCTTGGGGCCAGACACCTGCCTGGCCCGGTGCGGCTTGATCTTTCTTTTGTACCATATCTCGCGTAGTCTCATACATCCATGAACTTGCGGTCTCACTGTCTCAAGCATTGCTGAAATGCATGCTGCGACTGACAAGCTCCGGACTCCAAATCGGATCAGTCATATTCAGCTATGGCCCTTGAGCAGTTGTAGGTTCAAGTGATTACAAGTGTTTCAGCACAGGCAGGTGCACAAATCTCTTGGGATGGGCCACAGCATCCCTTCGGCCAAGAGAGCCGACTACACTAAGTGCACAAGTTTCACTACCAAAATATTGCGCTTTGCTTTCAATGTTTCAGTCTTCGGCAGCGCTTTGTGCTCAACAGAGTTTGTATCAAGATGTGCAAGGTGTTAAATCAATTTAAATCATAAACAAAGTGATGAAATACTGAAATACGACAGAAAATTCATCAATCATTGCTCCATATTGCTCCATTCTCCGATAATCATCGATGATTCCTTTAGCGGATCCTAGGCCGAGGCCATTGACTTCAGAGGAACGTCAGACAGCTTGGCTCGAGGCTTAGTTGGCAGCAAAGCCACCCATTTGGGGACGGTGCATAACACTTCGCTATGCCCAGGACTGCAGCAAATTTCATGGACGCTTCAGCAGATCAGGCTACATGGGCGCATGGGGATCCATGTGGCAGCAAGTGCACAAACAAGATCAAAATTTCATCAACCAAATCGAGCATGATGCGAGAGGTAACACCAATTGCTTTGTGGATACTTGGACCTTCGTCCGTGGGCAAGTCAACAATAGCCGTACGGAACCCCAATAGAGTATGCCTTGAAATCATCAGGATGTTGTGCTAACTGGGGTCTGGAAATGCTTCGGGAAGAGCCAAACAAGGTGGATGCAGCTCCCAGGTTCGACATACCTTGTTGACATCCCAGGGCTGGAAAGATGAATTTTTTTGAATGCACGCTCTACGTGCCCAACCCTGAGGTAGCTCAGCAGATGATTCAGTTGACCCTAGGCACGCCATCTCAAAGGGGGCAGATGTTCAAGGAGTGTCACACTTTCCCGCCCTGATTTGTGGGCAATCGACGAGTGTGCTACGATTACTTTGGTAAGCAGGCGACGGCTGGATGCTGTCATTGTCGATGGGGAATTCATGCGCGATGCACATGGGGTGTGGAAGCAATGGATTGAAACAGATGATTGGCGATCTGCGTACCCAGCTGGATTCCTAGTTGCCGTGTGTCTGGATGTTCCGAATCTTCCAGATTGTTTGGAGCGATGAGGCATTAAAATCCATCATCAACACTGAGAAGGCTTGGGACAACATGGGTGTCCATGAGTCAAAATGTTGGTCCAAAAAGGTCAAGTGTTGCATTCATTTACGATGGAAGCCATGCATGTTTGGAGGACGAACTGTGTCACGAGGCAGCAGCTCACTCAGAATTCTGTTCTTGTGTTGCTAGCAACTTCGCTTTTGAGACGAAGCGGGGCCCCTTGAAAAGGATTGGAAATGAATAAGGGCGGCAAAGATTTGTCGGATGTTATAATGCAATATAATGCATCCATGATTTAGGATATTTATGGATATTTAAAAGGCTACAGTACTCATACACCGGGCACCCACAGAGACTTAGGACATCTTAGGACTATGTACCTAGAGACATGCATGCCCAGGTTCGACGACGTAAACATTTGGTCATCCCCCAGACTGCTCTAAAGCTGCCAAAGGCCTGATGCAAAGTGGCTTAGTTGGGAAGATGGAAATTAGATGAAAAGAAGTGATGTCAGAAGTGCGTTTGGAGTGAAGGCTGTAGCAGTGTAGCACTTTGTTTTCGTATCAGGCACTTGCAGAGATGGAGGAGCTCATGCGAAGTGTCCAAGCTCAGCACCAGATTTTTTCAGATAGTTGGGAAAAAGATCATGTTGATGTCTTGTGTATCCTTTTGTGCAATTTGATTTGGTATTTTTTGAGATTTAATTTGGCACCTCAGTCGCCAACCCTGTCAGGTGGATATATTAACCACGTTCTTGCAGTTGTAGCTCCGTTGTCCGAATGCCAGCAGAGGGGGTGCCTTGGCTTCTGTCTCGACAAATGGTGGGTGATGCGAATGATGCAACGTTTCCCTTGGCCTTTCTGAAGCACGAACAAAGGTGGCGGCGTGAGGTTACCACGGGAAAGCGATATCAAGCAGCCGAGCCACTGCCCTTGAGAGATGCATGATATAAGCCATGGGAGAAATTGAGAAGATGATTTGAAACTCAATATGATGTAACAACAGGATATTGCATGACCATGATTGGCGTTCACTTGATGTAGCACATAACCTTGCTTTGAGGTTTGAGAAATCCATATCTGCAATCCCACCGCTGATTGCGAGCAGCAACGGCCGCTACGCAGTTGTCAGGGCCCTTTTGAGTTTTGGAGCACAGTATCCACCAGTTCCTTTGTAGTTGTACGAAGTCAATCAGCCCAGAAGAGAGCAAAGTTTTCACAAGCTGAGGTTCGTGCTCGGGAACGCAGTGGAACATTGCATGGAATGGATTTTGATGTGCTGCAAGAAGGGTCTGGTGGTGTTTCAGTGCCTTGGCACATTGCTGGTGTTTACTGTATACAGATCGATATACACACAATATGTATCAATATGTAATTATGCCTTGTTGTTCTCATTGTTCAGCAGCATACCTATAGCCTGTATGTATATTATATTTACGTATATGAAGCAGCTGCTGCAATCCAGGTGAGTGGCCTAGGCACTACTGCTCCGCCGATGACAAGACTTGAGGCAAAATGTCAGTCAGATACAGGAAGGCCATCAAAGTATATCAAAATCATTTCAAGCCAAGGTCTATATATAATCTTAAACAACCTCCAAGGAAGGTCAACATGTTTGTCAACAATGTTTGTTGGCGACCGCTTACAATCGTATCAATCTTGCAGCAGCATCATAGCGGGTGGCTTTTCGATTTGGCATGTCCTGCTTCAGGCCGTGATTAGCCGAGCAGTCAAAATGTCAGCAAAGTGATTTGGCAAAGGCAAAGGATCCCAGAACAGTAACCTACCATTGCACCATGAAGAGGAAATGTTGGTGTACATATATTTTTGCTTTTATATATGACTGGTTCTCTTCCCCAAAGCCGATTGTTGAAAGGCTAGATAGAAAGAATCCAAAGTGTTCAAGTGTTGCAAAAAGGTGTTCAACCTTCTATGCGCAGATCATTTACACATTTACACATCACTATTCAATCCATTCAGGTTGGAAAATCCTGATGTGTTCGAGGATTTTTCCGAGTTTCACAGCAATCAAGGTTGCCAAGACTGTACAGCTTGCTACCAGAAGTTGCAATTTGCGTTTAAAGAAACAGGCGCGAAATGCACTATTCATATTGCCTCCTAGCGGTTCTGGCCCCTGCTCTTGTGTTTGCTGATTGCTGGCAAATCATAGCACGTACTGGTTGGCTGTCATATAGAGATTAATTTTGATAAATATATTTGATATTTTATATTATAGATACATCATCAATGATTCTAGAATATTCGTAATTATTATATATATATAATGGATTTTCATGGGATAATTTATTCATATACTATTATTAATTATCCGAAAAAATAAAAAACATCTAAATTCGATATTTGAAAATAAAAATAATACAGTATACTAAATATTATTAATATCCGATAAATTAAAAGATATTAGGAATTTGAAAATTATATAAAAGAATATATATATATTAAATTAATATTTAATAATATTTTTTTAATTTAATTTTCGCATTATTGATATTTAGGTATATAAGGTTTTGTAAAATATTGTAAATTATATATTATATTATTATAGTATGAACGATTATTTATATTTAGATTTATTTATAGTATTATTATATTATATATTTTATATTTATATTGATTTATTTTTATATTGTAAAAGGTTTGTGTTGTTATAACTAAGATTTTGATATGATTTTTGACTTGTAGTTTGGATATGGCTACTTTTATGGTTATTAATATTATTATTATTTTTATTTTTATGTTTATTTGCCGTATTTTGCCGCGTATATTTGGTTATTGTTGTGGTTGGTTGCGGAAATTGCCGTTCCTTTTTATAATTTTTTTTTTTTTTTTT
>DF239254.1:252637-274165 GCA_000507305.1 Breviolum minutum Mf 1.05b.01
AATGTTTATTTATTTATTTGGCAATAAATAATCTATATAAATTTTATAGGGGATGTTTCAGGAAAAATACGATTTTGGAGACTAAATATTTCTGGAATAAATTGTACGAGATCCAATGTACGAGTAATATCTCCGATTAAAAAGGTTTGATATTTTAGGAGAATGATTGAATTGAAGTTACCCGTTCAATCTTATTGTGTAGATTCTGCCCGATGCCTCAAAAATTCGTCCGGCCATGGCGAGTAGGGATGAATGATCTTTAGAATTGATAGGTCAATATTATTGAAATGTAGCTCCCTGCAAGACAACCTCTTGTGGATGCTTGGGCCACTTTCATCTCTGGCAAAGCTCTGAATGAACAAGTCAAAGCAAAGGTCGCTGCAATCTCCGGGCCAAGGGCAGTAGGTGAACCTGGGGGTGCCCATTTCCCATCCATTTGAAAAAGGACAGACATTGACCATTAACACCTCAAGGACCTGCAAGCAAAAACGAACTGGCCGCAACACGTTTGCTGCGAGATTGCAAGCCTCAAAAAGTGCTGCAGCAGATTCAGTGTCCTTGAGGTCGGTAAATTGCCTCAGAGCCGCAGGGAAGCAAAACGTTGCACCTGCAAGACTGCTGCTTCACAGTTTCTTGCCTGCGCCCTGTCTCAACCAGAAGCTCGACAAAGAGTTCGAAGGCCTTCAGATAAGAAAATCAATCCAAAAACCGCCACTTTGGGAGGACATGAGTGCAGCGCTAAGGAGCAAACCAATGCTGGTTCACCAGAATCTGCTGGACTACCGAAACGCTCACCCGTGTTGCGAAACACCGCCTGGCAAGACTGAGATCATTGCAACTTCAAAGTTACCAAGGATTCCAAGAATGCAAAATGACTGGATGTGAACAGCCTCCAGCTCACTTTGCGAGAGCCGAAGTTGGGAAGCTTGCGCCAAGCGCAAGTAATCCTGCACGTACCAACAACTGTCTGGCAGGCATAGTAAAGCAAGTGAAAAACGGACAGGCACTGCAACAAAAAGCCAAACTTGGAGAACACTGGACTCAAACGCTTCTTTTCCATGCCAAGATGTGAGATCTCTGCGGCTACAACAACGCAGACTTCGTGTAGCAATTCCGCCTTGCTGATCCATGCACTCGTCTGCATTTAGCAGAATGTACATGACAGAGTTGCCGGTGATGAGATCAAAGCTGAACCGACTTGAACAAAAGGCCGCTCATTCTGTGTCTTTTGCCTGTTCAGAGGCCCAAATAGGGCACAAAAACGTACAATGGACGAGATCAATGAGAAATTCAGATCTCGCTTTGCCAAGATGCCTCATTGCAAGCTGGTTTGAAGAACTGCTTTGGAAACCAGCCTGCACAAAAGATTGTCAGAAATCAAGTGGAAGTTTCAACGAGGTCAGGTGCCAATCGATTGATCAACCTGCCGACCCGCCTTCTTCACCAGTCAGTGTTGTTCCATACAACCAGCCGTTGACATCAGATCCACTAGATCCTGAAGGCAAAAGGTTTCTCCAACAATGGAATGATGAGAGTCAGAAAAAACCTACTTGAAGTGAATGTTCCAACTCTTATGAAATTATATGGAATTATAGTGACTTCATTGTAAATACAATGCAGGACGAGACCCCCCAAAAGGCGAGGCACTTTGATTTGGTGCAGCTCAGTGGCCAAGGATCACGTATTCACCCCGCAAAAGGTCCAAATACCTCAGCTACCAGCTCAACCGGCTCACCAAATGGGTGCTGCTGGGTGCAGGCAAGATACGTTTCGTCAGGATGTTCCGGATCCCAGAAATCACTGCCTGACAAAGAGATCCACTTTGTGAAACAGTTTCTCTTTTGGATTTGCTTGTTCCATCATGTGAGCTTTGCAGGGCACTACTTGCAGACCGAAGACCCCGAAAGTCCGATTTCACTCTACCAACCTTTGCTGCAAAAGGCGAGGAAATTTTGTCTTTCGGTGTAGAAAATAAGAGCCGCATTCAGTTGAAGCCACGATTCATTCAGCGACAAAAAGATGTCCAAAAATTACAAGTTGATCAAATGAATCACTAGTCAGTCTCTAGTCACCAGTCCGACAATTCAAGAAAACTCCGTCGAGTTGCAGCATTGGAGCCACCATGAGATTGGCTTCCGTTGGTCGCATGGTACCCATTGCTGGACGGCCACTTCCAGCTCTGTGCTTCCTGGCTCTTTGGCACGTAAGCGGCACGTATATCATGTGACTCACAATTTGAATATTGTCAGTTTTCCAAATTCAAAGTTCTCTCTGTTTCCCAATTAGCAGCACCAGGCAAGGCATATTCGTAGTTTTTTGGACATACATTGCTTTTTGAGATGTGTTCCTCAATGCAAATCTGTCCTCCGACTTCATGAGCCTGCGATGTTCTGCAGCCCTTTGCACATCCTCGCGGATACGAAAGCTGTTTTCAGCCAAGTCAAAAAAGGGCTTGCGTTCACAGACTCTTTGCTGCAGCTATCCTGATCAGATATCTCCGCCGGGAGGTCAGCATCGATTCCACGGATGCTGTGTTTCCTGGGCAATGGGTCAACACCACATGCCATTGATGTCCAGTTCTTCCTTTTGCGTAGTACTAAAAATACACGGAGGCAAGAACGCCTGACAGAACAAGCAAATGCAGCGCCTACATCTGTGTTGGAAATGCTCAAACTGCACAAAATCAATTGATTGCTTCCAGTCGAAGAATTGGAAAAAGGAAATCTTACGCAGCTTGGACTGGAGTTGCCAACAGCACGAGTTTCACTTATTACGAAACAGTAGCTTAGCTTACCATTGCCATGTTGTCCATTCCAAAGGTGGATTTGCGCTTCTCGATGTTTTCCGCAGGTGCTATATGGCATCAGTGTGCTGCTTCAGCAACAGAAATATTTTTGAACACACTTAGTTGATACATCTTATCACATACCAAAAAGAAGTGCACATACACTCCAAGAAGTGCAACCAGCAGTCCTCAATGTACGAATCCAAAAATGTTCGTCGGGTCCAACCGTCAGCTCGAACCTCTCTAAGCTCTTGGCTAAGCACTGGGGTGCAGCTTAGAGTAGCCACGCTCATATCATTAAAATTGCATCATTCCATGGAGATTAAAGTCATTATAAGTTCGTTGACAGAGTAGATACGTCTATGATCGTCTATTATGGTAGCATACTGGACTCGTGCAAGAGCCCACGATTTCTTTTGTATCATCGAGGTCCACAGGTACACACTGAAAATGATAGGTGTCAAGGGGTTCTTGTAGTAGTTATCCGGCTTTGGCGAAAGAGTTGGGGAAGATCCGCCAAAAACGTGTCAGTGTACACTACAAACAAGTGATTTCAAAGTGTTAAGATTGCAAAACATCAATTTTATGGGATCGCGAGGGAGTTGCGAAAGAGGAGTTACTGGCAACCTTTACATTACCTGACATGCAACTCGCTGTGAGTAGTTTTCTATGGCCTTGCAGTCCCATCATCATAGACCATGTTGTTGACTACGGTCTCCACATCTTGCTCTACATTTTCCTTGTGCCAAACGATTAAGGCATGATTCAATGATTCGTCTAGCTCAACAGGTCAAATTGGAACCTGTGAAACCGTGTCTAAAGTCGTGCAATCAAGACTCAGAAACTGTATGACACCTGAGGCACGGCAATGCATCCCAAAGACGAACAAAGCCACCTCCACGGAGCCATTTTGACAAACACACTTTGCACTTTGAATGATTTGGATGTATCACACCAAGTATCAAAACAGGAGCAAGTTACAACGGAGGCCTTTGGTTAATCTGTCAGATTCCCAGCCTGCTGTGAAGTAGAGACCTCTCTTTTGCCCAGCATGTCTTAGGAGACACGTCATTGCCTGATTGTCTCATTTTGGCTGCCAAGAAGACACATTGCACATGCAAAAGAAATGAAAAATGATAAAGCCGTTGCATGACCGAGCCTTTGAAAGCTTTGAAAGCTCATTGTAGCGACCCTTGTACTGGCCACCCGCCATTTCTCTTGGCAGAAGTGTGGATTACAAACTGGGCTCTGAAATTTTGTCCTTCATTTGGCTACTCAGTATGGTTCTTCATTCTTCCTTTGTTAGAATGCAAGTGATTGAACTTCTGCAGTCAGTTATCCAAATTCAGGCGGACTGGACTTCAAGTCTGCTTCAGCAGTGCTTTGTGTTTTGAGCTCTTCCCCAGTGCTGTTTTCTCTCTCTCAATTTCTGCTGAGCTCTAAATGGCTTTGGATATATCTTTGGAGTTTCCACGTTGTGCATTTGTGCATTCAGAATACATCCACTCTGCATGTTGCTAAGCTGCAAAATTCTGGTCTTGTCCTGCAATCCCAAGGCAACTCTTCCAGAGCGGCCTCCGCCAGGTTTCGCCACAGATCCCGCCTGAGCCACATTGAGACACTTGACACTTCAGTTGTGAGAAAATGACCAAAGTTGTTTGCGAACCATCCAGGAAGCAATTGAAAGGCCATGGAGACCGAGTAGGTGACTGCCCGACTCGCGAAGGCATGGAAAAGCTGCTTCATAGCCTTGGAATTTTCAAATCATCTCAGCTTAAGCCTTGGTTGTTTCCTGCGATTGCTCCCAGCCTGTCCCAGCTCTTCAGGAGAAGCCATTCCGGAAGAACCAACCTCACAATGCAACGGACATGCCCTCAGACGCACGAAATGCTGAGCCTGAGTGAAGATGCCATAGCTCCATGCAGGAAGCAACGTGAATAGCAAAGGAGCACACATAAGACGAGCTGTTGGCCCCACGGGTCTCACCACCTGTCGTCGTTATTATCATCGTTGTCAACATCATCTTCTTCTTGATCATCATCAACAACAACAACAACAACAACAACAACAACAACAACAACAACCATAACAAGAAGAAGAAGAAGAAGAAGCAAAACCACCACTACAACGACAACCAGCAGCAAACCTGTTCTTTGTGATGTCAATCAAAAGCAGTAGAGCTGTGCAAAATCCATAAAGTGACCTTCCCCGCTGGCTTTGGCTGCGGAAGGCATACCACCTTCCGGCCAATGCATCTAATCATGCAATTACTGTTTGGCAAATTTTCTGTATACCTAATCCCACTTCAAATACCTGCAATGCTCGGGGGCGGCGCTGGCGGCGGTGGTGGCCTCTGACAAAAGTTGATACAACCATAGTTTAATTGTACAGTTCAACTGTACACTAACCCCACTGCAACCTCTGCAACCTTTCTACTCCCTGTTTTGGAGCTTTTGATTTTGAAGGAGTTTCCTCCCAGCTCTTGAGCTCCAAGCGCGCGGAGCAGGCCGCCGCGAGGGGTACGACCTACCTAGGGCGCAACACAGCGACCTTCGCCTACACCCCACAGACAAGTAAAATGGAAAAGTCATGGTGAAAGGGTGTATAGTGGTGCTATTGTACAATATGCCATCATGTTTCCGGACTTACCTCCCATTTATGAGGGTATCGGCCACTGGCCACTCAGTAGGTGGAGGGGAATCCCTCCACTAGTAGCGGCAGGTGCTACAAGTACGAAAAAATCGTTCTGACATTCCACTATACTGATTGGTTGTTAGTACCTTGCGGTGGCTTATTACTATAAGCTTTAAACCCCAGAACTGGGCAGAACCCACACAACAAGTGCTTCTTTTCATCGCTCATCGTTTTGGCTTTTTTTCATCGCTCATCGTTTTGAAGCTTCCAACAAAACCACAAACTTACCAAGGCAAAACAACTGTCAACCCTCCCCCTTGCATGGTTTTTCTCCCAGTCGAAGGCACTCCAAGCTCAGAGGCTTCGTTGACTCCGAAGGTGGCCTTCGACAAGGCGACACTTTGGGACCGAACAAGAAGCGACAACTTGACAGAGCAGATCCTCCGGCATCTCGGCATTCAGCGAAGTATCAGCAAAAGGCCTTGCCCATCCACAAACATGTTTTACATTGTTTTACCGTTTACCCTTTTACCTCTGTCACATAGCGAGGGAAATGATCAAAGGTGAATGGGACATGACATGTTATAAACCTCTCATCTGAAGTGGTTGATGGGGCCCCTGTGGCTTGTCACATGCTTCTGCCTTTGATTGCGCCCTCGTGGCCGTCCGTCGCCAAAGTCTGGTGGTGGAGCCTGATCAGCAACCGATTTGTTCACATACTTCTTGTCACAGTGAAGTCATCCAAGGCTCAAACTGCATCCAGTGGAGGTGGCACAGGTGGTGGAGCCATTTCGGAAAGCATTCGTCCCTGCACCGGGGGGGCATTTTCTGTCAAACAGATCCAAAACTGTGACACTCAATGAAGGACGATCTCTACACTCTACATGGCTTTGAGGGTATGAAAAATACATCATCAAAAAGGCATCCACCTCCAACATTGGGTGAAGCGGCTTTTCTCTTGGAGAATTGCCTTTCAATATTCCTTGCAGGCCAGCTGAAGCCTCGGGTTGGTGGAAGTGTTGCAGCTCTTGGTCACCAAGAGTGAAACATCAAAGCTGCGGACAAATAGTGGTCTGGCAGTATTTGAAGCTTCCTGCAAATCATCTAGACCCCCAAGCAAGCTGCATATATACACATCTCAACTGGAAAGTACGAGCGGAAAAGCTGTCATGGCGAATGGCAAAATCAAAAACATCTTCTCCTCTTCTAGTACTCGAAGCTGGCGCCTTGCAGTTTTTCTGGTAGAACTTCTCACTTTCTCCAAAAGTTCCACACCAATTCCAAGTTTCTCAATGCAACTGGGTGCCAGACTTTTTTTGCTCAATGCCCCGTTGGAGGGAAATGAGTTCCTCTTCTGCACTCACCTAACATCATGCTGAAAAACTGCAAGAACACAAAGATTGACAAGATTGGAACCTTTACATCACTGCTGTACTGAGACAAGTTGACTTGCCTGTGAGCCCGATTGTGCAAGAGCTGTGCCTTTGGCAGAACTTCTTGCCTGTCATTCGAGTCTTTCCGAATCATTTCACACATGCTTTAACTTATGATTTTCTACACTGAAAATGACAACTCAATTGAATGCAATTCTGTCCTCTTTGTCAGGCCAAGAAGAGGATGCTTGGCCTTTCCAGAGTGTAAAACATCAACAAAACATAAATACATCTACAGATTTCCTCATGTCATGTGCCTGGCAAATCCGTAGAGCCTGTCTCACCTGCCTGGCATCGATCAGGCAGTGACATGGTGATGAGTGTTTGATTTTCAAATGACTTGATGACCCAGTGCCTTGCTTGGGTTTGATGCAAAAGCTGGACCTTTATAAGCAATGGAGCTTTCATGCACTGATGACCCATCTCGAGTGAAGCACAACACACTGTGCCATTGTGCTGAGGTCATCACGAACACCTTTGAGCCTTATTGGCAAAGATCAAATTCAATCCATAGGAAGTGGATGAAACTGGTGAAAACACGGATCATCTTGTCACCAAACAGCAGCACTGTTCTCTTTATGGGCTGTGGATGGTTTCAGGCTCCTTGGCCAACTCAGGTGTAGGCGTTCCAGCTGCAGGTTGCACGGACGCTCTGCCACCTTCTTCCTTCAGGGGCGCACAAATAGAAACAGGAAATCGTGTTGAAAAATGTTCGTCCAACATTCTCATTGTACTCATATGAGTTGAGTCGAAACCTGGTGACAAATTAAGTGCTGCAGTGTCCTTCCCAGACATGGTTTCCAGAAGCCGCTTTTGCCTGCGGCTTCAAAACATCCACACTGAAACATGAGGAAAGTATCAGCATATTACACCCCCGAAAACTAACATGGAACCCAAAAAGTGGCGGTTTGTAGATGTTTCTCCTTTTCCAAGTTGATNCGTAACGTAACGGTAAACCGGTTAAAGGTTGGTTACGGTTTAGTTAGTTCTTTCGTTTCCTTTACCTTTACGTAGTTAGTTATTACGTTCGTACGTCCATGTTAGTTTTCGGGGGGTGTATGTTTAGGGCTCCGTTTGCTGCTTCAACCATGACAGCTCGACGTCAGATACTGCTTCTGTATCTCTGCCCTCATTCCTGGCCAGGGCCCCACACCAAGACTTTGTCGAAATCAAAGGTAGAAATGCATACAAAGGACATTTGCTTCAATTTGTCTTCATTTCTCCAACATTCATCTCAGCAACCAAAAAAGGTCCAAACTAATTGCGCCTTCCAGCTGTTTCTCCACATCACCTGACAGCAAGTCTTGTCACAAATGGTCACAGTACACGCGAGAACTACAAAGAACATCACCGCTTGTAGCATCTGATAGCTGTTGCAATGGTGCAAACAAGCAACCTAGCTCATCTTCGCGTAGGCGTACAGTCCTTTCCCACTCCTGCGAGAACTATCTGGTAGGTAGACACCATGCCACACGAGGAACCCACATGAAATTGAAGCTCCTGGACTCGGTCGACTTCAGAATGGATAGCATCACCTACATGAAGGAGCACTGCCTGTGCCAAGGGCAAAGTGACACTTCGTCATGAAATTGAAATCATATAGCATTTCTTCAACACTCAAATACACTAAATGTAATGAATACACTGAATACACCTACAGTTTCATTAAAGTTCTTCCATGGCCTGATGCTCTACCAGCTGATCTCGGCACCTGCACAACTTCCCCAAATCACCGAGCTCAATGTGGGAACAGCACAGCAGCACAGCAGCACAGCCCAGGCCGCCCAGAACCCACACGGTGCCAACCCTGTGGGCCTCTCGAGCTCGCTGCGGACTTCTGCCAGTCGTCGCCACTCGTCAGCGGCAGACCAAGCAAGTCGAGAGGAGGCCTGGATCTGAAACGAGTTCGTCGTAAGAATTCAATTCTGGATCCAACAAAAAACAGTAAGTGCAGTAAGTGCAGTAAGTGCAGTCTGTGCAAGTCTGTTAACAGATTCAACCTCTGGGTTTTAAAGTTTGAGAGATGGAATGCAATGACAAATGACGATGAATCAACAGCATCTGCAACTTCCACTCTGCCTCTGATGGATCAGATCGATCCCCTCTCGCACCTGATCCCACAGTCTCATGGAAGATTAAGTGCTGGAGCTGGAGAGTTTCTGAATTTTGGATCTACGACCTCACCCAGGCACCTCCTGTTAGGGCAACTGTTGTGACATCAGGAGGTGGAATATCCTAGGTTGCTGAAGTTCAAACTCAGCTCAGGAAGCACAGGATGAGGTCACAACTGGCACTGGCAAAGGTGGATTCTCTCGCAACCATCTCAAAGACCTCAAATCTTCAACAAAAATTGCCCAAGAAAAACTCCAACTCCAACAATCCTAATGGACCCGTAGGACCATGGTAACAATGACATCCAGCCAAGCTACGGAAGCTGCTCCGTAAAGGTGCCACCGGCCCCTTTTTGGATGCGACCATTGCCTTTGCCTTTGGCCTGCCATTTTTGGTTGCTTGGCAACACGTCTCATTCTAATTCAAGTTCAAAAATCAAACTTGATATGAATAGATATGATATCATATTATAATATATTATATAGATTGATTAATGTCTCTGCAAACTCCAGTTCAGTTTTGTGAATGCACTCCATGACAGATACAACAGCCAAGTTTTGGGGCCCACCTTTGCTTCTGCATTAATCTTTTCAGGGATCAAACCTCATAGCGCAAACTCAAAATCAACTGATGGCCTGCAAGAGTTTGGACAAGGCCACCACCAATGATTCGAGGCATCAGGGGTGATCCTCGAATAGGATGACCATCCAGAAGGACCTGGATGATGGACAACACACAACCAGACTAACGACACCAGGATACTGATCATTTTGACGGCACCTCCAACTTCAGCGGCCCTTGTGCCCAGTCCGGCACAGAGTAGGTGACTGTGTAGGTACCATCCTGGCATCGAAGAGCAAATAAAACGTCTGCTCAAAATCAGAACAGCTCAAAACTGTTCTTGTTTTGAGATCGTTTTGAGACGCACTATATTCAAGAACTTCCCTGAGGCTTTTGTTTTGGATAGCTTCGCTGTTTCTTCTCTGAACCCATGCATGCGGGCGCACGGAAAACATGTTGAAAAAAAAGAAAAACATGTTTTCCGTGCGCCCGCACGCATGATGAAATTCATCGGTCGTGCAGTGCAAGGACCCCCGGATCATGGGTCTTGGACCAAGTTCGTACACCAAGTTCCTAAGAGAGCGCACAAACGCGTGGCTTTGAAACATCGAGGAATCTTCACTGAAACATCAACGAAACATGTTGATGGTTTGCAAATGTTACTACCGCAACACGTCTGTGAGATGATAGATCATGATAGCAGTTGCCAGTTGCCTGCAAAGGGAAACTGCCTCGAGCTTACACGAGACGAGTCACACAGAAACCCTCCTGCTAACATCTGCCGAGCCCTCGGCCGGCTCTGGCCCCTCCGGAGATTGCCACATTCTCAAAGTCGAGTGCCAAGGATCTCCAAGCCACAAAGCGTCAGAATTCCCTTCCTCGGCAAGGAAATCCGAACTCGCGTGCCTTCCAGGCCGCACCATAGCAAGCTGGTGGCGCCTTGCCCAACCGTTCGTTGTTTCCCACCACAGACTTTTACATCGACTGAAATTTCATAAGGGGACAAACGATCTCCACAACAATCGCCGCGGTTCATGAGGATCACATATGTCACAAAGAATTTGTCTTTCTCGTTGTGCTTGAGAAAGTTGCTGTTATATTCCAGCCATGGATGCCATTGCTCCTCGGTGTGGGTGCAGCCGCCATGGGAGTATGTTGTATCCCACTTCATCACCGCAAGGTTTGGGTGGCCCCATTGTTTGCTGTTGTGGATTGATAAAAACTGTTGTGGAACATGGACCTCTCCAGTTTCTGCAGGAGCTCCTTGTTTTTGCCTCTCATCGTTGCAAAGCCAATGGAAACCGTAAACACCGTGAGCTCTGTTTCCGGGTCTGAAACCATCTCCAAATCGCCCTTATTTTTGTTACCAAGGGTGAGTGTGTGGTCTCCATGTTGTGGGGTCCACTGGAAACGGCGTGTGCCGACATTCTTCAACTCCTGGTTTTTCAACACCTGGTTGTTGATCACAGCCATTGATCCATCCTCACCGGACACGGCTATATCGTAGGCAACATGGCGACCATAGGCATATATCGTGCAGGAAGTACCTCCCTTGACTTCAATGCACTCTGCCCCAACTTCATAAATGTATGTCATCATGGCACCAAAATATGAATCCACCGGAATACTGAACGCCACGGGGAAGATCTTTTGCCTGAATGTTCACAGAAGCATTCATCAAATCATTCACCGAAGCATTCGTTCGATCCATATCCGTCAAGTTTTTTCACGAAATCGATATGCAGATGCTGATTGGATGCCGCTCGCTGCGAGAGCGGCAAAAACCATCAGGACACCTGGTCGGACGCCCTGAGCGGCCATATTGTGTGAACCTGGGTCAAATTGCAACACAAAGTGTCAGAAAACGGCAGTGATGGAAGACCCGCAAGTCTTCTGCTATGAGCTTATATGAGCTTGAACCACCTAAAAAAGCGGGGAAACAAAAACCTCTCATCCTACGACAGGAAAACAAGAGCTTCACGTGCCAAGAAATTGGGCATCTGACCTAAACGTGCCCCCACAATGTGGGCCCCAAGGACTGTGCTGTGGTGACCCTCCCTGTGATCTTGGGCACTGAAGCTAGATCCAAGTTATGAGCCTCGTTGTCGCTTACTTCATGCAGCCGGACATGGGCACTCGCACGGACACCGAAACCTAAGCTCCCAAACCCACTGTACGACCCCAGCAGCTAGAGCTCAACATACCTTTTCGAACTGAGTCTTTGTCGCGCTCCTCCCTCTCCACACAAGTTGCCAAATTCATCCATAGCCTCAAATCAAATCATCAAAGTTACCATGCAAAATTTCAAAGTCCTCAAAGTCCTCAAAGTCCTTGACTTCGAAAAGGAAATCAAAGCTTTTGCAGATTTCAACATCTGAGCTCTGAACCTGGATCGTGAACTCTGCAGAACCACCAAGTGTGCAACGTTGCACACCCTCTCCACGGACCTGTTGACAAGGCTGTAGCAGTTCATTTAATTGAATAATTTCATATCATATACATATAGCATCATATATATATATATACTATATACCGATTCTTATTTTCATAACCTTCAAAGAACTCCTGACTTAGTTTGCACACATCTGGCAAAGAATTTGCAAATCGTGCCTGGGTTGTGGTTGCACTAGGCGATCCTGGCCTAGTGAATCACTCAGCACCCCGAAGCCCAGAAAGTGCTACATGGGAATCCGCCACAGCAGGTGCAAGAAAACCTGTATCAAAATGTATCAAATATCTCCGGTACATGTTTACCACTATGCTTGCCATTGCTGGGCGGAAAGCCACCTTGCTTTCGCGTACGCGTAATTTTGAAGATGTTTTATCCGCTGGCTTTACCAGTGTGCCATTTGATTGCACACACATTGCCAAACATACTGAAACAAGTGTTGTTCGTAATTAGGTGGGTGTCATGTCAAGCTGTTGCATACAACTGCATTTTCATTACTTTTGGGTTGCCAGTTTTGCAAATGAATTTGGTAGGGACTTGCTGCAAAAACCCGCACCCTGAATGATTTGGAAGAAACTGCGAAGCCAGGTGAACGGGATACTTGGACATACAGTAGATTTGATGCTAGCTGCTAGCACCATCCTTTAACTTCTAAGCATCCGGCGAAATGTGAATGATGACAGGACCTGTCGATTGCTTCAATGCACTTCGCAAATATTATGACATCCCCTGGTTGAGATATTAAGTTATTAAGTATACATCCATGCACTTCATCTGGGGCCACAAACACATGGGCAGCTTGTTGCCATCCACAAAAGCATTGATCTCGTAGCTGCCCGGTGTGGCGCAGACAAACTGGATGTGGTAGGTGCCATCCTTCGCTTCAGTGGTCCGTACTGTTCACCTTGAATGACATGAGTGCCCAGCCTGCAGATCTTCCACAAAGGGACGAGGCTCAGGTTGAGTTTTCGACATCAAATTGGTGCCCGTCCTGATGGAAAAAGGATTCGAAGAATAAGAATCACAAGAAAGAAATGGCCATCTAGTCTTGTCCACACGGCACAAAGACTGAAGCTGAGGGGAGAACACGATGCATGTAACTGATGAGCCACCCTCCTTCATGACCTCAACGAACGATAACAAACACCTCTCATGTTATTATCTCATGTTGCCCTTCTCAAAACCCATCAACGCATCAACGCTCCACAAAGTCCACGGGGTAGGGATTTGTCATTTCCCCAATCGTGAGTTCTCCCAGCACTTAGGAGTTCGCTTCATATTCAGTATGTTGTATTACCTATATATAAGAATATTTTACAATCATATATGCCATATATTATCAGAATACCAACAGGAATCAGGGGTTTTGGCCACCGCTCATCTCACATATGCCTTTCCATCCATGAGATTGGTACATCGCCGTCTTCGGTGATCGCGGTCACCTTGATGGTTGCAACTGCCGCAAATGATCGGGCGAGAGGATTGCAGAAGTATAGCCTTCAAGAGGTGGCAGTCGATTTTGTAAAGTTTATCCGTATCATAGTATATCAAACCTTTCGAACCAATAATATCATATATATAGTATGTATACTGTATACATACATATTTATATGAATTGTATATGATCTGCTTGGTCCGTTTGGAACTTTCGAAGAAGTGGCAAATGTTTTTTTCCTGGGCATCCCTTACTGTGAATCGAAGGCGATCTCCACATTTACCACCAACCAAAGCAGGTCCATGTGCCAAGCAATTGGCAGCCTGGGACCATGCTGCAGGTTGTTGTTGGAAGAATTGGCTATGGCGCTATGCTGCAGAATCGCCTTAGCCTTGAGTGCTCGAGGTAAAGCAGGCCTCATTTGAGCATTTCATGGAAAAGCATCTGCAAGGCAGGGTATATCCAACATAATCATGAATCATTGTACAATTTGGTACAATCATTCAAAATGGATTCCACTGTAACTTGAGATTGAAAACTGTTGATAGATGTAGTCTCTGGTACAGATTTGCAAAGGTTTGAGTAAATGCCCTCAGATTCAAGCTGCTCCAAAGCCTTCTTTTGTGCTGAGATCACTTCATCAGCCCTGACAATTGACAAGATGTCATTAAGGCTCGGAAGTGGTGAATTTCTGTAACACTTGTTGGATTTGAAAATTTCAACTGTCATCTCGGAGTCCTTGTTCCTTCAACTCCCACACGTGGAGGTCTTTGCCTCAAGCATAGCCGCATAGCCACATAGCCACATAGCACAAGAAAGCAATAAAAATCTGCAGCTCAGAAGCCGAAAGCTCAGGCCAGCTTTGGAGCCCCTGGGTGTTACAATCAGAATGGACCCTCGAAGTTCAACTGATCTGTAGAAACCTTGAATTTCAAACCTTCCAAAAATATTCAAAAAGGATTGGCTATGATTGGCTTTTGTGTGTTTGTCTACTTCAGCTTTTCCTGTTCCACTTTCCCTGGCTCCTCGCTAACGGTCCAAGGAGGGAGTCTACATCCAATGAATTCAGATCGATTCCAAGCAGCAAGGCACCTGGAAAGCATGAAATGAAAGAGACCATGGCCACAGCGGTAAAGGCACAACGAAGTCACAACATTCCTATGTCGGAAACCTCCATAATCTTCCACACTTCAGAAATTCTGTGTGCATTAAGCGAAACCCTCCAAGTAAACTTTCCAGTAAATTCTGGTGTTGAAGTCAGGTTCCAATTGATTAAATGATTTAAGTGCATTCCAACAGCTTTTCCGGGGAAGCATCCTTCATCATCCGCCATCGCAGAAGTTTCCTGTGCAACTCAAGGCATCAGGACAGCACGCCACTGGCTCGCGGAATCCAAACGTGGAAGCGCAATCTGTCAACTCCGTCGTTGGGAGTCTTTTTTTGGCACTGTATATACATAGTAGTACATAATGATGCACACGAATAAGGATGCCAATTGCACCTATTTGACTGGTAGTTTCATGTTTCACTTCTCCATTGATTGGATTCAATATCATGTGTGTACACTTTCAGTCTTCGAGAACATTCCAACATCCTTCCTTTGTAGCTTTTTCTCCTGCTGATCAAGCTGCAGTTGAAGCACTCTGAATATACACTGCGTCTCAGGAACCAAAACATTGACACCTTGCCAACTTAAGTTGGAATTAATTCGCGTTTGAAAAAGGATATTGAAAGTGGTCATTGAACATGCAGTTGTTGAGTGTTCCTGCAAGACTAAGACTGTCTCATATGTTCAGCATTTGTAAGCTCCTCTTGCTACGTTCATCAATTCCAAATGATGCTTCAGGATCTTAAGATTCACCGTGACTAGATTCCTGCAAGTCTTCGTAGAATCCGTTTTTATAACTGATAATCCACAAGAAGCACTTCAGCGTCCTTTTTCTCCATCCTCTTAAGCTCTGTTCAGTATTGTGTGGCTGGTACCACCAAAATACCATGTCTGGAGCCAAGTGTAATGTAACATTGGGTGGCAAACTTGCATGAGCTGCTTCAACAACACCTGGCCAAATCTTAGCATAGTCATGGCCAGCAAGCACTCCACCACTGCGAACCAAAGGGCTCCATGCCGCAATGTCTTTGATCGCGGCAATTTCACTGTGATCTGCGTCAACAAAGGCCAAATCAAAACTGGGACCTCTCCAAGAAAGAGCTGCAGTGTCACTATGGCCCACCAGTAACTGCGCACGTGATCCCAACCAAGGCCCTACAGCTGCTCGTGCGTGACTAAGGATCCAGCCTCCCTTCTCAGGACCCTTTGTATCTACATCTGGATACAGGTCTACTCCCAGCCACTTCAATTCAGGATGAGCCTCCAGTAAACGCACCGACACATCAGCATGATCAACGCCTATTTCGACTACCTCAGGCTGGGCAATTGGCACTGGACCATGCTTTAAAGCAAAGAGCAGAACTGAAAACCGATGAAGTATCCCCTTTTTGGCAAGCCAATTTGCAGCATCTCCATGAAATTGGGCATGGGCAACACGTCGATCGCCATGTTCCAATACTTCATCTCCAAGCAGTTGTGCACATTCCAAAAACTCTGTAAAAACAATCGATGCATTGTCGATTGCAGCCAGACCACTCCCAAACTCTGCTTTCCCGGAAGCCAAAGCGCTGAGTGGAAACAGTATTTCTCGAGGAAGCGCCTGTGTGATCAATGCAGCTGTGGTGGTTCCAAATGCAGATTGCACAAACCCAGATCGGGTCAAAAGTCGAGTGGCTTGTCGAAATCTCCTTAACATCATACACCAAGCAGATTGCCAGGTCGGAAGCATTTGAGAGCATTGTTCAACAAAATTTCCACAAAAGATGCGCACATAAACAGCAGTCATGGCTATCTCATAGATCCCATTGCTGATAACATGGTGAAATTGTGGAGCTCCCACATTCACAAGCGCTGCTGTTCGATTTACTGGCAAGCTTTCTCGAGGGACATTCATTGGAATTCTTTTTCTCCGATAGTCTTTCCATGTGCATCTTCCAGCGATCGCCTGCTCTGCAATCTCAAAGAATGCCAAAGGTAGGCCTTGCCAAGTCTCTCTGCTTCGAATGAAGTCTTTTTCTTCGTTTTCCAACCACCTCCCAAATCCCGTCATCAAGGCGCAAACCTCTTCTGCTCATTCTTAGATACAGTAAAGTGTGTGGATACTCAGGGAAATACCAAATCCCTGGTTTGCTGCGTAAGTGTCGAGGCACTTGTGATTTTTTCCAGAAACTTGACATGCAACAAATTATAAGATACAAAAAACAGTATCTCTAGGTATGTCAGACAGTGTCTAATAAATGCTTGCCGTACGACTTGGAAGCAATTGAAGGCTTTGAGGAGGAATGTGCTACCCGACTCTTGAATGGTTCTAGACCTGAAAACTGCAGCAGTAGACAAACGAGTTGATTCACATGACCGCTGCAAAACCCGTATAACTACCGTATAACCATGCAGGGTATGGCAGCCAGGGATTCCTGCATCACAGTTCTTTTATCATTTTAGTTTGATATCAAACAAATTCAAACAACCTTCGCAAACAACTCTTTTTTTCTGTGGATAGCTCGAAAGGTCTTGCTCTCAGGGTGGGAGTGGGCCCAAATGTGTAGTGTAGTACTCCATGCAGTTTTGCAGGATCCAGCTTTTCTATGCTTTTCGAACTGGACGCTTTTCCCAAGGGTCCCACGCATGCATTCTCGCATGTTCTTGGCCTCATGGAATCAGCTTCTCACGCCTTGGCACTTGGATTTCGTGTGTCTCAAAATTCTGGACCCCAAAAATTGAATGCTTGGAAACGAATAGTTTCAGCAGGAAACCAAATGGACCTAAATTGTAGAAACCAAATCATCCAAATCGATAGCTTTAGGCTTTAAGTGACTGGGCGCCAGACCGGAAGAATTCTCTCAAGTGACTTACTTGCCAAAGGACAAGTCCACCCTCCATTGCCTCTACAATTTCTGAGCTTTCAGCTATTGAAAGATCACATTTCACCACAATCAAAAGGACTGCAAAGACATGACAGCAGAGCCATGATGAACAGAGCTACCCAGACCTTAGCAGTGGAAGCTCCTGTTGCTCCGAATTGAAGCCCATTCAAAGTCATTCACTGTGCAAGAATTGCAAACAAGCGACCACGTGCCGGTTGACCAGTTCCGAAGCATCTCGAAACTCCATCTCCGTGGTCCTTTCGTACCTGCAATCCGATCCAAGTCATCCAAGTCCAGAAATTCCGAAGCGCTGCAAGTTTTCATGACATTCCCAGGCTCTAAAGCGCGATGAGAGCGGCTTGTTGAACCATTTTTTGGCGCGATGAGTGCGACGGGTTTCTCAGGTGCACAATGCCTTGGATGATTCATAAAACAAGTTATCCTGAAAAATTGAGGCAAAATGAAACCTTCTTGAAACAAGTTTGCGAGAAGATAGACAAAGGTTTCCTTTGGCAAGATGTGTGGCGTTTTTGTCCCAACCCCTTTCTTACCTTCCCTCCAAGTTGCAAGGCTTGGAGCAAACTCGTGACACTCTCCTAGCTGTCGATGAAGCGTGCCTTTTTGGAAGGAGCTTCAACGTAAGGCATGCAAATGTTACCTAGTGACACTGCTGTCGAATTGCCTCAAGAGAGGTTTGGGAACAAATTACCACCGGTGTCTGTTTGTATATCTTTGGGGGGAAGCTAGTACATTTGGGAGACAGCAGACGGCCTGTGCATGGGCCTTGCTTGACTCAGCAGAGTTTGGCCCTGCTATTGTGTAGTCACTACAGGCAATGTACAGGGTGTACAAGCCTGTCAAAACTTGCATGTCTGTATGGCTGAGTGTCAGCCAGGATCTCAAAGCACCCACAACTGTAGAAACTCCATGGAGATTTGCACTTTAGCTCAAACTACATCAACCATTTCCTAATTCCAACATCTCACAGACTGCGAGGTGATACATGCATAGCCACTGCTCAAAAAAATTCAGCTGCGATGTCACATGCCTTCGAAAGGCCTCACGTCTTAAATCTTTCATGAAGAAGAATCGTATCATTTCTATGGCAACCGGCAACGAGACGAATCGCTATCAAGTGTGGCTTCCAAATTCGTATTCAAAGGCCAAATTTTGGCGAAGCGGTGAGCTGATCATCTTGTTCGAAATCCGCTCTCCATGCCGAAACATCAAAGAGAATAATCTCTCAGCAGCAGATTCCCTGCGAATCAGCACACGATTTTGCCCGCTTAGATTCCATCACCTCAATAGTGTAGTCTTTGTATTGGTGGTTCTACGGTTCTTTTTTAGAAGACTTGCGGACAAAAACGCATGGGCAAAGTACTAGTCGCAGCACCTGTCTGTCAGTCCTGCTTGTTCTGAACGAGCTTGTGAACATGGCAAAGAAAGTCAACCTGCAATTCGAACAGCGAATCTGCCTAGATGTTTCTGTTCCACAAATGGAAAAAAACTGAAAAAGAGCATGAAGTGGCCGAATCGCCAAATCCCGCCCATCCGTAAGTAAGTCTTGCACATAAGCGGACTCTGCTCCGGCCCGATCTTCTGCTAGTGATGCTAAAACGCGTGACCTGAGTAGACTTCGAGTGATAGACTGGCCAAAAGTTGAGCGGGGCTATATCTACTGGAAAAGCCATCTAGCTTTTGCGAGCTTCATGATGCCACAAGGCTGAGACTCCTCTGGAGTACCCGGAAGCACCACGTGAAATGATTGCCAAGGAAGCCTAGGCTGAACACTGGATCACAAAACAAGAAGCGAGAAAAAGAAACAGCTAGAAACCATATGTGAAAGTTCAGGAGTCCAGGATAAGTTTCGCATCAATATGACATGAAAGGACAGAGATTCAACAGCAAACAATAAAAAGATATAAAAAGTAAATCTGAGTCTCTTGCCTCCACCTTTCTCGACGAATTTGTTGTACACATGCCAGCATTCGTTCTGCTTCCTCACTGAGAGAGTCGACATAATCCTGCACCAAGTAATGCGCTGACCTCTAAAATGTGGCAAGAAAATGGCAATTCATGCAGCTCCTCTGGTGCGGCGAGAATCATTGCTACATCTTGCAATGTCTCCGCTCCAAACCTTGAGACCGTGGTTTAGGTGAGCCAAAAAAATGTCGTAGTCGTAGATCTGCTAGGAGATTCATCTTGCCAAGTGACTTCGCTTTGTGAGAATACAGCATGATGCAGTCTTGAGAACTAGATTTAAATGATTCCGCTGTCCGAAATCCTGGGTCCTTATTCGCAGCATAGGGACACTTGATAGAGGATCTCCTGGTCCACGTTTGGTCTGACCTAGAACAGAAAGTGCAGTTTTCCCGCGATTCACATGGGTTGAAGCCGTGAGAGTATGCTCGATTTAGGGCCGAGCATAGAGTCGAAGGCTGATGCCATTGTCTATCCTTCCAAAGCATTTTTGTGATCACCAAAGTCAGTCGTGGTTCGGAAAAACTGTGCTGCTGAGCGACAAATATATTCGATCTGTCGCAAGTTTGTCACCTGTCGTGATCCGAAGCATCTGGAATGCCAGAAATGAATGGTAAACATGTATAGCATGAGTTGTTGCGCAAGCCAAGAGATCAAAAGCTAAGAGCATTGCTGGAACCCGCAACAGTTGGGGGCATGAAGACCTGATAACAACATCTCTACATTACATCCTGTTTGAGACCTGGACGGACTCACTCTTCTCACTCTTCCCTCTGAGACTCACGCATTGTCACCAATTCCTGTGGGTATTCCAGCTCTCTCAGACAATGGATGCATGGTATAAACCTGAGGAAGAAACGATCGAAGCATTCCTCCAATTGCTCTCATAAACATTTCTGCAGTTGCTTTATTCTGTTGGCTTCATCAAAACTGCGTTGGACTAAACTTGCCCATCTCAGGCTCATACCCTTGGGTACACCAGTGGCGATGTCAATCCAATAGGTAGGCCCAGAGACTCAGCAGCGAAGTTGGAATTTTGACTTGATGACTTTGTAACACAGAGTTCGGTCATCCCCCTGAGCTAGAGACTCTGATGAGAGAGACTATCCTGAGAAGAAGTACCATTTGAACCAGCTGCAGCAATGTGAACATGCGTCCAACTCAGCTATCTATGATAGAAATCCTGATCCAATATTATAGTGGATTTTACACTTGCCACGGTTGATTGCCGGAGGGTCGCGATATTTCCTCTCTCATTCTTGTTTTTCTGAGCAAGCTGCCTATCATCCACTTTGATGTCTGAACCTGCAAAGTCAGGATTTTTTATCCATACTTCTGACACTCAACACAGCTGAAATGTCTAAAGTCTCAAAAATCATCTTGGCCATCCACCTGCCCTGAAAGCAGGAAACTTCCGAATGGATCCGATGTACAGGGGCCTGAAAGCGCAGCCAAGCTTCGACAACAAAAAGTGTACAAAGCATGTAAGCATGTGCATTCAGTGCATTTCAAGCTCAGGGAATCACAGTAGCTTCAATGACTCCGGGAGAATCAGCTGACCAGCCTTAAAAGCATGGCCAGATTGAGCTCACGAAAGCCATTCGTAATAGGCACATCCGGCACATTTGAGTTTGAAAAGCTATGTCCGCTATTGAAAACATCGAGGACCAGACCGATGTCATTGAAGCACAGTTGGACCGGTACGCGTGCAACATATCCTAAGCAAACGGTAGCTTAGGACGAGAAGCAAATCCTGCACCAAACACCGAGCTTCAAACAACGCATGCTTTTGTAAGCTTGTCTTTGAAACTGCCATTCCTGAGCGTTCTGAAACCAACGTGACGGATAATACAAGTTACGGAGTTGTCACCGGATGATATAATTACATAGGTTCCCAATTTCTCCCATATCCGCCGACCCCTCGCTAAGGGGGAGCGCGCCTAGAAGTTTGGTTTTCAAGGCTCAAAGCTTTGCTATCTCTTTCAGTACTGCGTAGCGTTTTTGGCCGTTTTGCGCTCGGATTTAGGTGGTGTTTAGCTGCTTCGAGTCGCCTGCCTACGAGCTTCATTTTTGCTTTTGTTCCAGCTAGGTTGCGCGACGGCTGCAGTCCAGCTTCTGCGGTCATTTAGTGGTCTTTAGAGGGGTTCCGTAGGCGACGTTTCGGCAC
>DF239255.1:6535-189035 GCA_000507305.1 Breviolum minutum Mf 1.05b.01
ACACACTAAAAACAACCAACACCACATCTCATCTCATCTACACCCATCTAATCTATTCCATCCATGCCAAGAATCAAGGCTACTAAGGTCACCACTGCCACCAAAGTGCGTCGTGATGGCACCACTTCCGCTGGTAACTGGGGACAGAGCCCTGCCACCTTGGAGGTCACCAAGGGAACCACCAGTGATTTGCTGCAGGCTGCAGGGGATTGATTCTACTACCCCAGTTATTTCCAGGATTCATGAGCTGTACGCATCCCGGATAATGAACCAATCATCAGGACTCAATGGAATTCACGGGTCCTTGACCCGTGAACTCATCCGTAATAAGAAATTCCAAAACGAAACCTTCAACAAAATGCCAACTGGTATCCTGGATGGTAGGGGGAGTAGATCCAAGATCCAAGTCATAGTCCATCTGTCATGTGCTGTTTACCGTGTGGGCCGGAAGTGACAGTCACTGTCGGAAAATTCGGGGCGTTGCTTGCAGTTTGGTTGGTGATAAGCACGGGTGGCTTAGCTGTTGGCTTCTTAATATGTCTCTATGCCGTGTTAGGTTTGCTTTATTTCCAAGTCGTTTTTATATTATGAACTCTTGACATGAGGAACATACAAAGAAACCTGAGAATTTGTGTGGTTGGTTTCCCTACTATTCTGAATTATCTAAATCTAATTCCCACAAAATCAATCCCACTACAGTAAATACACTAAAAGCTACAACTTTCCTGAAATAACATGGGTGTTTCCAAAAATAAGGGAAACACCCCAAAATGGATGGTGAAAATAATGGAAAACCCTATTAATCCAATGGATGATTTGGGAGGGAAAACCCCAATATTTTTCGGAAACATCCACATCAATCCTGTTGTAAAATCCCAGCATCGCTCTTGGCCATGTAATCTCCAATCAGTAGAGCAAAGGCTACACAACTCAGACCCGTATCAACCAACCTTGAAGCATCGAGAGAAAGCTTAAAAAGGGATCATTGCCATGGGGAGTTTCGTCCAAAAAAAATAAGGAGGTTTGTTGAAACAACATATTTGAGAGGAATATATGGAATGAAGGATTGATACTGTTGTAAACTGTATTGCTTTACTGGTAGGTGTTCATGCAATTCCCCCAAAGTCCAAGAAGTTTCGGGGAATTGTATCTCAAAAGCGGAGACTGTCAAAGTCCAATAAAACAAGATCGAATGAGGTGCGATAGTAGTCTGATTAGTTTGAGCTTGCTTATGTTATAGTCCTGGAAACCAACATGGGAACACTCAAAATGAAGGCTTTGGTAGATGCTTTTCCTTTCCTCTTCACCGAGATAATCTTCTGGTTCCATGTTACTTCTAGGAGGGCTGAAAAAAAGGATGAAGCACGCCATAATTTTGTTCTTCCTGGTAACCACAATAGCTTGTGCACATATCTGGTATTTCTTTGGCAGTTCGGCAGTTTTGAGGGAATTTTTAATTGAACATCTCGTGATATACATACGGGAAATGGGGAAGCACAGTGGAAGATTGTCTCAAAACACATGGCCTCATAGATAATAGCAGGCCCATTCTCCCAACTGAAACTACACTGCAGGGCCAAGAGACACAATGATTTCAACAAAAAACGTGCTGCTATGTCCGATGGTTTGTTCCCACAAACGCGGTAAAGTCTCCTGAGAAAATGCGCAACGTGGCAAAGCAACATGGAGTTTGCTGGTGATGGAAGACATTCGTGCTAACCACCTATGGAATGTTTATAAAAAAACGGATAAATATTGGCACAAACTACAAACATCCGAAACTGGTTTGCAGGATTCCAACACCATCAACTGGTATCAACAGGGACTCAATACGAGTCACAAGATCTGGGTGAACAGTCGTATTTCACCAAGCCTGAATGGTTTAATGACATGACTGGTCATGTCTTCCCCAAGTTTGGAAGCTTAAAAAAAAACAGACCGGAAGAGTGGAGATTTAGAATATCGGATGCATTGGGCTGGATATCTTCCAAATGATCCGATATCTGTCCAAATTGCCCTAAAACCAGTTGACATCTTCCAAAGCATTCTCACATTTAAAAGTCAAAACAATGGGGGAATCCATCCGGAGTTCCCCAATATCTTCAAGTCGTTTTGACGGCCTCTTCCTCTGTTCTTTTATCTGCTGCTTCACGGCCAAGCGAGGGAAAAACAATATTCATCGTTGAAGTGATTGATTTTGAAAGTTGCAAAACCATACAAATGATGAAAACACAAGAATCCTTGACCCGATGATAGCTGGAAATTCAAGTACAATTACATAATATATCATAATATACAATACACTTCAATCATAGCAATAAATAAAATAAAATAAAATAAACACAAGCGTGCAACTTCTGTTATTTTTGTGTTTCATCTTAGGGGCCTTGGGGCCTTCTTTACACCGTTGGCAAACATTGCCACTGGACACCAACTCGGTGTCAAAGCTTCGGTATTGGTCAGGTGTGCACAATAACCGAGGAAGAAAAACGACACAGCGCAAAGTGCTCCGCAAAGCAAAAGACCAACCATGGCCTTGGACATTTGAACGTAGAAAGAGGTCAGCATCAGTAAACATTTCCCAAACCATCTATGGGACTGGTATATTTACCTACATGAATGGTAGATTTTTATGATACATGTAGGTAAATATACCATACATGGATGCTATGGGTTCTAAAATATTTCTTACATACTTGTCATATAAGACACCATGGCCTATCGACTTTGAAAACAGTCTTCAAATCTGTTGAAACATCTGATTTTGAAGGCTTTGTCATGTACCACATAAAGCCCATAGATCCCATAGGGGAGGACAACCTTCCATAGCCAGGATTTTGCGAGAGTCCAATAGTGCTTATGGTATTTATGGTCATTTACAGGTTAGATGCTCCCACTCCGGCGGTTCCTAACCACTCCGTTTTCGGCGCCAAGCTGCTACAGACGGAGACGCTGCTTCAGCCACGGCTCGTGGCAAGGTCAGCATTCCAATGCCCACTAAAGACCTCGAAAAACAGGCTGTAATGCCTACCTTTTAACACCTTGAAAATTGTATCTCATCAAATTCCTGTATAGTTTCCTACTAGATCTATGCAAATTATGTATGTATCTCATCAAATTCCTGTACTAGCTGATAGTTTCAACCTGTTATATATCTAAAGTATGGAGTTGCGCTCACTTGGATAATCTTTTCCTTCCATCTTGCGTTGGCAAAAAAAGACCCTGCAACTTCAGGCTCTGCATCTTCAATTAGATGAATTCATACTTGACCGACTAAAAACTGGAGAACAAACAATTTGCCGGAAAAAAACAGATCCCTCTTATTTTACATAAAAATATACCTATAGTCAGTCTATTTAAAACTCACACTTTCCACTCACCTGATGCCTGATGCTTCTCCCCACCATCCTCCCCCCCCACCCATCCGCCCACTGACAGTTTTTTTTTGTGCCGCCGAAGTGACTTCGTAACATTGGCCACAGAGACCCAAAAGGAAGAAGACTCGGTAGCCTTAAACAAAAATCATCGAAAATCATGGAGGAGTTGATGGGTGGATACTTGTAGACTCACTTGATTTCAATGAAACTTTAAGTGAGCGGTGATGAAAACCCTCGTGACAGTCCATGAAATCCTGGTTGGTTAATAGGGATCCTTATGTCATGGCCTATTATAATCCCAAAATGGGATGTATAGTCCCCTATATAACCCAACCAACCAGGGTTTTGGTCGTTGCTCAATTATATTAGCAAAATGACAGATACATGGGGGGTTGTGGCACCTTTCCCAGTACTAGTGAGACACTAGGATCATGAAACATGATTTTACCAGAAAATTCCTGCAATTTGTCACTAGCATCCTGGGAGGGGGGGGGCCACACCCAACAAACAGAGTAACTCTCTTCCCAAAAAAGTACACCCCCGAATATTAACAATGTCCCCTGAAAAGGGACCATTTGCAACGGACATTTCATCTTCCAACCATCAATTTTCAGGTGATATGTTGGTTTCAGAGCGGTACACCCCTGAAGTTTAACATAGCCACTGATAGGTTACCTTGCCAATAGGAAAGTAGCCTTCCAACCATCATGTTTCAGGGGCTATGTTAAACTTGGGACGGGTATACCATTTCTTTTACCAAGGCACTGTATGAGTGGTTGCAACCGCCTGTTGAAATTCGGGATCGTGACATCGCCGAGTCCCTAATCCTTCCTCGGAATCGATCCTGGAAAAAACGACAAATCGCCAAGGGAAGCTGGTCGTTGTGGTAGAAATACAAAGAAAGGGTATATCTCCTGTACTATGCTACAGTCTACAGTGTGCAAATTGAATCATTCTAATTTAGATTCATTTAGTATACGTTCATATTGTGTAATCACCAAACACATGTTCTGATGGTCTATGTTACAGTCTAAACGTAGTCTAGAAGAATCTGGTCGACGGGATAAACTTTCTTTCAGACCAGCTAGCGAAGACCAACAAAGCTTTGATGACCTTTTCGCCTTGTTTTGTTCAACAGCAACTGTTTTTGATTCTTGCATTACTTCGAAACTTCGGAGTACATCCACTGGGTTTTCCCCCAAACGCCTGTGCTGTTGTAGAATCGCTGCATATTCCGGGATGTATGACTCATCAAAGCTCTCCTCGAAAATGTGCCACACCAGGCGGTGTATAGATGATAAAGGATACAAGTTCCAATCTGTTCCGAGTGGAAAATATGCTGCGCCTGTTGAGGACATCAAACTTATCTAACATAATTTTGTACATCGAGTCAGTGAAGGATTGGATAGTCATCAATAGTTGTGATTTCAATTCGGGCACCCTGTGATTTGTGCATCTTGAAAATTCGGCCCTGCGTGAATTTTGTGTCGTACTCGACGCAGCTTATGGAAAATAACAAGTAATTCATATTACAAACTCCCTATCACATAACACCTGCCCTGGCAGCCCTTTCCCAAAAGCCTTCCAACCCTCATCTTTATGAGCTTAGTTTCAGCGAGGGAATCTATCAAAGCAACAACCACAACCACAACCACAACCACAACAACAACAACAACAACAACAACAACACACACACACACACACACACAACACACACACACACACACACACACACACACACACACACACACACACACACANCAACAACAACAACAACAACAACAACTGGACCCAACCCTGGCTAATGATTTTTGGAACATCTCAACCTACCATCCTGAAACCTCAACGCTAATACACCGTTTGCTGGACCGTTTACCACTTACAGCCCTGGTTCATATAATCCTTCCCGGTGCATGATGTACCATATTGAATTATTGTAAAATATCATATGTATATATAATATTTCTATACTACTTATTGAACTGGCATCATACTAATAGTCTACTAATATATACTAATATTCTACACTATACATTAGTACTACAACTGCTAGTACGTAGTACTGTACTACTACATTGAATTCTGTCCATATGCGAGGCTTTCTTCTTGAAAAGACTAAGACAAACAATCAAATCATCGGCTCTCTCTTTATGCTTTGTGCATATCTTCGATCAGACAGTATATATATATATTTATAAGTATATACATATATCTATATAGCTAATCACCTTAAACACCATGTTTTGTGCAGTTTCTCACCCCTTCACCATTGTCACATCCTCCCAGCATTTCCAAACCACATTCCCTATCATTTCCTCGTCGTCCGATTCAAGACCCGCTGCGAAACTGCTGGCAAAGCAATACTTGTCCAATCTGCAGGTGTGGGGAACAGGATTGAACCGATTGAAATGAGTCCTAATTGTTTCGGGTTTCATTTTTGGAAGCTTCCAATATCTTACATAATGAAAGCTTGCCGGATATATCAAATATACATATTACATATTACAACAAATTCTGTGCTCTCACTAGCTCTGCTCTTTCAAGTGTTGTTCAAGGTGTTTCCACACGGATTCCACATATTGCAGTGCAAAGCGGGCACCAGTCGATGTTTCTCACCCTAAGCATTTTTTCTAAATGTGTCATTCTGAGAAACCAATGAATTTCAGGAGGTTGAAATCATTGGACATATTGTTGATGCTGAAGAAATCCCCAACCAATCAGTTCATGTTGGTAGATCTTCTTCCACTTCAATTTCCGGGGTCCTGTCGGAGAGCGATCGATGAATGCGACGTACTGGTGCCGGTCCCGGGGCCACGTCTGCCGCCGCCATGGGCGTGTGACAGGAGACGAGCAGAGACAACAAGATATCAAAGGGTCAAGAAGTGCGTCCTTTTGAAGATATAGGCCATATATCTGTTGATTTTTGTTTATCAATATTTGTCATGTGTCTTAGTGTATTGCTGTATACATGCATGGATCTGAACAACAATAAATATGTTGTTGCAAGTACTTTGAACATATATGAACGTCTGGCACCTAGAAAACATGTGTCTGCCATTCAGCCCCGATATTTTTGCACAGGGCTTCAACCGGTTGCCTAGCTGGTCATGTTTCACTCCTGTGAGGCATCAAATAATGGCACAGTTTCTGTTTCAGTGTGTCAGTGTGCAAATCATGGATCCTTGTGGAACATATCAATGCAATATGAGCACAGAAAGCGGTGTTGATACCTCCGGAGACTGCACTGTTGTTCAAATATCATGTACCACACATTCCCTCAGCAAAATTCCATGGAACTACAAAGCTCCTGCACCAACATGATACATATGTATATCAGTGATGCATAGTATATCACATATATTACTCATACCAACTTTTTTGGTATGAGGATGCTTTCTTATCAGATAATATCCAGGAGTTTGTTTTTTTTTCACAAGACGGCTTTGAGCTTGGCGGCTACCATCCAAAAGTCACAGGCCTTTTTCAAACATGTTCCCTCCAAGTGGAAGCCAGAATTCCCAGGTGAGAAAATGCAAATATGTAATAAATAAATCTAAATCATAATACTACATAATGAGAAAAACCCTCCAAATAATGAGATAAACTACATATCAACTGGTGCAGGATTTCTTCCATCAACAGTAGATCAATCAAAGACAACAAAAATAAATGTACGTATGACACCAGCTATCCAACTATTCTAACATCGACATCTTGGAAGCCCACTAGGCAGCGACAAAAAGTATGGTGCCTCTTTGGTACCGCCTCTCTGTTTAATCCAAATTGAAGATTAAACACAGGCTTGGTTAGGAAAGCATTCACCATCTAATACTCACCAATTTGCCACTTTGGCCCACCCGTTTCACAAACTCTTTATAATCATATATCAAATATCAATATAACAATAATCTTAGAATATCTTGTGTATATAAAATATGCGTATACATTCAATATGATAGATATACAAATTATAATATGTACACATCAATAATACGTTTTCAAAATTTACCACATGAGCCTCATCGTGTTAACTCATCATGCCACGAAAAACTCCAAGGAACTCATGGTTTTGACCCAAAAGCTCAACTCCATGTGCCACCACTGCGTGATAACGACCTGCCTGTGGGGTGATTTTTCGTGCGGCACGTGACTTGGCAAACTTCATGCCAGGTGACGTGAAGTGATGGAAACAAATCGTATCTATAAATTGTGTTGCCAATGTGATGGAGCTGAAAATAACTGGTTTATTGTTCTCTATTTTTTCCGAATCGAGATCTTTTGTTCTTCCACGGATCACATTTTGGCACTTGAAAGTGGATACACCATGATGTCTCAACAACTATATCGAAAACTGATCTATGTTGGGCACCTCCATAAAGACATGGAAAAGACGTCCACAACAAGGACAAGCAAAGGTGGAACGTCCATGAGCACCTCAGGTCGTAAAGAGATGGTAAAACTGTTGCCATGAATTAAAGGCATAGACGACATGGTATTGTAGATATGAGTGCAAATGATGTATATATATATATATCAGTTATACAATCATATACAATACAGAGATATGAATAATGATAATATTCCAATTATTGCCATGCTCTATAATTTTTCATGTTTGACACCTTCTGTGCTCTTTGACATGCATGACACAAATCTGACCATGAGAGTCAGCATTGCGAAGGTAGACTCCGAGGCTTTGACCATTGCTTTCTGCACTGTCCACGCTAGGTACATTCGCTAAGGACCTGTTTGGCCAAAAAAAAAGGCATAGTGATGAAGTCCGCAGCTTTTTCTCGATGAGGTCATAAATTTAAATGATCATAACTTGGAAGATGTGATATACTTCCGAAAAAGGTATATCAAAAATGCTGTTTATTATTATCCTTTTCTTCTGACGTTCGGTTTTTGGACCAATGGAAGGGTGTTGGAAGAAACACCTATTCATGTTTTATCTTCGAACACTGGGTTCATCAAACCATAATGTACACATCTGTCTCATGAACCTCTGGTCAAACATTCCCCAAAATTGCGACCTAAATCACTTGCTGTTGGTCGAGATGAGTCTATGACACTAGCAATACTATTCAATACACATACACAGAACACAAATCGCAGTCAGACGAACTGGCACCATACACTCCCTGAAACTAACATAGCACCTGGAAATGGGCCATACCAAAAGGATATTAATCTTCCAGCCATTGATTTTCAGGGGCGAACTGTTACAGTAGTTTCAGGGAGGGTAAACCGTCCCAAAGGTGATCTGCCAAAAACAATACAATGACTTCATGGGGTCCTTTGATGTCATGTCCTTTGGAATATCGTCAAGTTTTGCAACCTACAACCCTATGATTTATCATCGTCCCGTAACCTTGGGGGAATGGTTGATTGTTGTAAGGAAATATCGATGTATCAAAATAATATATATATATACATACAGAATCATCACCAGCTCCAAATCACTCTTCTGGTCTCAATATCACTGGCTGGAATACCATTCACTTCACTATTTGTTTAGCTTGTCCACACTCCAAGCCCCCGTGT
Organism: Breviolum minutum Mf 1.05b.01; assembly: GCA_000507305.1. Classification (NCBI taxonomy): domain Eukaryota; class Dinophyceae; order Suessiales; family Symbiodiniaceae; genus Breviolum; species Breviolum minutum. The sequence goes on from DF239255.1 coordinate 15,457, forward strand.
CTCTATTTCCACATTACCAGGATACGTGTACTCGTAGATCCTCTCCTGCCGCAAAAGACTTGCGGAAAAGAAGCTTCAAGTGAGATCAGGTTGCGGTTCTATGTGCCTACCTCCAAAAGAGAGTTTTTCCTTGGGTGTATCTCATGACCCACTGATACGTTTAATGAGAATCGGTTCATTTTGAGTACGGGTCCCTTTGTAATCTTCACTTTGTACTAGCATCCTGGGACAAGTATACAAGGTGTCTTATCGCGGTTAAGGGTCTTCAATGATTGAAGCTTCACGGTGAATAGCTTGCGACTTGTGATGCCACATAAATTAAAAACAAACAATAGGACTTGTTTGACTTGTCAAATGATCACCTTCAAACAGAAATACACAAAGTCAAAGTGAATTGCCAGGTGTTCAACATCTTTCAACTTCTGAACACAAAATTTACTGGATTTGGTTGGATAATATTATGTTGCACTTAAAGGGTACAAACCTCATTGACACGGGGCAGGGTGGGACTCTTTCGCAATGTCGTCTTCACGACAGCATCGTGAAGTTCGGTCTTAAAGCTGAAGTATGTTGAAACACGTACAAAACACCGAGGGGCCGCATGACATGAGTCAAAGAGAAATACATCTCCAAGAAATCAAGGGCGAGATGATCAAGATTCTCTTGGGCATGGCTGACTTCCAGTATCACACGGAAATCCTGCTGCCGCCGTGCTTCTTCCAGCGCCAAGCGTTTGCGCCGATCTGTTTCAGCCTAGTGGCCCGATTTGTTTTTGGAAATAAAACCGTGCAACAAAAAAACACAAATCTGATCTGATGTTGCTTGATGGAAATGATGCAATCATGTGCATACTTCTCCATACTTTTTTGATTGGATTTTGTAGATATCCTTGATTTCATTGACCAAAGTCTGATCAATTGGATCCCACGGTTCCCAGCGCTGCCAGGTTGCTCCCCTAATATTTTAATATCACCAATTTTCATGTCCTTATCACAAATGACATCCCACAGTTTGACCCAATTCACTCACACAAGTGACATCCTTAGTTAGTTCATCAAGTAGAATCAGAGTGAGTAAGTTTCCTTATGTTTCCTTCCCCTAAGGCTTAAGGGTTTTGAAGAACAATTCCCCAATAATTTCACTATATATATCAAGTAAATCGACGATTTCGTTGAGTGTTTTAACCACATAAAACCCATCAACAATCTCAATATCTCTTTGAAGAGGTGGTCCCGGACCCAAAAATCCACGGACGGTCTGCCTGAACCGTCAGATCTTCAGGTAAGGTAGCTGAAGCCATCTGTCGATAGAAATCCGTGCTGTTGGCTTCTAACTTTGTCAACACCTGCGCTGTCGGGCATACACCGCTGAAGTTCAACATGGTTCACCTGAAAATCAGCCCCGAAATCGAAAGAAGATTTCTTTTGGAAAACCCATCATTCTAAGGTCTTAAAAATTTGGGAGAGGGTTAGTCACAAGCGGTGATTTTTTTCAACTTGTTTTAATACATTAAAAACAAGTCGAATTGCTTTGAAATCTTACCCCCCCTCCTTTTGTAAGGGTGAAATATGATGGTCAATCTGTGTACCAGTAGACTTGACGAATGATCAAAAGGAGATTGGCTGGCAACCCGATACTCGATACCGAGTTTAATTAGATTAAATGGTATGAGTCATACAGGAAGCAACCAAATACAAGAAACATGAAGCAACCAAATACAGCACCGATATGGCCAACATGTGTGTAAGTGCGTGGAAGGTTGATTTTTTCTGATGTAGGCAAGAGTCTTGAAAAGGCGAGAGGCTGAATGGCTGCTGGATGGCCGGCCAGGTCTGAACCAAAACTTACTTTCTTGCACCCCTTGGTGGCGGTGGGGGTGGCGGTGGGGGTGGTGGTGGGGGTGGGGGTTTTAGGGTTTTTTGTGGTGGGGCTGGTGGCAAAGGCAGTCTTGGTCGCAGAAGGTGCTGTCGTAATCTGCGAAGTGGTGATCGTGATCGTGGAGCTGGTGGTGTTGCTGCTTGCTGTTGCTTTGGCATTGGCCTTCTGGCGGGTGTCTGGGGCAGCGGGCGTTGTTTTTCAGAAACCCGCTGCTGAATCCGGTACTTTGCGCGTTCTTTTCTTCTGATACGAACACGTCTTCGGACTTTGACTCTCACTCTTTTCTTTTGAGTCTTCATTGACGAAGGGACATGATACTGCAAACTTTGATTGAATGCCTCTAGAACCCAACCAGACTCTTGCAAATGGATTCCCAAACAATTGCCAATGATTCAACACCTTTGAAACTACATTCTCTTCATTCTCTTCTTCTATAAATGTCTGTAAATAACAAAGGTTGGGTTCCCCTGGAAGAGCTAAAGGGATTTGAGCCAAGTGCCTTGTTGCAACCCATGTTAAAGGATTCCATTGAAGTTTTTCAATTGAAAGTGGTTTGTTTTATAAATAGTTCGGAGTGATTTATAAATAGTTCGGACTGATCCCCATCATGGTGACATAGGGGCCATTTAAAGAGGCCCATGCAGTACCTAAGGTATGACTGTATGATATTGGTATATATATATATATATTGGTGTGACATACCAAAACGACATGATGTATGACAATGTATGGCATGAAATCGTATGGGAGGGGGGGGCCGGAAACGTTCAAAAATCACCCCCAACCCCATCTGCAAGGAACCGGGAGGAACTGGAACTTGCCAACTTGCCTCAAAATGTCGCCTTCAAAAAATGACGACTTCCTCAAGCTTTATGGAGTTCCAAAGCTTATGATATTCCAGATGATTGAAGGGAAAACCCATAGTGGATCACTATGATCCTCAGGGTTTTTCTCAACCTCGGTTGGTAAGGGAAAACCCATTGTGGAGTTCCAAAGCTGTCGACGAATAGCCCATCGTGAAAATCTCAAGTAGTACCTCCTTTCCATCTCGAATCGCTTTCAAGCGTCGCTTCTCCTCCAAAAAAAAACACATGTCGAACACTCGTGAAATCCAACGACTTTAAGAGAACGACAGGCTGTGACAGGCTGTTTGCCCTCAAAAATGTCTAAAACCAAGAGGAACTCGGTATGATTGGTAAAAAACAATACAATAGCTGCAAACATCTGCAAACTATGGCTTGGAAGTTTTGGGCTCTAAGGGTTCATTTTGTTTCAAAGTACTTTTGTGCAAAATTCCTAGGTATTTTGATGACTTTACCAACCCTTCAAAGTTCAAGCGTCTAGATTCTAGAGATGGCAAATGTTCGTGAAAACAAGAGATTGCAAATGTTCGTCCGACGTGCTGGACCATGAAGACAAAGGACATCAAAGCACAAATTAACTCAATCTCTGTCTCACTTGTATGTTTCAAAACATTTTATCAATCTCATTTATCGAAATATAATTTCCTCGCTGGACTCCAAATTGACCAAACTTCTCAGATCCAAGATCTAATCGGATGTCAAACGAAGTCGTATTTCACCAAAAACAGGGGGGTCCAAAGCATAATAATCAATCAGAATCATGTAGAAGTCGTACCTACCAACTATGATTCTTGTTGACATACACAAAACATCCAAAATTTCTTAAAAACCCATGGCTTTCATCTGGCCCCAAAAACACAAAAACAACAACTTCATAACTTCCAGTTTCTCAAGAGAACTTGACAAACCACCTCAATTTTTAGGGGGAATTGGATTTTCTCCCTCATCCCCAATGTCGACCACCCGTTGCACCCATGTTTTTTTTTTTTTCGGGGCCCCAAGGCACCGCATTGGCACGACGTTTCTTCTCCGCTTCCGACAGCTCCTCGAAACAAATGCCGTCAGTGAGGACAGTCGCAGGACTCAAAATCTGTCGAAGCAGCCATTTCTTTGCGATTTTCAACGGGCTGACTTGCTAACTGTAGTGTCTGTTTAAATCAAATATATATGTCTGTTTAAATCGACCTAAAGAAAAACAAAGACCTTAGGAGTTTCGCGTAGCTTGGCACCTTTGAACTGTACGAGGTAGCTTGTCACTGTACGAGGCTCACATGTCAAACACCACCTTTTGGGGTCCTCAAAACTCCATATCCACCCCATTCCTGCATGGCATGGATGATCACTTTGTATCGCTCCAATGCTTCTTCTTCATCAGTCAAAACCTGAAGAATGGGTCACCAAGTTCACTCCAAAAAGAAGGCAGTATAACTATAACATACTATAACCATGTTTGTTTTTTGTTCGACTTGTAGAAAAGGGAAAGATATGGAATGATTGTGCCAAACAATCGGGTTTGGGGAGTACCTGCTAAAATGAACTCAGGACATCCAAATCAAACACTCTTCTCGGTTTTTACGTGTCCGGTTTCGATGGAACAAATGCAGCCATACTGATACTGTGTGGCGACATGTCATGTCTCAAAATTACGGGCGACTTGAAAATCCAATATAGGTTTCCCTACTCAAACAGAACTTTGGGATACAACCGCATGGATCATCCAATCTCAAAGAAACGCCCATGTGTTGTTACCTCTCCAACCAACCAACCAAATTGAAAGCTTGCTTCATGGACCCTCGAAGAATCTTCGGATTTCTCTCATCCCAAAACTGTCCCGGGGCATTTTTGCAACTCAGTATTGAGGTACTGTTTGAGTGCTTCATCCACAAGTTTAGGTAAGATTTTGTATGAACATTCCGAACATGATTGAAAATTCCACCACCCAAAAATGCAAACATTGCTGAAGGATGAACATAAATGAATTGTTCAGTTCAATGGGAAAGCACCTAGCTACAACAAACACTTGCTCCGAAACAAACACCAGGCTACCAGCTACCAATGCTTGCTTAGTGGCGGAGGATTCGCTTGGAATATCATCGTCTTCCTGGAACCAACAAGATTCGCCAAGGGCCGTGGTTGAAGATCCGTCGATTGTTGGGTTCGGTGCTGTCCTTTCATCTTAAAATCTTTATTTACAGAGCCCGATCCATCTAGTCAACAAGGTTCAGCGTATTACAGGATATTTGTCAACCAGGATGAATAAGCAAATATCTCCCACATTTTGCTACTTTTTTCAGCATTGATACTTCCAGTCCTATTTACAAAGCCATCTCACATTCATGATGAGTACAACTATGTACAACTAATGTCTGACGGGATCGCCCCACCATGTCAGAACCATAGAATTCTTCACAGTGTTCGGGAAATACATGGGAGCCAATCCAAACACAGGAGATAAAGAGGTGCAAAAACATCAACCTCTATTCTACTTAAATCCATTAAGATATAGCAATTGGTAGGAAAATCGCATCTTCCAATGGGCTCGTTCTCTTAATATATTTTTTTGTGTTGGGGAAAACACCACACTCCCCAAAACTCCCTGACACTAAGATGGCTGCCCCACACACGTAACCTTCACCCGAGACCGAGGGAGACCGTCGAGGTCGGTCAGTGCGTTTGTTGCTGAGCGCTCCAGTTTGCTTGTGAGAAACAAAAACAAGCCATGAATCATCACACCATGAAAATCAAGCATGTATTTGAAAAGGTATCTTGTTTCTCATAAAAATCATTTTCTAGTTGGTGCTTTTTCAACCCACCCATTTGAAAAATATGCTCAAATTGGATCATCTCAGCCAAGGATTGGATGAAAATCATCCAATAAATATTTGAGTTGCCAACAACCAACACCTGGTTTTCTGTGGCCAAACACCTCTTGTTTACTATTTTTGTTAATGATTTTTACGAAAAACCCTGCAGCTTCATGACTTTTTTCCACCCCCGACTCATCTCTCCACACGTGTGGAGTTCCCGAAGTCTCGGTACTTCTGTTTTCACCAAGCATCGTCATGATAACGACTCAATGGTGCTAATTGGAGATTCAAAACCTCAAAAGAAATCGATGGGTTGCTGGCAATTCTTTGTGACTTTTTTGGGATGGTTTAGTGACCCTTTTCAATGGCTAAGTGACCTCCAGGTGGGGGATGGAAAAGGTCATTTTGAATAACCTGGTGAGTTGATTTTTCTTCAGATAAAAAAGTTGGGGATCCCTCTGGTTTTCACGATCACAACCCGCTGGCGTGAATGTCTATCCCCATATGAAATACATCTGAACAATCAAAGGGTCCATTTTTCATTGGTATGCTAGTTGACCAGAGTGTATATCCAATTTGGTTGATCCAATATAAACGAAGATTTATTATCATCACCTAAAACAATCTCAACAATCAGTTGTTTTTGCTTTTTGCTTATCTGGATTGATCTATCTACTGTAAGGTTCCTTCTCGTGTTTTTGTTTGTGAATGATGTTTGAGAAGTTAACCGTTTGTACGGTGACTTTTTGTCTCATTTTTGCAGCCTTTTGGGGTTGAGGTAATCATGCAAATCCCGCATTCATCACCTGATTCTTCGAAAGTTGAAGGTTGATCCTTCCCTTTTTTGAGATCCCAAACCAAAACCTTCGGATTCATCATCTCTTCCTTGAAACCTGCCATGCCCTCCTTGTCGTTCACCTCAAGGCGAAACAATGGTAAGCTGAAAATAGCCATGGAAAATCCAGCAGGTTGATGGAATTTAGTGGGAAACTGAGGCATTTCCATGGCTATGCTATGCTAGTTTATCAGAGAGTAGTAGTTATATAAACCTGGTACCCTTTTCCATTTTCCAAACTAATAGAATCCTGTTGCCCCTCCCCCTTTTCCACATCCAATTTCACAAGGTTCAAACTGCAACAAGTACTACCAACTACACCACCAATTCCTGATGGGTTGATGTCCAAAAAATGGCAAAGCGGTTGCCATTGAAGCATGAATGTTTGTTTTTGCGCACCGAGATTTGCTAAGAATTGGAGTACCCTCCCTGAAACTAACATAGCACCTGAAAATGGATGGTTGGAAGACTAATTTCCTTTTGGGAAACCCTATGTTCAAGAACTATATTTCAGTTTCAGGGAGGGTATACTTCGAGTTTTTGTTCTGTGGATTCCAACTTTTAGTCAGCACCTCCGGTTTCACATGCTACACGTTAGACCGCCCTCATCAGTTCATCAACTCAATCAACGATTTTGTGACCTGGATAGCCATGATCCATGGAAAAAAAATCAAAAGAACGACTTTGAACAAACATATATAATACACAGAAATTGGCCCATAAATAATATAAATATACTCATATAGGATCCATGTATGGTATATTTACCTACATTTTACCATAACCAAATGTGGGTACAATATACCAGTCCCATGGATCCTATTGGGAATATATACACCAAACAGGTATTTCATCTGGTTTCAGACCCCCGGACGCGCTCACCTTGACAATGGAATCTCCAGGTCGTATCCGTTCTTTCGGATGCTCTTGGTTCCACCTGGGCCCGAAAAAACCCGATGGCCCGATGATGAAAGTGAAGTGGATTAAAAAACCTGGCAGTTTTTTTGTAAAAGATGGTTCGAAACATATAGAAGTATAGTTGTTTTTTTGGTTTGAAAATATTGGCAGAATTCGGTCATAGATATAACTATTGCTTTTAATGTGTTGATATCAACAGCTTGAAGAGATTTCCAACTTGAATTGCATCTCTTATCATTCAAAAAACAACAGGTTGAATGCAACCTAAACATCCACTTATTCAACATCCTTACTTGCTGATTCACTCATTTGCCCCCTGTGTTTTTTTTTGGTGCGAAAATAAACAACACTGAGATATGGCACTTGCAAGCCAATCCTCCAACCGCCAAATTTTGGATCCTCGGATCGATGAGATGTTTTTGGGAACAATTTTCTGGCAGGGCAGGTTTTTCTAGAGGTTTTTCCCCGGAACCCTGAAACTTTAGGAGCTGGTCCTTTTCCACCGAAAAGTTCCTAAAGTTATGGTCCAAAAAGGGATAAATGACTGGTAATACATACACTCTAGATACTTTCAGTTTGATATATATATCTATGAAACTTTTTGTTGAGTCAATGGTAATGCGACTCATGACTCATAGCGAAGCACCTTTTTGTTCAATAACCAGGAGTGCTGACCATGTAAAGCACCATGTAGAAGTGAGGTTGCCCGGGGTCATCGCCTCTGAAAATTGATGGCTGGAAGTTGGAATACTACTTTCCTTTTGGGGAAGGTTTATTTTCAGGGGCGATGTCTGTGAGTTTTTTTGGGGGGGTGTGTATTTTTCCAGTGTTCCATCCTTTTGGCATGGTTTTTGGCCAGGCAGCTCCAATGATGGCTGTTCCACTTGCATACCTCCAGGCCAAAGAAATTCGGAATGGAGGCTGGATGGAGAATGGTCTCTAAATTCGTAGTTTCCATATCATCAAATATACCTTTTAGGAAAAGGATGGAAGCAACCTAAGAATTATATATGTGCCTTGAATTGGGGTGGTTTAGTATGTTTAGTGGTTTACTCTTCTAGGCAAATCTCCCTAAATGCTAATCCATGCTATTCTCATAGTGGTTTCCTACAACTAGGTAAGCAACCCATCTGAACCAAGGACTGAGACTTGGGGGAGCTGAAAAAATGGAAAATGGCCAGCTGTCCGCCACATCTTGGTGAGTCGAATGTTACAGCTGTCACACAAAACAAACAAGCAAGAAGAATGTTGTAAACAAAACTACTTGGTGGTTTCAACCCCTTTGAAAAATATTTGTCAACATGGGAATCTTCCCCAAATAGGGATAAAAAATAAACAATGCATGTTTGAAACCACCACCCAGAAAATGACAAGTTTGCTCACTTTTTCCAATTATCCGCCAGCAAAAATCAAACAATTTCCATCTTCGAATGCCTCCAAACTCCCTTCGTCATTCTTGTCTCTGTGCACATGGGAAAACTCTCAGCATTTTGTTCTGACGAATTCATCTTGGAAAGGTATCCTCCCTGAAACTAACAGTTCGCCCCTGAAATTTAATGGTCGGAAGATGAATTTCCTCTAGAAATCCCTTACTTTTTGGGGGGCGAACTGTTAGTTGTAGGGAGGAAAGGTACAATCTCCACACTCAACATCCCGTGGCGAACCTAATTTGCCACCTCCTGAACGGTCAAGGCCTTACAGTCGCAACCACACCCGGTACCATCCATTGATGGTAGTGACAGGTCTGTATCACATGCAGCCAACAAGACTTTACTTTGATACTTGCCTATTAGATACTTTATATATAATATAACATCTAATATAGTGTGCCTATACGCAAAAACTACGTTTGCTCATGGATCCTAAAGCCTAGCAAAATATGTCAAGAGGATTTCATGCTGCCGAAGTTCCGCAGCCAACTCAGAAACGTTTCTACACCGACAATCAATCACTCACAATTTGGCGTGAATGACCTAAAACTCCGTATGGTCACATGCATAATACACTAATGTAGCATACATATCATGTATATATATGTATATGGTGTATGTATATATGGTAAATATGTATATATACATATTGTGTAAACATATAAATATATGTTAATATAATATATATATATATATGGTAGTATAATATATGTAAAACACCTTACTGATTTCATCACCAAAAGACTTCTGCCCCCCTCAGTCCCTGGAGCTACTGACGGATGTGGTAAAACTTGGGCGCCTGCAAAGGAGAGAAGCAAAAACTCTCGGAACAACTCTGAATTCAATGGAGTTTCCTGGTTCCCTTAATAGGTGGTAAGTACCATATAATCCCCCAATTGGCAGTATATACCACTTATATACCACTTATATATTGCCTTTTGGGTGCTTATATGCTACCTACCACCTATCAAGGGAACCAGAAACAGCTATTGATGAATTTCATTCCCAAACAGCATCCGAAGCAACGGATACGACCTGGAGATTCCATTGTCAAGGTGAGCGCCAGGGGGTCTGAAACCAGATGAAATACTGTACCTATTTGGTGTATATATTCCCAATAGCATCCATGGCACTGGTATATTGTACCCACAATTGCTTGAATTTTTTATGGTTTTCATGTAGTTAAATATACCATACATGGATTCAAAATGGAATTCAAATCCATATGTTTTTTCCGCACCAAAGAAAATCTTGAAGCGGATTGGCGGAAATAAAAGGGAACAAGATGTTGTTGTGTATTGCCTTTCCTATAGATGTAGGTCCATGGTGCGAATTGAACATGATCCCATTATTGCAAAAGGATTTGTATAAAATGTTCCACAATTTTCCACTGAAGCAGCCGAGAGTGTTCGAGGAAAAAGGCAAAAACTGCTCGCTATGTCTTGAGGCGGTGGTTCTATATAACAAAAGTTTGATGCTTCGTGAATAGTAGCGTTTCACAAACCTGAAATTGAAAAAAACATCTTCTAAAGTATCTTTTGCGGTGAGGTCGCGTGACGTCTTTATGATTCACTCAGATTCTACACTTGAAAGACTCAACAAAAATGAGGTGACTTGACACCTACACAGCTCAAATCTAAAACTCATTTCCACCGCAAGCATTGCTCGGAGTAGGGTCGTGTTTCTGTGAAAATCTAGATGATTTTCAATCTCCAGATCATGAACTTCTACGGGGCAACTCTCTCTTTTGTTTGGTGTTGTTTTGCAACAAAACCGTCAAAGTCCCCAAGAGTTTTGCCAACATCCGCGTTTAAATCTTTGAGGCCCGGCCCGACACCTTCTGAAGTTTGGTTCCAGCCACCGCTTCAATATGAAGGTCCTAGGCAAGTCCACCCATCACCCAAAAAATCTCGGTTCATCATCTTGGAAATCTAATACCTTGGTGTCTTTTTTTGTCCGAAAATTGAGGTGCAATCGTTTTTCCACAAAATCGCTTCCGGTCTCAATGGATTTTTTCCAAGGGGATTGAGAAGCAAAACATATTCATTTCAAAAGGATAGGTAACCCAGTTCTGGTGTATTTCCGATGATATTCACCTTGGAATTCCCCGCAAAAGCGAATATCCAAATCCCCAAACACTATATCAACAAAAACCCTACAAAACCCCACACAAAACGGTAAACTCCATTAAAATCCCTCTATTTTATATCAAACACCACCTACCAAAACGCCACAAAAAAAAAACAAACAAACCGCCCTTCCGCGTCTTAACCGTTGGCTTCCGCACATGTATGGCTGGATTGAGCATCTCTTCATTGTAGCCCTGGAGCCCAGTTTTTCCATTCACCTCCAGGTGACAGGCTCCCCACCACGACTCTCGCCGAAAGGAGGCGGTTGAAGAGATATGCCCTATGCATTTAGAATTCAAAAACCCGGGAAAACAAACAACATGAGTCTGAAAGTTGATATTTGTAAATATCTATACTCAAATCGATGAATATTACTGTATCTATAAAATATTATATAATTATATATCTATATATCATAGACCCTTTATATCATATATATATATATATATGCATATATATATATGACATATGATTTATCCAAATCATATATATAAATATATCCATCCGTCAAACATGACATCATTTGAAAACATCTCCCAATCATCATCACGAACTTCCCTTCCCCACTTTCAACAGACCAACCGTGAAAGATCAGCGTAGCCAACGCCCCGACGCCAGGGCACCGATTTGATTCGATGTCCAATTTGCAGGGCTCGTGTTGGATTTGTATAGTTCCACCTTGTTGATGGTCAAGGTGGAGTGGATAATGGTGATATTTCCAACCAGGTCCTTGGGGGAAAACATATATAAAATATAGAGCAACTTATGCTTATAGTGGTAGATGTTTTGGATGATGTGAATCATTCCATTTGTGTGTGTTTTTTCTTGCATCAATTCTCATAATGATGTTTCAAAAGAGGTTCTAGACTCAATTCACTCAATTTTACCACATCAGCAATGTGAAACAACTCAATGTCCAGCAGAAGGACAAAAGAGGTACGACGCTTGTGCTGTGTTTTTCCCGAAAAACATGCGATCTGGTCTCACGTATACTTTGACAAAATATATATATATATATATATAGATCTAAGATGATGTCCTCGTGAGTTTTGAGAGACAATGACATAGGATACAAATGATCACCCTTGCATGCTCATCTTTGCATTGTAAGCGTGATATGTATACCCAAGATGGCTGTGATCCAAAATCAGGTCGCTAAAATTCAGTGACGGCCCAAGAAACATAGCCCCTGGTGTTGGAAAATCCACCTTTTCGAATAGGATATATGCATTTACCTTCATGTTGGATTTTCAACTGCTATGTTCGTTTACGAGTAAGGTTTCCCAAGTGACCCATACTTTTTTGGGCTTTACATTTCATCTTTATATCCATTTTTCAATCAGTGCCGTTTGATCTCAACGGCCAACGGCTCCCACCCTTTACATCCTTGACAATTTTCGTTGAGGCTCAAACTCTGCGATCAAGGACTTGTCTTTGATCTCCTCCATGTTATGGGCATAAACTCATCCCACCTTTAATTGGGAAATCCTCAAAAATGGGTATACAACCCCCCTACTATTGGGGGTGATGATCCTATCCCAAAATAACACATGATTCAAAACATATGGGAGTTGAGTTTAGAGTTTAGACCCCCAAGCGCTAATATGATGTTCAATCTTATCAATTCAGTGCCTTTTTCAAAAGGTGTGTTTTTAAGGTCCCCAATCTCTGGGACAGAGGTATTCCGCAAAATCTAAAAGGGTGAAGTTGAAGGCACACCCCCCGAAAATTGGTCACAGCGAAAGCCCTGCAACAATGGTGGTTTGGACAGGGAAGGTCACGAGCCAAAAGGCTTCCGAAATTGGGTAAAACGGTAACCTTTTGAGGGGCTGTTTGCTGTTCAACTTCGGGGTTGGGTATATCTTTGATGTGTTTTTTTTTTCAAATTTCTAGCCTCCTACTCTTGACAGATCAGAATTGATCGATTTCACCACTGGTTTGCCAGGTTCTTTGCTTGTTTGTGTGTGTGTGTGATATTGTGTGTTTAATGTTTTGCTTGTCAGTTGATGATCTACTTAAATGAAGCCACCAACAACCCAACCATCACGTTTTTTTGCATCGCCGAATCGTGAGGTAAATTCCTAGGAACTTGATCCCGTTTGACATATCTTGACATATTGGAACTCACACCCCCTGAGAAAAACTCACCTTTACTTTTACAGGTACCCACCTGAAGTTTAACATAGCCCCTGAAAATATACCATCCCAAACGGAATTTAGTCTTCCAACCATCATTTTTCAGGGGCTATGTTAGTTCCAGGGAGGGTAACAACTCAAACTTGACTTCACCATCATGTATCAGCGCAGTGCTGCAAGGCCGGTATCTCAAACATTCCGAATCTCACCTGTATGAACCTGCTCAGGTCGTCAGGTCCCGGTGAAATAGGTCCCTTTTGTCAACGTTGTGGAAAGATTGCCAAAATCAATATCACCCATTTCCATTGGATGATACCAGGGTTGTGCTCAGTTCGAAACAATGTGGCCAGTTGGTTGCATCTACCCTATCCCATCTGCAATCTATACATCAAATACAGTCTTTGAGGTGATAATCTTATAAATTGGAACATATCTGTCAACATCATCATTTTTCGAACATCGACTCATAGACAAAATCACGTCACCGAAAGTGTGTGTGTGTGAATCAATTCCCACTCACCTTCCATCTGCCGTCACTGCCGTGTCCTTGATCTCTAAAGACTTGTTGTCCACTGAAAGGCCTCAAAAGGCCACAAAAATCAAATCAAACTGCTCCTTGCACCATCCATATAGTATCGATTCTAACATTTCAACATTTCCATGTTGATATAATCATATCTACAGTATATCAATCTGATCTATATTATATATATATATATCAATCTGAAACTTCCCAAATGCCTGCTTAAACCCTCGCAGTTTTTGTTGGAAGATTCTTGAGCTCCCCTGCCCAACTTCTGCCCACTGGATCGATTTACATCTTAGTGGACCAACGGAGGGGACCAAAAAACACCAACGAAATTCGGGCCCCAAAGGTCGGTCCTATCCCATAGGATCCATGGGACTGGTATATTTACCTACATGAATGGTTGATTCAAATTCATCCTTACTTGCTTGGCTTTCTTTTGGTGCTTTGGATTTCAAGTTCGTAGGTGCTTTTTTCTCAAATTTCCAAGGTAATCTGGGTAAACTACTATGCATATTGACTACCCTCCCTAAAACAAACATAGCACCTGAAAATAGACCCTTGGAAAAGGAGATTCCTATTGGAAACCACCATTTTTAGGTGCTATGTTCGTTTTCAGGGGTGTAAATGTAATTGACCAACCCCAATTTTTTGGCCACTTTTTGAGCTGGTTTCCGCTACATTCACCGAACGGCGTTTTTGTGGTGTAGGATATGGTTCCCATACATAAAATCAACCAACCACGTTCCACCCTGACACCAACACTGAGAAAACACGCAATAAAAAACACCACGACCAACTGTTCAATGGTCTTAGATCGCATTGTGTATATATATATATATATGTATGTATATCCATACATATCAGCACTATATGTAACATAATATAAGATAGTCAACCAGGTGTTTGTTGGAATCCGGTCGTCCGAATCATGATATCTCAAAGCTTTCGCCTGTAAAGGTCATCTTGAGGTTTTTTCATATGCTGACCTTGAGATTGATCCATATGTCAGGGTTGCAAATTTAGCCCTAAATGAAAGCCAAATCCTGGTTTCACCAATATTTAGATCCATAGGTGTCCATCTGTGGCAACCTGTTTCCGAAAATGTTTTGTAGGGGACAAATATGCAACCTTGTTTCAGCACTTCCTTTCAATAAAAAACAAGTGGTATAAGACTGACTGAGAGGTTTGGTTTGAGGACCTCAAGTCGTCAAGACTTTTTTGGGCGAACGAGACAGTGGATGATTACTGGATGTACCCCGTCTCTTTGCAGTTCCGTATTTGTGGGTACCCCATGAAAAACAAAGTCTGTAGACTAAATAGATGTACCAAGATAACGCACTATGAGTAAATATATATTTTATATATACACTGTACATATATACACTGTATGTATATGTATATTTAAAAACATAACACACTAATATACAAATTATAACATCTATGTATACACACAATTTGGAGGCAATCTGAAGGAAATACTTCCGAAGGACCTGGTCTCTCTCCTAGTCAAAGGTCCCAACGGATCTTCACCAATCTGGACGCCTAGGATAGACACTTCACCAGCAACATAACCACAGGTAGGTATCATGAGTACATGGCAACGCCCTTCCCAAGCATCAAAGATATCAAAGTTTTGGATGTACAAGAAAAAGATGTCCCCCAGGCCCCAGGACCAGGTCTGTAAGAATGTATTTATAGCACCTAAACTTTGAAAACACAAAGCAATTACAGTATCTTTAAAAACCACCCTGAACCTGCGTGTTGTTGAGGCTTGGATGGATTCATAGGGATTTTTTCGACTGTCTCGACTGTCTTGTGAGGGTGTATGGATTTTGTCCATCAATAGTTGTAGCATGATTCTACATGCGTCATGCAACAAGGTCCCTCTCCAAATGAAATCACATTGTCATATTGTGATTCTCGTGAACTCCGTGTTTTCCCTTGTTCTATTCACCTAGCTCTTATATGTCCATGTAGCATAGGTCCGCCAAAAAAACACCCCCCAATTTGTGGCCTCTTTCACAGCTTCTTCCTGAACAGGGGGGAGCTGGTGCGAGCCGGTGCTTGTCAGAAAGCTGGAACAAACAAAAACAGCACATCAATTGGTGGTGAATTCAAATACTTCGCCCACAGCGGATACATAGCATTTTTGTTGCACCCAGATCAGGTCCATGTGGCCCATATCCTATTGCCTCCCAGCAGTATATATCGCCTACATGTCTCCAGCTTCGTGACACATTTGCTTCCTAAACAAGTGGCTCCTACTGCAACAATACTTTGTTCACCTGTGCAAATGGCGGCAGGTTGAGATGAATCAACCCAAAACATCGGTGCAGTTATATATATTTATATAATTATATATATATATATATATGTTCATATGTAGGTGTACATGGTTACATGGATGTTTTGTATACATCCATTCCAAATATACGTATATAGTGCATATCAAGATACACAGCAAGGGCCCATTCTACTATATCATTTTCAATAGAGTACATATTAGTGATGGAACTGAGCCCTTGCTTTTGAAAAAAAACACAAAAACAACATAGGGCCATACTGTTGATGGTTCAGCAATCCCAAACAACCACCTAAAAATGAATAAAACCCTTCAAAAATCATGGTCCACCTGGGATGTAAAAAAAAAAAACTGCAAAAAATCATGGGATAAACTACCAACCTCAACACCTCAACTGGTTTTGTTAACGCCGGAATTTCTGGTTGAACCATCCAACCAGTAGGGTCCCCCTTCGACCAATGGCAGCAACACGCCTTCACCTTCACTTGCAGCGTAGCATAGGCCCAGTTGAACTCCTCACCACCCATCCTCGATGGCTGGGATGTGGATATCAGAGATATCGTACCCTCCGGTAACATGGCACCTGAAAATAGGCCGTTTGCCCCAAAATGAAAGGATAGGCCTTTCCCAACCATCCTTTTTTTCAGGTGCTATGTTTGTTAGTTTTGGGGAAATCGTATCTATTTTTTTGTTGCAAAGAAAGGTTGCAGCCAAACACACTTGATAAACACAGCATTCAGCAAATTCATAGAATTCAGTCGTTTTGCACACATGTTTTTCATCAGTGAAGTGCTCAAGTCACAGAACCTCCTCAAAGATTTTGGGGTCCAATACCCCAAAGGCATGTTACACCAAAGATCACTTCAATTCAAGAGTCGTTATGTACCTTTTAGTTGGAATGAATATGCATAAAGATGCCTATAACGTACGAACATCACTATACAAATCTATGTCAATGTACACTGTACACTGCACCCCATAACGATCTGTTCCAATTTATGAGTTCATACCAAGCAACTTGCCGGTGAAGTCAGTGTCAAACTCATCGAAGATATCCTTTTCAGATCCAAAACGGAGAACGCATCGCTGCCATTGCTTTGAACGCATCCCATTTTGGTCCCAAAAAAAAACCACTGCAACTAGCGCACTCTTGACTCTTTGGAATGATTACCTTTCAACCAAAATCCACCTAAACAAAAATCGACCCAAAATTCCACCAAAAAAAGAGAACATGACCAATCCGTTGGAACCTTCGTCGTTGATTTTTTTGTCAGGCCGCCAAGGCTCTTCCAAAATCGAGTAGCTTGGTGCCATATGGCCTTGCATCTGTGCTACTTGTCGTGCAAGTCCTTTAAATTCACCCTGAGGCGGATCGAGTCGGACCATGGATGTCGGCGAAGTGGTTCAAGTTGGTAGGGAGATCGTTTCAACAAAAAACTTTGTCCATCCTGTTGTCTATCCCTGTTAGCTAAACTATTAACGGTCCTGGTTACTATCCTTCACTATATCCCATAGGATCCATGTATGGTATATTTACCTATCCTTTACTCCCAATATGGGCTGGCCAACCGAAAATGACCGTAGCAACTTCGGGTGAAAGACTCGATTGTCCAACAAACCTTCGGGATTGGAGGATATGGAACCTATGCCAATGTTCCACCAGTTGCTTTTTGGGTAGCTCTACACTTATATATATATATATATATTGTATATATATATATGTAAACACCCTGAAAATTAAGATTACAATGGAACATCACCAATTTCAATAGGAGATACATCTTCAAATGTTTGAAATGTTCCATGGTCATGTTACTTTCCTGCGGAGTACTTATCCAAGGGATGAAATGGTTGCAGCTAGTATTAGGTCGAAACCTGAAAAAGTCCCAACGGCAATCATTGATTCGAGTCTATCATCTGCATGTCATGGGATTTCTGCTTTCTACGACCAGAAAAACATGTGTTATTGCAATTTGTCATACTCCATACAGCGTACATGTCAATGTGTACATCTGGTACTTTTTCTAATGTCTACATCTACTGGTATTATCTGGTAATAGTAGCCTGAGTACATCACTCATTCAAAATTTACATGTGTGTGCAATAGGAAACTTGACCCCTAAAGTAAAGTACGGACTTTTCAATGACGCCACTGGTTTCATTTTAACTTAACCAACACTAAGCAACAGTAAGATGTCCAGTTGGAATTTAGGATTGGGTTTAGAACCCACGAACCCAACTAGGGTATTGGGGTATCAACAAACAAGATCCATTTTGTTTTTGGTAGCTTCCCCAACCAAAAACTACAAAAAAAAAAAGGTCATGATGTTTCATATCTTCCTAATTTCACGGCAGCCCCCTTAGGTTAAGCAGGTCACGTCATCCTCCTGCAGTTTGCCCTTCCTGTCTCGATTTTTGTGTAGGACCCATGTCTTTACAATTGACAAGGTACCAAGGTCAAGGTTTGATCGCCATCAAGATCATATTTCTCCCTCAAAGCCACCATCTGCTCTTGTGTCAAGCCCTTAGTGTGAAATTTGGTAAAGCAAAAACAACGGGAGAAACCCGGTCGTGTCATCTTAGGGTGGGTATAGAGCCAAACACGTTCGAGCGGAATACATTAGAGTCATTTCATTTGATCAATCAATCCACTGATCCATTCCTGATTCTCCATTCGGTTGGGTTGAGGGCCGTTTGAGCAAGACCTTGGGATAAAACATTACAGGGACCATGGTTGAAATCAGCATCCAAATCCAGCATGTCACGAAGGGTGGTACATCCAAAGCATCTCTATGCAGAATATGATGGGAAGAATGTACCTCTAAATCTAACATCTCTATAAATTACTTGTATTCCCTGCTCATGATGAACAAAAAATTGTCCTTTTCCCCAAAAACACAACAGGTGCTCCAAAAAAAACAAGTACCCATCTCACATAGTATGTAGATCGATATGGGTGTTTCCGAAAATATTGGTACCCCAAAATAGATGGTTTATAAGGGAAAAACCCTATTAAACTGGATAATTGGGTGTACCCCTATTTTTGGAAACATCCATATACATGTTCCTGGGGTAAGCATCCCAGCCACCACGTTTTGTAGGTGATGTTACAACAAGTTCTGTCAAGATCAAGGGTGATTCCAGGGACCCCCAATAGTTGGACCCCCTTATGGTAAGCTTCCCATACTATTCCCATACCCTTCCCATATCTTCAGGGATTCTTATGGGAGTGGTATGGGAATCGTATGGGAAATGGGTCCCATCATTGGGGGGTCCCTGAAAATCCCACTGACAAGACCGAGGCACAACAGTGCCACTGTGTTCTGCTTGCTCTTGGGCTTTCAATTTGGCAGCTGCCACCCCTATCATTGGTGGATCTAGGGGGGGGGTTAGATGGATGGAGATTTGGTTACTTTCTTGGGGGGGGAGATCCTTTAAAAAGGGACTATAGAATGTATATTTCCCGTACATAAAGAAAATCAACAAAAAAGAAGAATACATGAAGCCCTTCATGTTTTTTTTTAGAAAATTCCACATTTCCTTTCTTTGCCTGCTATGGAAAACATAACGATATTAAAAAAAAACAGTCATTTCTTCGAAACGACGGTATGAATTGAGTTGGATAAACATGGATCTGTAGTCATTTTTAAGAAGTTCTGGTTAAGGAATGGAAAATAAACATGTCACCAAGGGTCATTTGATCCTCCTCCTGTTGTTGTTGTTGTTGTTGCTGTTGTTGTTGTTGCTGCATGGGACATCGTAGCAAACCAGAGTTTTTGTTCAATGCTCACCCAAAGTGCCTAAGCAACTAACTAGTGACGGAATATCGAGAAAAAAAACACTACCTCCCCTAAAATTCAAGATCCATACCTAGGATATCCTACAAAAAATGATGGTTGTTAGAAGGTATCTTTTGTCATACACGGCTATTCTAAATACGTACATGTATGTATATATATATACATATAATATATCAATGAAAAAATTCAGGGGAGCGTGTACCAAAAGGTCAAGTAACTGTGAAGGTCGTATGCTTTTTCTTACGTGTGGACCTTACGCACTCTTACGCTTTCCACAGTTTTGCTTACGCGAAATCCCTGTGTTTGGATATGCTTACGCGGTGCTTACGCGAAGTCTTTGGATAAGGTTTTGTGCACAAACATGCAGCGGGAGCTTACGCACGAGGCTTTTTCGAGAACAATGCTTCAACATCAGGCATCTTTTTTCCTTGCGTAATGCAGCCCATGGTGAAGGACTACATATCAGCAGCAAACACTCTCGGTTCTTTCAGCTTATGGGGCAGCAATTTGTTTCCGGTATTCTCTTTCTTCAGCTAACGGAAGGAGTTGATGCATTTGTCTTGTGGTGTTATACCAGTACTGCATTGAGGGACAATATTTTCCACTACGCGGGTTTCTCTTTGGGCGGCATTGTGGGCAAATGACTGGGCAAATGGTCAAGGAGACAGTTGGGCCTTACGCATGCCTTACGCATACCTTACGCAAATCACTAACCATGCATTGGGAAAATTGAGGCAGTACTTAAACAAAAGATGCATCTGATGCATTGTTTTTTAGCAAGTAATGTTGCAATGACAGGCTGAAATTACGCACTACAAAATAACATATCAAAACATATATGAAGGTTCAACATCGAAACCCGAAACCTTACGCAACAAGAATATTGAACACATCCTTACGCATCCTTACGCAACTCAAGGTTTTGCTTACGCGCATGGATGATATGACCTCCCCAAGACTAACCAAAACATGAGAGGTTTTGGAACGTGCTCAGGGGGGGTTAACCCAAACAACACCTTTCTTACTTAGAGCCCTTGTTCTCCCCTGGAGCTTTCGCTGGCCATTCAGACCCTGCCTTTGGGCGGAGGTGGATGGCCTGCCTGGTGAAGATCTGATGTCACTTTTTGCGTTGCCCCTTGGAAAGGAGAAATCGAGCTAACCAGTTGAGGTTGGTAGTTTATCCCATGATTTACAAGGTTTCATATATCCCAGGTGGTGCAGGATTTCTTCCATCAACAGTAGAAGGAGACTCGATACATACGTCATAGAGACCAAAGACTAAACAATTTGCACAAGAAAAATAGATCGGATGAGAATAAGGAAGTAAAGAACCACGAACTCATGCCATCTCAAAGTGTTTGTTACATTCATCATTCCATTGACTTCACATTTGTTCCAACAACATCAATCTTCAAACATCCTCTAGTGAAAAAAAACAACACAATTGATGATCAAACATGCGGGACCACTAGTAGATTAAATAGGTTTCATAAATTATATACACGTGTTTTGTTACAGCACATTTAAGGAAGTTTGAGGACATGAATCTTGCAGCAACTTTTGGATGAATCCCGAGATGTTCTCATCCGTTTTCTTCATAAAATTCAACCAGCCTTTGTCATCTTCATGTCCTTCACATTGCCACGTGCTTGGTTGCCTCTAAAGCTGGCCTTGCTTTGGCAAACATTTGGGGCACTGGAGATGCCAAAGTTCATTTCAAGTGGTCCAGGAATATATCCATTGATATTGGTGACTCCCAAGTGGTTCTTTTGTGTTGATAGTACTCACAGGTATCAACGATATTTGGAGATTACCCTAGGCACACTCTCCAACCACCCAAATCAGATGATGAACGTTGGTACGGAGAATTCGTGAGTCGGTAATAAATATGTGGATATATTATATATGGAGGTTTCCAAAAATGGTAGTACTCCGAATCATCCATTAAAAAATAGGGTTTTCCATTATTTTCACCATCCATTTTGGGATACCACCATTTAAGGAAATCCCCATATAGTTATAGGCTATAGGTGCTATAGGTGTTCATTAATTGCATAGCACACCCTCAACTCGTCAACTATACTATACGTGTATGATGCGTCAAATTTTACCATCAACACAAGCTTTTCGGAGGAAAATTATCATCGGTTATTGCATCGCCGAAACAAAAACACGCAAAACACTGAAGAATTGGAGGACGGTATTTACGCGAGCAACATGCATAATCAATGACTCATTGTTCTTTGCAACTGGCAACCATAAACATGTACATTCGGCAATCTTTCTGAAACCTACATTGATCGAATCATAGTATTATAGTATAGCCTGTTGATCACATCTGGCAAAAAGGGTGGCCTGTATTTTCAGCGCTGCCTGCTCCTGCCAACGTCAGCAACGTCTTTGCGTCAACGGGCGGGGGGAAAGGATAAAAGACATGTAGCCGACAGAGTGCAATGCGTATGTGTGTATGTGTGTGTGTGTGTTCTCAAAAAGTGCAGTTAAAATACCATGAGACTACCCCTGGAAAGGTCTTGATAAATCATGAAGCTATGCAATATCCAAATGGCAAAGTGGAAGTGGGATTGTTGCATTGCAGCCTCTTCATGTTGCTAGAACTGGATGCATGACACTAAACTAAAATCGTCATCAATGGTAAGAAATGCTATATTGCCCACCAAAAGTGGAAGATTTCAAGATGATGACTAAACAACTAGCATAAACTAGCACCAAATTTATGAATGAATTACTATAACTAGCTGGCGGTTTCAAGTTTCAACCCAATTTGAAAACTATTTTTAGTCAAAATGGGTTCATCTTCCCCAATTTTTCGGGGGTGAACATGAAACACTATTTGGAACCACCTACCAGTAATATAAGTTACTGGTCATTTACTGTACCTACCTCCAACCTCAACCATTTCAAAACCACCACCTGAAAAACCATCAAATGGCGTTGTTGGCTCCTCCACCTCTTGTTGCAGGGTGGCATAGGCCCAATTGAATTCTTCCATACTCATCTTGCCACTCTGGTCCTGGGAAGTTTTTTTTGGTCCGAAAAAATTGCTCCCCATTTTCGGCATCTTTTTGGGAAATGGGAGGAGTTGGATAGGTGCTGGAAATTTTGGGGATTTTTTAGTTTCATTTTTTGTTCTTCAAGTTGTTGGAACTTATATGATACCTTTCAATCACCTTAAAAGGTTGTTGTTTTTCTGATGACAACCAACTTGAGTTGCCAACTGCATTGCATTTCCATGTATTTCTTGTCGGAAGCCAAGGGTTTTTTGACAAATCACAAATCGTAGGTTGTGGCCGTTTGGCCGTTTTTTTGAGGGAACCTTCAGAGATGCAAAGAATTTTGTGACTTGGAACAAAGTTCAGAACCACCCAGTTCAAACGGGGAGATCCAGTTGATCCAGATTTTTTTTTCAAAATAGATGGCACAAACAGTCCCTACATATTGGTTTATAATATTAGGACCCTCTATAATAACCCTACCTTTTGGTATCGGCAAGCCATCTATTTTGACCTTAATGTATATCTGTTTTTTCCTCAGCCATTCAGCGGGATTCTTCAGTGAAGTCATGGCCGTACCCGCCCGGTGACCCGGTGCCTTGTCAAATTGAGTGAAGATGTCCTGGGAATCCAAAGGTTTTCCGCGACGGTCCGTTGTTGCTGCTGGGGGTTTACAAAACATTCGAGGAATGTTTGCAAAACACTAGTATACAATATACATCAGAACCATCACGAAGCAATCAACAATCAACAATCAACAATAACCAAAACATATTTAATGAACCATCTTCAAACGATTCCAATCAAAAACATCTGTAAAATAACAGAGATGTTTGTTTTACTCCTAGCAACTTCCCTTAGAATGACCATCATCACATTCAAGCTTGCTCAAAGGGACTGCACCTTCATGCTTGCTCCCGGTGGTAGCTTATGACCTTTCAATGAAGCAATTTCCATGGCCTTAGTTCATGTAGAGGTTCAGGTGGATTGCGGGTCAACAGAGATGCGGGTCTCTGAACACATCGACTCTTGAAGGGTGTCAAATTTCGCTGTTTTTTTGGTGGTTTTTGGGTGGCTCAAAAATTTCAGACCGAGAAACGGAGGATTTTTTGGCATGTCAATAAGTGTATTTAATACAACAACCTACAGTATCAAGTATTTCAGAAAACCTGAGGATTGAATCCAGTAGTTCACCACCATGACTTGCAATTTACAGGCTTTGATAGATCCCAGGTTGAATTTTGATCGGAATGCCTGATGGCATCAGAACTTTCCCCCTGGTTACCTGAGCATCTCACCATGGCATCAAATTCTTCCTGCGCGGTGGTGGATGGGTTTGGCTTGTGACCAGTATCCTTTGTCTTCAATAACGATACCAAAAAATCCTATGTTATACACAATTCAGATCTGCACATACCTGACAGACCTGAGCATATCAAAACTCTCGATTGACTCATGACAACGAATGTCAAACAATGACAGCACAGCAAATATAATACATATCTTGCCTTCACTGTTTTTTAGATTACCATTTTTGATCCCACCATGCTCTCTCGCGCCTGCGTCAGCATTTTGTCCTTAGGGTAACAGTATCTTCAGCACCAACTTGACTACCATGGAGTTTGGTTTGAGGTTTGACTGTTTTTGTTGAGATGTCTTTTTTCAGTGGTGAATGGAATTAGTGAAACTGTTTCAAACTGTGTATGTTTGTGAGAACAAACAGAATAACATCACTCACCAAATGTATACACATTTTCCTAGAACATCTGAAGGCAATTCTCATGCATACCCATGCATGCCGTGTAACAAAACTAAGTTTATCTAGCTGTTGTTTTGCTCATCTCTCAAGGTTTTTTTAAAAATCCCAGTCCAACTCGGCACTTAAGATGTATCATTTCTCAATCCAAATATATATCCAACCTCCCCCAACCATCTCAACCCCAGGTGTCATGAATCCCAACCCAAGTTTGATGCATGAATTTTCACACGGGGGAAATCCCAAACAAATTTACCAGCAAGATTTGTATACTAATTCTAGTTGGTGGTTTCAACCCATCTGAAACATATTAGTCAAAATGGGAATCTTCCCCAAATAGGGATGAAAATAAAAGATATTTGAAACCACCACCCAATAATTTGTATACTAATTTTTCATTCCCGCATAAGCTGGGTCCCATGAAAAAAAAAAACATCCAAAAACCACCCAACGACCAATTTTGGCACAATTTTTTGTTGCCCAGCTGCCCCATTGGTATCATGTTTCTGTCGTAGTTGTTTCAACTCTTCCTCTGTCAATGCCTTTGCTCGCCGAAGAGATCAGTGCCATGATGGATCCAATGACTTTCAAGACTTGGATTTGAAGTTCCAACACAAAAACTGATAAACTACCAGTTGATCTCATAAATATTCATGAAACATATCTCACAAGTTGAAATGTTTCAATAGTTTTCACTGACTTAATAGGACTTAAAATCCTGTTGTACCTGCAATCTTCATCCAAGTGTCTGCTGTTCCAGTATGTGCTGCTCTGGCCTTTGCACCTTTCAGGGGTCCCAATCAACGGAAAAATCACGTTGGCGAACCAACCAAAAATGGACAACATATCATTCACAACAAAGTCACGGATTGTACATGGATAATGCATGGGTAATATCTGATCATATCAAGCTGACTCTGATTGACAGAATCTAAGATTGGATAAATACAAGGCTACAAATGGATTTGGAATGATTCCCTACATTTATCGGCGTCATTCAAAAATCTCTAAACTTTCGGACTTTGACAAAGACAGATACTCCTATGGGCATTGGAGCATTATATATCGATAATATAAAATGTCCGTCCTAAACATTGCTACAACGTCTTGGATCACATCAGCATGTGAAGGTGTGAACATTTCTCAAAAGATGTGCCTGCTTTCTTGGGTGGCAAGGGAGGTACCGGTTTATGGACCTGGCCGTGAACGAAGCAAACCTCCAGTTTGGGTGATGAACGCACCACAATTCAAGTCAGAGATTTTAAGTTGATATCTTGGTTGTCCATTTTCTCCATATCCACCTGACATATGAACATTGAAAAAAAATCATGAGTCAGGTCGGGCAAGTAGCGTTGGTTGGTACGAAGCACACCTGTTTGGACCTAATATTGAAGTGACCTGAGGTGGAATGGATGCATATCCACCTCCAAGAATCGTGCCGAAAACCAGCGACAAACATGGCGGATTTCTTCAAGATGATTGCCAAGGAACAACAAGTTTGAAGATGGAGAAAACACACTCACTTGTCGTCCAGGTGTCATAAATGTTTACAAACAAATACATGTATACATATTATATATATACCCGGTACCATCCATGTATGGTATATATACACCTACATGAATGGTCGATTTTTATGGTTGACTCATGTAGGTAAAAATATTCCAGTCACATAGATCCGTCATGGGACATCACCTGACAGACCCTGGCTGGCAAGCCACACCTGAGCTCGTGTTTGATTGCCCCGAGCTTGTGCCTCGGCTCGGCGTTTAAAAAAGCGTCGTTTTGTATCAAAACCGAAATGAGTTGGGACAAAAGGGGGGCAACTGATGGTAGCCTATGGTGGTGGTTTCAACCAACCCATTTGAAAAATATGCGCAAGTCAAAATGGCTTCATCTTTTCCAATTTTCGGGGTGAAAATTAAAAAAACATATCGAATCTGACTGGCACTTTAGTAGTGAATAACTGAAATGTATATTGAAATGTTGAAATGAACCTCTAATTCTCTGCGTTTCATTGGATTAATTTCTTTCATTCCCAACTAGCTACAGGCCAGTTGTTGCAAGTACGGTGTTGCACTTTTGCGTTCACAGCGTTAAATAAAACATGTAACACAACTTTCCAAAGGTGTCTGCCTTTCTATTGTTTTCCGTGCTCACCCACGGAAAAACATTCCCCAACTCCATCTTGCTCAAGAAACAAACCAATCAAAAACAACTCCAGTGCTCCACGTATCAGACAACCATAAGTTCACCAGAGATTTGAGGTACCTAAATTGGAGGAATCCTCACCTATATAAGCTGTATGGATTCGGCTTATGTAAGGGAAAACACATCCCCAAAATGGCCTTATAAGGTTCAGTACCTCCATTTTAGGTACCTGAAACTCCTGGTGATAAGTGGATTTCACCATCTTTCTCTTTGTGAAGGTATTTTTTGCTTCACGACTCGAGAAGCCAACAAAATGCAAACGGGGTACTTTTTTGGGTGCTATGTTTAGAGGCTTCACGTATCCCTTTGAAAATGGTAACAAGCAAACTCAAGGGGTTGCTCGGTCAATGGTGGAAGATGAAACATCTGGATCTTCCCGGAAGCTACTTGCAATTTTTTTGCCCCAAAAACACAGCAAGGTACAAGTAAAGATCATTTAAAGCAAGTTTGTACCCAAATCTGTTTTACGAAATCATTTGAGCAGCGTTCAAAGCACTTGTGACATTCCAGTGTACTGATTGGTTTACAGGGATCCTTATATTGGCTTATATTATAATCCCCATACAATTGGGTAGGATTTCATCCCCTACGTATATGAACAACCAACCATTGTGAACTGAACACTGCTCATTTGGGAAAAACAACATCTGTAGGAAAAAACAAAAATCCGGGAGTTTCCGGGCCTGTATCTTCGTTGCTGCCGTCTCCTGCTTTCGCATTCAGGCAGCTGATTGGAAACACACACAGCGTTGTGAAGCACTCTACAGGTGTCACTACCTACAGTTTTTTGTTGTTAAATAATGTTGAATACAGATTTTGCTAGTTTGTCTGTTCTGATTTCAGGAGAAGTTGATATCTTAATTTAGAGCAAACTTGCCATTTTGTGCCGTCTGTTCTGGTTTCAGGATCCGAATCATCTTCATTGGTATGAATCGGGCTCCCTGTCTCTCTCTCTCTCTCTAGTCTATACATAATATGATGAAAGTATANAAGTCCAAAGGTGATGAAATAAAGGGCCGTGAACCGAACAGACCTCCTTATTTTGAAGTAGGGATTTATTTATTTCATCAACAATTCCAGGGTAAACTATATGTGTATATATATACATAATTTTACTGGTCTTTGCTTGACTTACAGGGTACATGTAGTATGTATAAATATTTCATATAACAACTACATAAAATTTAAATAATCTATCCACTTTCCGTTGCGAGGAGGCAGCATCCACTACTATTCACATCCACATGCAATCTTACCGGAAAAAACATCAATATTATTGTTTGGTCAGCTCTTAGGTCTTACGTTTCAGAAAAGGCTAATTCGGAAAAGCTGAAGATTTATGATGATTGCTTCATCTTCACTCGCAACAGTTTCAGGGTACACAAGTTGCAGCTTGGTGAAAAACACCATTTTCGACCTTCCGCCTTGTTGAGTTACACACCTTTCGAAGACACCTAACTCGCAACCGTTACCATTTCCGGGGATTTTTCGGGATTCCTTTTATATTTGAAGGTTGCCGGGGGGGAGGCAGCCTGCCGATTGGGTGTGCCCTGGGAGTGTGGGGAGCAATTTTCTTGGGTAATTTTAGTTATACGTATAAATATACCCAAAAGGGAACGATCATATGGGACCCACCCAACGGGAAAAGTAAAATCATCGACTGAAAAGTGCCGGCTGGTAGGGGATATGTGATCGTTCCCAGGATGGTATATTACTTGTTACTACATAACTGCTGTCTCTTGAAATCAATCTGGCATGATTTGTGCACAAGCGGCTTTGACTGAACTCAAGCAAAAACATGCCATCGGGCCATCTGTCCTGCATTTTCAGTCTCAAGGCAGCATAGGCCCAGTTGAACTCTTTCATACCTGCACCCGGATCCGGGATCACTTTTTGATGAAGTGCTGGATCTAACTGTCCAGCATATCTCAGAGTTTCTGATACCAGTATAGAACAAGTTCAGAAATTGGTTGATTTTGTCAATAAGTTGTACAAACAAATTTTGCTGCCCAGCATTTTCAGTCCTGACAACCCGTGGCCTTTACCCACGGGCTTACAGATTCTCAAGGGTAGAAACGAGCAGTGGTAAAATACAACCCCACATGGGAATAGAACATGTAAGTCGACTTCATGACATGTGATAGCAGCAAATGACACAGTCAAACACTTTGTCAAAATCTCAGTGAACAAACGGAAATTCAGGGCAAATCCAGGCAGACAGGATAGGCAGTTCACCATTTTGAGGCAGCACCTTCTGCGGGGGTTGTCTTTTTATTGAGGCATTATCTCTAGCAACACTTTTTAGGGTTTTAAGGGTCAAATTTCCTGTGGGACCTGCAGGACCTACAGTTTCTCTCCGACAAGAGACTGAGTTGACCGCTATGATCCTTGTCGAATTCATGAAAGATGTCCTTAGCCACACAGGTCCATGGTCCGGGTAGTAGTTTTGCAGGACATCTGCTATGACGGGCAACTTTTATTAACCAAGAACTTTGAAAATTTATATACGTTGTGTTCAGGTGCAGCTGTTGTAACCTCTCATCATCTACACTTGGGTGGATGATCCGTTTCTTATCTAAGATCTGCATGGTTCTTGTTGATACGCAGCTTTCCAACAGCTCCTTCCCAAATGCTTTAGTTCCTTCTACTTGACATGGGATGCACTCTTTACAGTTGAAGCTTAAACAATTATTCAATTAGCGAAACAACATGATTTTCAATGCTCATCAAATGCCACCCGATCGACCATGACAATCCTCACTGCAAGTGGTAAAAGCAGATCTTGGAGGATACTCTTGGATGATATTTAGATGTTCTAAGTTCATTCTGTGAATATCGGCTGTGCTCCCTTGAAACTTCTCTTATCAACCAGAATGCTGCATACTATCCTTTGTCACCCATCAAACTATGTAGTTAAACCTCATGCAAGCATGGCCACAAAAGAAACCGCCCAAAACCCTCCAACATGAAGAACAACATCAACTTATAGGGGGTTGTCTGGTTGTCCCCCCCCTGCTCCCGACGAATCATGTTTCAAGATGTTCAAGCTCGCTGTGTCAACATCTCAACTTCATCTGGAAACACTCCAGACTAAGATCTCTCCCCCGATGATGAATTCCATGATTTCCCAAATCTGATTTTTGATCTTTTCCATAGGTTTTCTTTTCCCCATGAGTCCCAGCCCCTCAACAAAAAAGTGCCCCTAAAAAAACTTTGCCAAAAGCACATCCAAATCATCATCCTTGGGGATGGCAGCCTTTTGCCTCGTTTGGAGAAAAACTGCTCGTCAACACTGGGGAATCTTTCACCCGTTGCATAGGTAAACGCATGTAAAAACAGGGGTCCAAACCTCCACTTTTGGTGATTTACTATGTAGATTTTTTGGATTTTTGCTACATACAAAGGTAATTTTTTAATATAAAAACATAGGATATGTTGTATGGTAGCAAGCAAAGCATATGCCCCCAAATGTCAGTCCTTGCGTGTTTAATCAGTAATTATTTTTAAAAGGAGTGGGGGGGGGTGGTACCAAATTTCATATTCTACGATTCAGAATCTACGATATGTAATACAATACAATATCAGAATCTACGATATGTAATACAATACAATATCAGTGTACAGTATAGGATATAGAATCTAGAATGTGATACATTGGCTATATACATTAGTACCTGTTAGCCTTACAGTGTCCAGTAGTGTAAACAAATATGTAATGCCGTGTTGTTGTTGTGTAATAATTCATAAACAACTATTCGAACTATGATAGTCAATATAGACATCCATTACGACTCTTTGACACCTTATGGCTGAAATGAGGTCAATAAAAGAGACCACCAAATGTTTCAAAATGCTCTCTTGCAAGACAGTGACACCCCCGCCGTAACCCCACACTTGGTGAATCGTTTCCTAGGAAGTGATCTCAATGTTCACTACTTGATGCAATAGCCTCTTGGAAACTAACTAACATCCCTTCTCAAATCACTTTTGAGTCGATGTTTTTCCTTTTCCAAATTGGGATACGGACTCGTTCCCAAGGGGTAATTCATGTAATTACAACTCAAAAATAGCTACTTTACATGAAAACATCACACCTCAAACGTAAAAAAGCGCTTAAAAACCCTTTTCTCCCATAAGCATGGTTCTGCAAAAAAAAAAATGGAAGGTAACGGAACCTATTGGAGATACACCTATGGACCTTCACTGAACCATGGATTCTGTGCCTGGGGATTTCACCAAACCCCCCCCCCACTTTTGGAGTGAAGCCAAGATGCAGCGAAGCCAATTCTTTGCACATCGCCTTGAACTCCACCTGCGATGAATCTTCGTGGTCCCAGCGATTGAACAATGGAGCAGGAATGCCCCCAACTGGGCCCCTATCAAGGTTATTACCACAGCTCTAGAAACCAACAAAATAGAACTGAGGTCCTATCTTATCATTCCATGCTAAAATTACATCTGATTTTGTTTTGGTGGTTATTTTAGCCACCCAATTGAAACATATGCTCGTCAAAAATGGGAATCATTTTCCTAGGGGGAAAAATAAAAAAATGTTTGAAACCACCAGCTAGTAATTTAGCTAGCTTACAAAACTCCTTGAACATTTTTTTTGTCCACTGTCAAAGGAACACAATATCTGCACACCAAGGGTGTAAACCATTTTGTATCTAATGCTTCGAGCCCCAAGTTTCTGATGAAATTGGAGATAAGTGGAAAGAATCATCTGGAGCTCAGGTCCAAGACTTGAGATTCTCAAGTGTAGAAGTAGAAGCCATTGGCAGTAGAGCTTCTCTGATCACAAGCAAATCATTTAAGGATCAATTGGTTCGTGTTTTTTGTTGAAACATATGTTCGTGTCGATGTGATTAAGGCCTTGAGTCTTGACATACATCAAATTGAACATGGAAGTGAGAGCAGCGTCGATTCATATTACGAGAAATTTCCTGTTGATGCTTCAGAAATCCCGTTCACAACCACCGATTGGATGGTGCTAAAACCTTGTAAATAATGGGACAAACTACCAACCTCAACTGGTGAACGCCGGAGTTCTTCCATCAACAGTAGTATTATTTTCATAACATCAGGTGGCGTCAAAGACTGATCCCTTCATGATGTCAGAGGCCCTTTGCCAAGCCTATGGATGACAATGTGGATCTTGGATGGTCTCGTTTCAACCAAAATTTGGTGATGGCGAATCTGGACAATTTCCCCCGGAAGATGAACATGGAAATCCTCCAACATCACCCTTTCTTGCAAAGGAAAACAAATGATAGCAAAATATACTGAACCAATTCCAAAACCTTCAAATCTGCTTATCTTCCAAGTTAGTTCTTCGGGGGGTGCATGCTGAAATTCACAAAAACTGATCCCGGATCCCCCCCCAAAAAATCAACATCGGCGAAAGGAAGCGAGTTTTGAATTCTTGGCATCTTGGAGTCCAAGATACGAAGGTGAGTGACGCATCCTTGTTTGTATCATACTTCCTCGGCATGAAATAAGCGGCGAAAGAGAGGTAGACATTGGGGTTGAAGGTCCTGCTTGGGTTGACGAGGTTGTTTTTTAAACAACATGGATGAAGGCACAGCAGGTACAGTAGAAACAATGATCATCTATATATATATATTAACATGTCATGCGGTTCCTTTGCGCCACTAGTTCCATAGGTCCATATAGTTGCTGGTGGAGGATTTCGGAGCTTAAATCCTCAACCCAATTTATCACTTTATTAGGTGGTTTCTTGGGGAGCGATTTCCGGAGGAGCAGAATGGATAGATCAGCCATTTATTCAATAGCGTGACAGCTGGAGATATAACAAGATCCTTTACACTTTACAAAGACGGAATCGCAATTTTCTGTTAGGCAAAGTTGTGTCATCTTCAAATTTAACATGCAAAAAAGGAAGCTTCCAACAAGTTCGTGATATGTTCTTGATGTTGGCGAGCAAGTCCAAGAATGGTAGAAAGTGAAATTCAATTTGTGATCTAATGAGATAATGAGAAAAAACACTTGCAACAAGTTTGAAGGACATTGTGCTGGGAGCTGACAAATACTATAATATATCTAAAATCTATATGTAGATATCATCTGACATCACTTGCCATTGAGAACATGTATGAAACTAGGACATTTACCGAGCACATGTATACGCACGCATTTGTATTGTGTGGACACAGAATATGCCGTATACATCATTTGCACAACGTTTGTCTTGTTTTTACAATCCGGAGTAACAAAAATACATAAAACTCACAGCTTCCTAAAACCTCACTAACTGGGAATTCATTGGATCACTAACCACTTGACTTGGATAGTCCAAATCCGAAGCATTACGGGGCTCTAATTGGGTGGCGGGTTATGAACCGACTCTATTCAGGTTACCTCAAACAAGGCCGTTACGTAGCAAACAAACATTGCCTTATGCCTTGAAAAAAAAGCATCTCACCAATTATTCTTACAGTCTTTCATGGTGCTGAGCAAAGGGGTTTTTTCTTTGATTCAAGTTATAAACCACCAACACCTCCCAACACCTCTGATTCTTGGATCTCTGTCTTCCTCTCTTTCAATGAATATATGAAATATAGACATATATGTATCACCAAATGGTAGGACCATAATTGCCAAGATTCTTTTTGAGTTCTTCCAGTTGCGCAGGACTCAAAGCCTTGGGAAATGGGCAAGCAACACCAACAGCTTGCCAATATACGGCTTCAAGCCTATCCAGTACACCCAAATCACGAGTTTTCCCCACACCAAATTAGTATGGATTGATGAGGTTTCTTTCCCAAAAATGTAGCCTCTTGTACCAAATTGGTTTCTGGCACCCTGTCAAGGGATGCAAACAAGAATTTGAAAAACAAAAACAAACGACTCCTAGTTGGTGGTATCAACCCATCTGAAAAATATGAGTAAAATTGGATCATCTCCCCAATTTTCGGGGTGAAAATAAAAACATTTGAAACCACCACCTAGGTTTTTTTCAAGGCAACTAAGCCCCTAAGTTTCACCCCTTTATCATTTTTTCCCGAGCTACAGCCACACCAGAGGTGGATGCATCTTGTTGTGCCTTGGCTTTGGCATCACCTTGGGATTTTCCACAGATTTCCTGAAAAACACTCCGTGAAAAATTGCCAAAAATCCAGTAATGATAAGATAAAACCCATCTATTATGTTTTAATCCGAATTTAATCCATATGATAATAAAATGATAATATGAACATTGTGGTAATCATTTGGTGAGAATTGATAAGGATCATCTATAGATGGATTATCTAATAAGTGTCTAATAAGGTAATATCACGGTGTCCCCCTAAAAAGATGCAATTTCAATAGGAAATACATCTTCCAACCATTGATTTTCAGGGGACATGTTAGTTGTCCGGGGAGTACCAAATCCTTGATGTTTTGCAAGGGGATTCAAACACACCATTTTTATCACTTGGTGAAAAATTACCGATATCAACTCGTGATTGAAGAGTGTATTGGGGAGGTGAAATACCTAAACTTCCGCTTTTTTTCGTTGCAACGTGCCCAAATGTATTGAAAAATATGCCAATATGCCAATGACTCTTGTTTTGATTGGACAACTTCTGCTTTGGCAGAGTTTGCACATCAAAACAAACGACACAAATGTTTCATGTACCCATAACTTTGGAGCAGGCAAAAATTCGTGTTCCAACACTGTCTCTGACCACACCCTAACGAGCCGTGTCTGCAAAACATAGAAAATCATACCTAACCACAACGCACCAGCAAGACTAACGGAGTTTTTCATCCAAGTATCATCCACATAGCCATTTGAATCACATCATCATTAAAACTGAAGAAATCGTGGAATCGTCATTTCCCCCAACCCTTTACAGCAATCATCCAACTTTGCAAACTAAAAAGCGGATGGTATGCCCAAAAGTTGCTGTCAAGACGCTTGCTGCCTTGGCGCGCCCCTTGGAGATTTTTACACCACAAAATGATCGATTCCTACCACACAGGGCATTTTTCGATTGGGACGGGAGTTCCCACCACCAATCATTACATCTTATGTAGGGGATTTCCCTTTAACCTTTAATTCCCCACTCTCACTGGGAGGAAAATTTTCGCATCTGAACCTATAGATACCCAAAAAAAAAGGCCACCGATGCCACGAACAGCTATGGCGGCCACGCATACATGGCGCCGTGTGTAACAAACGGACAAACGGACAGACCATACAGAATGTTAGCTGCCATGGCTACAAATCAACCCTCAGCTGATGGTACATGGGTGGTTTGGGGCCAAGAAGGTTTGGATTCCTGGGATTCCCTTATGAAAGGGATTGGGTTCGGGCTACCCGGAGTCGAATCCCAAACCACCGGGTCCCAAACCAGCAATATTGCAAAAATAGAAACCTCCACAACCTTTTTCAACTTTTGTATGTTTGTTTTATATACACCCCTGAAAACTAGCATGACATGGGAAAATCCCCATGTTGAATAGGAAATACATCTCCATTCATGCTGGATTTTCCATCAAGTCATCCTGGTTTTCCGGGGAGGGGTCACAATTCAGGTAAATTCTTTTACCACCTAAAATCATCATTGACCCACCGTGTGTTCCCTTTCCGCATTTTGACCATGTCACTGGTGGAGGTGGCGGTCGAGGGGCAGCCTGGTGAAGGCTACAACAAAACATGTTACCCTCACTGAAACTAACATAGCAAATCCCTATAAACCTTGCATAATGCCATACACCATCATCACTAATGGACCCTTTAAATCTCAATGAAACTCTAGATGGCTTCGGGCCCAACCTTTTTGCGGTGAAATTCCATAGCTACAAAGTGTTCCCGCAGAAATTCTCGTGCTTCCTATGGGCACTATACTCAGAGGATCATCCTAAGACTGGGATACGTGGTTAATAAACCATGGTGATCGCAAGTCCCCCCTAACATGGGGTTATTCCCCTTCCAAATAACTGAACTCCATGGCTTACAAAAATGGGCTAACTACTTAGTAAAAAAAAGTATGATCCTTTTTAGTAAGCATTCCCCCCGATCCTCAACTACCCAGGTTGGAAAACCCCCCTTTTGTGCAGCCTTCTTCTTTGGACTACCTGGCACCCAGGTCACCAACATCGTGAAAAAACTCCCGGGCCCCGGGTTTGGTTCACCTAGGACTTTTAAGCTTCCAAACAGATATGGGTGTTTCCAAAAATAGGGGTACCCCATTTGATGGTTTATAATGGAAAACCCTATTAAAATGGATGATTTGGGGTACCACCATTTTAGGCAACACCCATATGATTATATAATCTGCAAAAAACGATGGATTTTTCACATTGCTACCTTGCTCAACCTCAGTTCATGAGCTGCCGAAGAAGTTGCGACTCTTTTTTCAAACTGTCATATAGGAATACACTGTTCTTAGTCGGGACAACAAAGGCAATGCTTAAATGCATTCGTTTTTGACGCCCGTTTCTCTATATGTATATATATATATATACATATATAATTTATATATAATATTGAATATATAATTATATAACTACGATCCACAACACTACAGCTAGAACACTACTCCGTTTCTTCCACTTCATGCCTTTGGTCCTTTTTGAGTGTGGAATCATGATTTTGATTTCCAGCCAGCCATGCATGTCCACGAGCTGCAGGCGCTTATTCTCCTAAAACACCACCCGAATAAGGGTCTGGACCCTGAAAAGATCCTCCGAAGGACCTATCATACATCATAAACCATCTGATCGCGGATTCGCATTTGACTCCGCCTATAACTTTTCTGTTGGGATTTATAACGCTATGCGGAAAAACAAACCATGAAAAGCGGGGTGTTTGTTCACGCATCGCGCTTCCCTTTTTTACGAACGGGGCGACCTTTGCTTCCAGCCGCAAAGACATGTTGTGATTGCCGGCTCCGACGGCTCCCGGAAATCATTTTGGAGCGGGTCGGATGCTGACTGGAGGGGGATCATTCAATAAATACCAGAGGCCGAACAAAAACACAGCTGATAATCAACTCGGAACTTTTCAAAATAGTCACAACCATTTTTAACATTCACAGATAAGTTTCACTTGGATACAAATGTATTTAATTACAAAAAAATATATATATATATATGTATATATGAACGGATTTCATCCTTTGAAACACTTCTTCCAGAACTGGACTCCCCCTCCACTATTTTTGTTTGGTAGGTTTTTTGGTTTTGGATATGACACATTTCAATCGAAAAAATGAAACAGCAGGACTTTTGGGCTACCAATCCAAGTTGGTTGGCAGCTCCTTAGGCCCTGCGAACAAGAGTGAAAAGGGCCTGGCAGGGAGCACCTCTAGACCCCTTTGGAACAGGTGTTTTCAAGATTCATCTGCCGGTGTTTTTGGTATGTAACATTCAAGAGAAAAACATGGTGCTTTGAAACCTCACAAACGTTTGGAAAATTGACGTCTTTCAGTAGAGGAATTCAAGTTGGCATTTGTTTTTGTTTGAGAATGGGAATCAAGCCATCTCCACCGACATTGGTTCATGAACAACACTCCTGTAACAAGCAGTGGGACAAACGCGGATGAAACGCTCTCATAGGCTGCCTTTCCAGACATAAATATAGATGAAGGAGAGTGTCGATCACAGAATCAATATCTATGACCTGTTCAACAACATATTGCTGACAGTTGAGAAATCCAATTCAATCGTTGGGTCGACACAACCTTCACTAGCTTGAATCCATTTGAAACATTTCTAGGTGGTGGCATGCGATACCACGCCAACTCGTTTCAATAGACTATACGTTTACACAACGAAAAACTAATGTCAAGTTGTGGT
This sequence comes from Breviolum minutum Mf 1.05b.01, assembly GCA_000507305.1. Taxonomy (NCBI): domain Eukaryota; class Dinophyceae; order Suessiales; family Symbiodiniaceae; genus Breviolum; species Breviolum minutum. Next base: position 52,868 of record DF239255.1, read on the forward strand.
ACTTTTGTACCATGCTTGAATCCCTTGAAACTTTGAGAAAACCACCACCTAGATTCACACAAATCACCAAAAACAAGGGAACTTGTTTTTTCGGAACACATCTCTACGGATCCTTTCAGCCTTCATGTAACTGGACCTCCAGCCAAAGTTTGGGAGATGCAACATGATAGCCTGATAGCCTGTAGGTGGCAAGACCTATACCTTTTCTTCTATGACTCCATTGCAAGCAGCGGAACATGAACCAAAACTCTGAAGGAAACCAGTGTTAGGTGATTGTTTTGGGTATCCACTATGGAACTCTTGGAAGAAGCAGGAAAGACGAAAAAAGTCTTGCAAAGTTTCATCACAAAGCTCATCAAATGCCTAACATTGTGGGGTGTGACATATTTACATATTCACTAACAAACAATTCATTGACATCATGGGAAGCCCTCCGAAAAAAAAATACACACGTACACACATAAAGACATATCAAAACCATCCTGAGATATTTGGAGTCCATGCATTTTATTGTTGTTGTGGTTGACTGATAGAGCGCCAATGCTCATCCATCCTTTCATGATCCCCAAAAAACCCACGGGTATGGCCAGGTAGGATTTTATCAACAACTATATTGACATTATTTCAAAGAGGTGTTAAAGCACTTGTTTCCCATTGATCTCCAAACCCGAACACGCGGATTCACCCCCAGTGATATCCATTTGAAACACTGGTATTTGTAAGGTTTATATAGCTGAGATTAATTATGACTACCATCTTTCATGTGTGGGGATTGGCATTCCTGAACCTTTCAAATAGGCTTCCATAAAACAGCTTTAAAAAACCATGAAGTCCATGTGAACATGTCAAAAAACTGCCTCTAGAGAAGTGAAGCATCGAACAATACGACGGGTCAGAGGTTTTTGAATGAAGCGAGTTGGACGGAAAAAGTCTAGAGGCATTTTTTTTTGGTGAACTGTGATACTCCCTCTAAAAAAGCTGACATATCCCACCTTGGGAAAATTCGGAACTTCTTCAAGTTGGTACCGTAAGGGCAGGGGATATATTAGTTGCTAGTTCCGAAAAGGAGGCTTTTCATTCAACAACCTGGAGAATCCATCCATCCACCCTTCACGAGTGGATTCACCTGTGTCAAGCCATCATCGTTCCAAACGATGACATCGCCACGACGCACTTCCAATGAGGTTGCCTAGGCGTTCTCAGGTCCAAACCCCGATTCCTTAAAAGTGGTCCAAACCCTGAAGTTTAATGAACCGTTCACCTGAAAATGATGGTTTCCTCCCCCAAAAAAAATGATCTCCTTTGTTTCCATGGGGCTGATTTGTCAGGGAAAATCCGTTCATTAAACTTCAGGTGGGGGGGTTTGACTGTTTGGGAAAACAACAACTTCAGCAACTCGCCGGCGATTCTAACGACGATACAAATCTGCTTTTTGCTTACGTAATGAGATGTGCTTTGTTTTGGAATCCATACAAGAGCAACAGAACGTATTGAAATAACAAGCCAATAAGCCCTATGATAGAGTAATCAGAAACAAAAATCAACATGTTTTTATGTCTAATACGAAATTCACACATCTGCACAACTCAGTTTCAATAAAGAACAAGGCGACAACAACTTAAAAACACGCGCCCGAAAACCAGCAGCTGGAACTTCAACAAAAATCACCCAATTGAAAAGGACAAGTCATCTTCCATCCGCCTCCATTTTTGGGGGTTCAAAATGTTAATTTTCCAGGGTGTACTCCTGGCCCTTCCAAGATATTGGGACACTCTAACCGGAAAAGTCACGACAACTCTCTGACTCGGTCCAGGGTGAAAAATGCTGTGATATGTTGAAAAATGCTTTGATTTACCCATAGGATTCATGGGACTGGTATATTTGCCTACATTTGGCATCAATCTATGGCAATCTATGGTAGATTTAGGTAAATATTCTATACATTTGACATGGATTCTATGAGAAATAAAATACGCCCCATGAGACAAAAAATTTTGGAGGTTAGGAAGATGATTTTCTTTTGCAACTGGTTGATTTTGCAGGTGAACCATTCGTTAAACTTCAGGAGTGTAAAATATGGGGAGAATGGAAGACCAAATTAGATTTGTGAGTCTTCGTGTTGAGTAGGAGGTGCTGGATGTTTACATCAACGAAACGTGACACCTTTTTGCAAACGCTCAAAATACAATTCCATGAACACATGTTGGGTCAAAGAAAGAGATGATGAATCAAGAATCACCCAGCAAATAGGCTGGGAAAAAGCTGATGTGATCTAAAAACAATCAACCAATCATTGAAGAAACCTCGTGTAAGTATATTGTTGTAACAAACTATAACTATTACACACGTATTTGCTTCAGAATATGAAAATATAAATTCATATCAATCATATACAGTATAACATGTTAACATGATAACATGATCCCTCTTGAGTATCTACTTGCCTCATCTACCCATCAAAACCTGTCAAATTCACCCAAAAAAAAACTGATAGAATTTCTAACATGTCAACACTCCAACCACAGCCATCCTTGCCTCTCTGTCCTGCTTGTTCTTAGTGAAGGCAACCAAAAGGAATCGGGAAGCGGTTGCCTGCAGGCACTGAATGCCAACCCAACCCACAAGAAACCATCAGTTGTGGTGATCCTGCTGGGTTGACGTGTTTTTGGGTGGACGGTTGAGCCACCCATTTGAAAAATATTTGTCAACATGGGAATCTTCCCAAATAGGTGCTAACAGGAAACATGTTTGAAACCACCACCTAGGTTTTGCTTCCTTAAAATAAATCAAACCTAACATTTTTACCATTGAAATGACCCAAGACAATATGGAAACAAGGATCCAAGTAAAGAGATTCATAGGTAACCTCATCCCCCCAAGACCTCTCAAGCCAAGTTGGTTCATGATGAGTCATTCTTTCAACGACCTTTTTCGTATGGAATTATCTTGTGATTTTTTAGATCTAAGATACCCATTATGAATAATGGTGAAATGTATTAAGTAAAAGAAATATCAGCTGGATTTGAGGGTCACTAGTTTTGATAGAGACATCCAGGGTTTTTTCCGACAAGCCTTTCAGCCCCTGAAGATAGGGGAAACTAGTATTCCAACCATCCATTTTCAGGGGCTATGTTAGTTTCAGGGAAGGTAACAATATTGAATTAAAAGGCTTGCCGTTTGGGAGATTCGGATATTCTGTGCACCAAAAATATCTGACCAACTGATGCATTATTTCACGGTCAGAGCTTGTTTAGAAACATAGATCATGAAGGGAACTTGCATGAATCATCATGTTTATCACAGTTTTACGGGGTTCGAAACTAAAGAAAAATCATGCTGGCTTTTTCGAAAATTCTGGAAAGAGGTGGTACGGATTATATAATCAACCTCCTACATACAAATATATTATATCTGCTCTATATATATACACACACACTAGAAAATATGAATGGATACCTGGATACCCGAACTGATGGTTTGGAAAAGGTAACTCTTACAAAAATACATCAATTTTTGGTATCTATTTCAAAATGTCCGGGGTCTAAGTGATATATGATATGTCAAATAACCAACTGTTACCAGAACCTCAAACATCTATTGAAATTCCGCACCTTTGATTCACTCTGACCCCTCCATCCACCACCCAGATATTGAGGTTTTCATGATGGTTTCGTTTCGTGCCTCATCACAAGGTGGGTTTAGTTCTCCCGCAGCCCCGGCGGCAAGCATCAGAGTCCTGCCCACTGAACGGACCCCGAAAAAACCTAAGTATCTAATGTCTCGAACGCACCTTACTTAGGGGTTTTTGTCGGGATTCGGTCCCATTGATTTTTTTTTCATGGAAGAGCCCATCTTGGTTTTCTGGATTTTGTGTATGTTAAAAAACAACATGATGCACCTGTGGATTTTTCGTAGATGATCATATTGCAGCATTGTTGGATGCCAAACTCTTGGCCAAACTTTTCGATTATCAACTTCAAGACCCTGTCGACGGTACGGTGAGGGGAAACAAATCACCCGTTTTTGCCAATCATGGCATATCATGGCACCTACCTAACCCATAGCACTGTTGATTCCTAGATTAGATAGAAACTCAGCTAAAACCTTCAGACTTCCAAAACACTCATCTCAAGTTCTCCGCTTCTATCCTAAGAACCACACATATTAATCCATCCACACTTAGCTGTTGTTGCCACTTCATATTCACACACCATAGCATTCCATAAAAGCATGTATACCTTCCAAATGAAAATGGCAAGCTAAACATTTCTAAAATAGGAACATCACAGAAAACCAAATGGTTCTTCTTTGGCATCAAGTCATGTTCGTTTTCAAACGTGTTCCCAAGCAAAAACTCGGGCTACCTATCTAAGGCGTTGGGACCCAAGTAAAATCCATGGTGTCCTGCAACCTGCGCCACACCATTCTCGACCCCATTGCCTTGGGGTCGGCGGATCAAACATGTTTGCATCGCAGGAGTCGTACGCACAACAAAAAGTCTATTTTTTTTGGCTACAAAAAATTCACTGCACGTCCTGGTTGGCACTTGGGATTTCTAAAGCAATCAACAGTACCACCATTTGTTAAAAAAGAGTAATTCGTGGATATGAATGCTTTAACTTTGGGTCTGATGTTTTCATCAATTCGTAAGTTCCTGAATCAACCAAATTAACAAAACCGATGGAATTTCCACTTCTGCCATTGGAAGAGAAATTGTCGAAAGGAAGAACTGAAGTATCTGAACAACAAAACTAGACACATATCATGCGAGAATCATGTGAATCAAACAGTTTACATTGATGACTTCCTACAAAATTTTGTCAATACTGCTGTAGTTGTACTTCTGTTAACAACTAGACTGCCATCCAGCTACATTGGAGATTCCGCAGCGTTTAGTATGTAGTAAACTCTGTAATTGGGTTTCATGCATATCATAGAATGCTTGAGAACAGGGTATCATCAAAAATATAAACTTCTACACCCTATCTTCAAAGGAAACCCCAAATATCATGTGCGTGTGCCAAATATGTATTTATTCACCCGGGACCATGATGACGCTTGTTTTGATGTCAACACTTCTACTTTTGAACGGATCACAAGGCAAACAAAATTTGGATTCAGGTGTATGTGTATGTGCAAATCATATATCTTTCCAAGTAATCCAGTGTGCGCATCGCCAACAAAGAACATGCCATGATGCCGTGGCTTAATTGAAATTGATTTGAAGACATGGTCCTTCTGTCACAACCCGCATACAAGGCATAGTAATTACTTTCATTTTGAAATGGTCCCTTTTCAGGTGACATGTTAATTCTCCGAGGGTTGTAATTTTTTCATGGTGTGTTTGTTGCAGTACCCATGGTATAGCAAAATATTGACGTGCAATGTTGATTACAAAAACGTATCGTTGAGCAATTGTCCCTCTTCAAAACGATTCCTGACAAAAATGCCACCACTGGGAACAGTGGGTAAGCAACCTGAAAGTCATGAAGCAAAGATACACCAAATTGCTTAAACTCACGCCGCTTCCCACACTACGAAGCTGCAAGTTGACTTCCTGGTGACAATTTTGGAATGGCTAAAAGCTCAATCACTCATGCTTACAATGAAAGGCCGAAGCTCCAGCAAATGGCAAAAGTGGAACTTTAAACTTCTCTACCAATGATGCAAAATCAACCGAACGTGATTCCTCAGCATGAAAACATCAGTTCACAATGTATTTTTGAAAAAAAAACATGCCAACCTGCTTATTTAGATTTAGATCATTTTCGACCTTTCAGAATGGCCACCCCACCACTTCTTTGGAAAAAAAACATCTTCAAAACGTCCTTGTCGGTGGAGTTGCACACACAAATGGGCAAACACGAAGCCGCAAGGTGAGCATTGAAACGAGTAGCGTAAAGATTAACCTCAATAAAATGCATCCAAGATACCACAACACCATGTCACAAAACAAAGACTCCCCGAATCACTGGTCATTGGTTTTTGGGTATATATTACTGTATGTAATTGTGCATATGTACATGTATGAAAAACAAACTAGTGAACTGTAAACAAACTGGTGACTTGAAGGGTATTCTAAACCACCTCTGGAAAAAATTCAAGGGAATCATTTAGAAGAATATTGCAGTCCCCAATGCTGTCCACTTCCTTCAAACGCGAAAGATGACACCCACCTATATGATCATGAGAGGTCATAGAATATGCATATGGATATTTCTTTCAATCTTAAAATATGTATATGTTCATCTGAAGAAACATGAGGGCCAATATCTGCGGAAACGCCATTTTTTTCCCACAACCAAATCTCGGTCAAAGAGGCAGCAGCTTGCCATACCAAACCCACCGCAACACTCCCAACAAAGACGCCAGTGCCAAGACCTTCTGTTCGGTCACCGTAGGGTACCGGAAAACCATCTGCCAGATTCTGGGATTTATATTGTGGATTTATATCCCATGACGGATCCACGGGACTGGTACATATATATAAATAATTATAAATATATAGCCACATGACTGGCTGATTTTTATCGCACATGTAGGAAAGTATACCATACATGGATCTTACGGGTATGAAGAATAACAATACTATACCTGCTGAGGAATCACCATTCCAAAAGAAGGATTGGATAAGTTGGGTAACTTTTTATGATGGGACTTTCAATGTTGGCTTATATTTCCCGAAGAAGAATCCAGACCCCTCCCGAAAATCGTAGGATTGATGGTCTAAATCCCATCCCCAGAATAGGATTTTTAGGATATACCCTCCAGGAAGTTAACATATCCCCCTGATAAGGCATATTTGAAGATGATGTTCCTTTTCCCCAGGTGGGGATATGTTAGTTCCCTGGAGGGTAATCATCCCTTTCTTAGTGACATACAAACGGATCCTTAGGGTTTAGTTTCTAATAGATTCACATCTCCAACAAAGAAACAGGTCCAGGTGGTGGTTTAACGGTACCTGCCTCCCAGCATTGTCCTTTGTTTGGCCTCCTAAAAAGTTATTGACGGTAAGCATATATACATCATTACTAAAGATATTAGGCGTTATAGTTCATTTACTACAATCTATCATATCCAAACAACTTTGAATCCAACAATCTGCTACAGTAATAAAAAAAACATGTTTGACTTCAATTTCCTGGGAATGATCACATATCCAATCTCCAACAGGGGGGAAGTTTTTTCGGTCCCGATGAGTTTTCGGCTGGTTTCCCATGGGTGGCTGCACCTGTAGCTGCCAATCGGCCCATGTATGGGATAGGAACCTCAAAAATGTCAGCCGTGTGTGAAGGGAGGAAACACAACAACTCGAATTCGACATTGTTCAAGTCTTGGCTTGTATTTTACGCGACATTTTGAGACCAAGCAAGTATTCTGCATCCCACTTTTGTGTTGTGGTGGTTATTTTGGTGAGGAAGTATGTCTCATCGAAGACAAAAAAACACGCCGAAAAAAAGGCATCGTGTTTGCCATAGTTTAAGGCAACTCTCAAACTACTGAAATTATACAAGAGCCATGAACACCTTACTTCTCATTATGGCTCTGCATGACGATCGCTCCGCAATTCGAATTGGGAACCCAATTTGATTCCGTGCCAATCAAATCAATCAAGAATCATGGCAAAACTGTTTCACTTTCCTTTCATGTGACATTCAAAAATTCAACATTTTCAGAACCCAGCGGTTCCTCCAACAAAAAACCCACCAAGAAATCAATCGCCGCTCGGTGACTTTTGTGGTGATGGAGCCAATTGGAATTCGGCCAAGCAAATATCTGGCAGTTCGGATGTTCGTGGTCGTTTGACAACACGCAGCACCTTGCCCGCCATGGCCGCGGCGTTTCAGGGAGCCGGAATTCCGGCAAAAGAATGTTGGTAGGAATATGGGATATTTAGATGTACCAAAACATGTGTTGTCAGTATAGACTGTACATTATATGTATCATATATCATATATCACAAATCATATGTATCATGTGTATATATATATATATAATATATCAAAAATTATATGGCATGTATCATATATCTTACATCATATATCATTAGAGATGTAGTACTATAGATTATTATGGTAGTAAATAAGTGATATATGGGCATCAAGCCAATTGGAGATGTCTTTGTCCATCAAGTTGAGCAACCTTCACAACGTTCAAACCAGAGGAACCCCCCTCCTGGGCTCCAAGGTACTTACTGGAAAATGTTCACATGAGCAGTGTTCAGTTCACCCTGGTTGGTGGTTTGATATAGGGGATGGAAATCCTACCCAATGATATGGAGGATTATTTCATAAGCCAATGGGTCAGTATTTCATGGAATGTCAGAAGCGTTTTGAAGGCTGTTCACATCGAAATGATACACTACTGTAATCAATAATCATGGAATGCTAAACTCTGGGGATCCATGATCACCTTCTGAGAATGGTAATGGAACCTAAATGCTCTGCTGAAGTGATTCGACACCCCAATCATCTGAGAATATTACTGGATGCCTAGGGAAAATGAAGGAATATCAAATATCTCCTTAACATCCAGTTGACATACTTAAGTCATACTTGATTTTATTCCTAACAAAGCAACAAGTAGAACCTATTTGTGTCAATTTGTGTATTTTAACTGCCAAGGCGCTCATTCCAGCAACGACTGCCGTCTTCAAAGATGTCAAGACATTCACAGCATGAAAGAGCGCCCTGAGGCAGCATATGATGGTGATACTGTTAAGGTCTAGTCTACGAGTCTACCCTCCCTGAAAGTAACAGTTTCGCCCCTGACAACAGGCTGTGCCCCGAAAGGAAAGCGCTCTCCAAACCATCAATTTTCAGGGACTATGTTAGTTTCAAGAAGGGTATAATCTTCAAGAAAAAAGACATATTGGTATCATCCACCACTCTGTCCACAAAACATGTTCAATCTTGACACCATCTCTGGGTGAATGAGGAGTTTACCAGCCTGGAACAGCCTCAAATTCCGGGAATTCTCCTGGGAACTTCACAGATTACAAGGTAAGCTTTGTGACATCACAGCTCCTTATAGATGAAATCAGGAAACTTGATACTATATCCATATTGAAACACACTTCTGAAAACTATCCATGGAATCTAAACATGATAGTTTGGACAAGGATTTTCCTTTCAACTACTGTTGATGGTTGAAATCCCAAACAACCACCTGGGATGTATCAAAGCCATCGTACATAATGGGATAAAACTACCTGTCCCTCAACTGGTGAGTTTACCGGATTTCTGAACCATCAACAGTAACTGGATTTTTTGATGTCCATGTTTCACCAAGACTTTCAGGTACCGAAAAACTGGTTGGTACTCGTCTATATATGGGTGTTTCCTTAAATGATGGTATCCCCAAATCACACCAAAATGATCCCTTTTTAGCAGGAAAAGCCATGGTTGTTGGGTAAACCCACCATTTTAGGAGTTGCCCCCATATACCCTCTGGTAAACTAACATGGCTGGCTGGAACATGAACCCGGATTGAAGATGTATGACATATTGAACATGAGGATGTTTCCAGCCTGCGGGTTGTTAGTTTACCAGAGGGTAAGGTGTATCAGGATACGGCTTGATGTAAGGGAAGACCCACCATCCACCCCTTGACATCCATTGACGAATTGACGCCGAGGCGCTGGTGCCCACCTGTGGCAGGTTTCTCACCCTTGACCTGTTGACGAATCCGAAGCCAAACATGTGATATGTTTATAAATAACAACTAACGGAATCTCGTAATCATGTGGTATGATTATGTGTAAATATATTAAATATATATGTATATATTGTAAATGTTGTGTATACAGGAGTATGATCATTCTCTATATATAATTAAAATATACCATATACTTTTGAATCAAAGCTCAAGTTGTTCTAAATTTGTTTGTAGTCATAGCATGTGATGACTTGGAATTATCTCCCCTACACCCTGACAATAATATCCGATACATTTGGATGTGGAGAAAACACCCGCTCGCCTGCCCTTCGAAGCAACACTCTGCGAAGTGCCTGTTGCAGCCTGGAGAGGTTCATCATCATCATCATCATCATCATCATCATCATCATCATCATCATCATCATCGTCATCATCATCATCATCATCATCATCATCATCGTCATCATCGTCATCACCGTCATCACCATCATCATCGTCCGGATCCTAAACCCGATCGCCACCATCAGCAACGACTAATGGATCATCCATCATCGTCATTTTGCATCATTTCATGATGCAACAACCCCACGTCATCTTACGTGGACCCATCTCCGAGCGACACTGCCGACGTAGAAGATTCTCTTCGCCCTGCAGGGGATGGCTTTGAAGATGTGTTCACTCAGCAAATAATCGAAACAAAATGGGTGTTTCCAAAAATAGGGGTACCCCAAAATGGATGGTTTATAATGGAAAACCCTATTAAAATGGATGATTTGGGGGTACCCCTATTTTTGATATTTTTGGAACAGAAAGGGACGCTGGGAGCGTTGGGTTTTTGCATCTTTTGTTTTTTCCCTTTTTTGGAAACACCCAAATAATCTTAAAGGGGTTGGAGCTAACATGAGCACGGATCAAGTGCAGCTAGCTAATCTTATGATACTTTTCGATTAACCTTGGATGTATTCATCCCAAACTAGTAAGTTTGCTTTGATTGAAGATTGAAGTGGCAAAATAGTGAACTTTGACATTTTTTTCACCCTTCTCTATCTGTAGAAACTTACGGTTTGATGTGTCTTGAATCTTAAGGGGTCTGTCTTCTCTTGCTGCGTTTGATTTCTCCGGAGATTAAAGATTTTATTTTTGATTTGGGTGGATGTTGTCCATTCGATGGAGGAGTCGGTTAATGACCGTTCAGCACCAAGTGTCACCCGGTAATGAGAAATTATCATTAGATACCCTGGCCCTAAAGCTCTATGTGACGTTGAAACGGCTGCACAAAGATATCAAAGTTCATCATACCCCAAAAGCATTGAAAATTAAACATGGAATCAAATATATAACTCAAGCTATAGTAGTAGCATATCAAGATATTATCAAGTACAGCCTTTCTTTTTATGAACATATATGTAACATATATGTTTGTTCATCCTTGATCAGGGCCCAGTTTTTTTTCAACACTTCCGTTACAACCCCCGCAACCGTGACCTCCCGCCGAGTTTTTAGGCGATGAAGGAGTTGACAAATCTCCTTAGGAAGCATCTCGAAATCCAACAAAAACACAGGGATGATGGATTCCTACGATTCCTAGGGCATTTTTCTTGATTGGGAGATTGGGATGGGAGGTTTCCCACCACCAATCATTACATCTTTTCTAGTTTTGGTGGCTGAACCAACTCCTTTGAAAAAAATATAAAAAGCTCATCAAATTGGATCATTTCCCCAATTGTCAGGGTGAAAATCATCCAAACATATTTGAGTTGCCACAACCCCCCAGAAATGAATGGTGAGGGAGGGATGCTATTGAAGTCTTTTTTTTCCCCCTTCCTTCAAATGGAAGGTTGGAAGTCCAATCCAATGATGGCTGAAATCTTTAAAATTTGTATCTCCGGCTTCAAACCTGGTGTCATGTTGGAGTATCTATAGAATCTATATATTATCATACGTATATTGAATTTCAGGGGCGGTTGGGATTTGGGATGTTCTTTTTTGAAAAGAAACATCCAACATCATTAAAAATCGGAACATATTACAAATGTGGGTAGTAAAAAAGTACCAGGTATCAATTCTGAAATGTCTCAACATTTCCAAGGTTTCACAGGTTTTGGAGCCACTAAGGAGGAGGGCTTCCTTCCATCCGTGGATGGAAACTGCTGCGACCGTTGGGATACCTAAAGACTTTGTTCACCTGCAAGCCAAATAATCCCGGGTTTTTTTGTCAAAGGATCACCGAAAACACCATAAAGGCAATGTTTCATCATGTGGCCCCAAGTTGTTTCTATCCTTTTCTGGGCTAAGTTAAGAGGTTTCCAGATCTTCCAAAATATCTACTGAGATATGCCCCTTCTCCACGATGCTTATCTGCTGATAACCTATCAAAAACACCATATTCACCAACCCATTGCATTTACACACCCAGCGATTTTTACATAGACGAAAAAATCACCACTGACCATTGAAAATTGGCTTGTGCAGGAACCTGAGGGTAGCTCATCCGCTCCATATTTTGAAGGGATCTTGGAATCTTGGATATCTTAGAAAAACATCGCTCCCTTCGCAGCACCAGGGCTAGCTTCTTGGGCATGATCCACTGACTCAGGTAATTGGTATGCCTGGACACAGCGCGGACAGTGCGAACAACAAGCAAACAGAAGTCAACGTCACCATGCAACCCAACATAGCACTTGAAAAGAACTGGTCCAGTAGCAAACACATCTACATTACAGATTACACGTGGTGAAATTGTCAAACCTGTTGAGGAAGGGTACTGTGACAGTGAAAGAGAGGACATATTCATCAAAAAGTGCTTCATTGCAAGAATCCTCTTCCGAAAGCTCTGAGAAATTCTCGCAAATCAATTTCATCCTGTCGTCAATGCAGAACAACCTTGACACCAAATCAATCTCAATCAAATCAACTCAGCCAAACGTGCCTGAAAACTATGGTGACAAAGCAAGGCAAGTTTGTGTGATCAGATTTTACCCTACTATAAGAATCCTCACCGGAACGCTCAGAGAGATTCCCACAAAAGTCAATTTCATCCTGTCGTCAATGCAGAACAACCTTGACACCAAAGCAATCTCAATCAAATCAACTCAAGCAAACGTGCCTAAAACTATGCTGACGAAGCAAGGCAAGTTTGTGTGATCAGATTTTACCCTACTATAAGAATCCTCACCGGAACACTCGGAGAGATTCCCACAAAAGTCAATTTCATCCTGTCGTCAATGCGGAATAACTTTGACACCAAATCACTCTCAATCAAATCAACTCAGGCTAACTTGCCTGAAAACTATGCTTCTGAAAAGTAAGCTTGCCTCAACTGCAACTTTGAAAGTGCAATTCTTTCATCACACATCTCTGATGCACATAAAAGGTCATAAAAGTGTATGAGATCCAAGTACATGTGAGTACTGTGTAACGTAGGTTATTTTGCACAAAAACTGACATTGGAACATCCATGTCATTACAAATTCCCATTGGAAAAATGGTGTTTCCTTTTGGATGATCAAAAAGGAACCTTACTTGAAAAAATGGTCGTTCGGACACCAACCTATAAAAAAATGGTGGTTGGACCTCTAGGGATTCCCCATGTTTTTGTTTTACACCATCCTTCAGGTGTTTTTGTTTTCCAGAAATGACGACTTGGGAAGCAGGTGAACCGCACCGGGAACCTGCCAATGGACAAAGCGTTTGGTGAAATCCTCCAATGACTCCACCTTCACCTGATGAGGTCAGCGGAAATGTCACTACTGCAATCTTGAAGATTTCAACCATAAAAACAACACCATTTTCACACGGTGATATCGAGGATATATGACGATTGATGTCCCACGAAGACAAGATTTCACTAAACCCCAAAAAGGAAATGTTCTTTTTTGGAGGGATTACCTAAGATTTTCCGACTGGTTGTTTCCACGTCGTTTCCCATGTGAAAATTGCACAACCAAGCAGTACTTGATCATCAGAAGACAAACAACTTGATTCAATACCCACATCATCCATGTATGGAATGTTCGAATACACGTGGTTGGATCGTGGTTGGTTTTTATGCTAAACGTAGGTAAATATACCATACATGGACTTTTTGGGAGAAGTTGGTGGATGTCATCTCAAAACAGCTTACAAGAATGAGAGCATAACACACTAATTAACACGATTCTTTCTTATGGAACACTTCAAAGTTATAACATCCTGCCCACCCAAAACAAAGTCCAGAAACAGGGGTCATTATATGACATCAACCCAACAATTATTTTCGGGAAATTTCTCAAAATGACGTTTGCAACATTTGCATCAAGTTTGATCCCTGCAAAATGGGTACCCTCTGGTTTTCACGTGCATGGCACTCTAAAATGGACCTCTTGAAGATGTATTCCCTACTAAAAATGGCGAATTTACCATTGCCATGTTAGTTTACTGGAGTGTAATTCACAGTAATGACTCCTAAGAAAATCGACTCAACACGGTGTGGAGAAAATCCCTCGCACCTCTGTGCACTTTGCCTCACATTCATCGCTGGGACAATGAAAGACTTCTTCATCCTGACGTGGTTCGACATCAGCTAGACGGAATATGAATCCTTGAATCATTGGTTGTGTTGTTTTGCTTTTTTCTGGGAAAAAAAGTTTGGTTGAAAAAGGTTTGGCAAAATTATTGTTGAGACATCTTTTAAGTCATGAAAAACTCCTCTTTGAAGAAACAAAAAATTGTGGAAATACTTGAACTTCGATATACATACATAAATATACAATACCAATCAGGAATCATGGAAACATAATCTCTATAACAACAGCTCTTCCCCCCTTCTGTTGGGTCATTTGGATACTTCGACCTTTCTGATCCTCAGCTCAAAAAACCGAACTCACCAAAGGAATTTGACCCCAGCTCCTCACATAAGAGTACAGCATGATGTCTGAGGCCACCTTCTCCAATGGCTTCGATTCTTAGTGCCACGAATGATGAGATTTGGAAGTTTTGATACTTGATACAATGATGAATCGATATATGCCAAGAAAACGAACGAAATGCCGCAGTGTGTATGTGCATGTGCATGTATATGTAAATACATATATATATATATACATACATATGTGGATCTGTATATGTCTATATGTGTGTTGGTAAACGCATGTCTGTATGTTCCGAATATGTCTAAATATAATGCATATGCATCATATGCAGGTATAGTCAGTAGTAGTATATGATATATATATATGTATATATATATATGGATGATGAACATATTATTTGACGTATTAGAGGGCTCTAATCCCCAAAATCTATTGTTGCTACCTTGCATGGTAAAACATCCTTTGCTGACTCCAATGAAAGTTTCTCAGACAACTGCAAACACAATTTGAGTCTGGCAACAAAAACCGCCCTAAAAAATATTGATGCCAGGGAAAATTGGTACAGTTACGATCAGTTACAATTGCATCCTTTGACGATGTATACATATTTGTAAAGAACAACATACCACCAGCTACTCGCCTTCGATTTTGGAGAGATAATGTATATATATGTATATATTAGATTATGAGATACTGTGTCTTGTTCCATTTATCTTTCTAGCTGTCGCTCTATCCACATCGTGTCCCAACAGGACACCCGCAACTACACTAATCAAGTCAAGTCATATATCCAGCAAAGAATCACTTCATCCCTCATGCCAAACAGCCATTCATTACACTCATGTAACATGTACGATATTAACACCTGAACCATTGAGAAGCAAAAAGGTCCACAAACAACCTCTTTTTTGAAGGCTTGAAAATATCTCTTTCCATGCAGCACAGCTTCCTCACCACATCCACTTGGGATAGGAGTTTCTTTTGGTATGCCTGAGATACACCCAGGAAGGTTAACATGGAACCCGAAAATGATGGTTTGGAAGATGATTTTCCTTTCAAATAGGTGATCTTTAGGTTCCATGTCAATTTTCAGGGGTGTTCTCAAAAATGTCGGGCCCCAACAGGACCCAAGAAATCTCCAACAGGACCCACCGACTGAACGGACCGGACTAATTTAAACCTGAGTATACTAATAGCTCTAGCAGTAGCAACTTACTTTGAACAGGGGTCCGTTGGGATTCGGTCCCATTCAAGTTTTGGATGGAAACATCAACTCTTGAGGCATTTTTTTACAAGATTGAAACCGGGTGACTTTTGACCAAAAATTTCGTATTTGACTTGAAGTATTTTTTGACCCCAAAAAACCTCTATTACCAAGTCATATATCCAACCGTGTTTTTTCGGTTCCATTGGAGAACACCCAGCTCAAAGAAAAAAAACAACAACCTGCAGGTAAAGGTCTGCCTGGGGTATCAACTTGTAGCTTTGAGGTATCCCTCTATTCTCTGCTAACTGGTATTTTGACATTTCGACCTTTTTTTTTCGGTGAAACCAAAACAAACCGCCAAGCAAAAAAACATCAGCAAACATTGTAAACAATACCCTCCTGAGAACGATCACATATCCAAAAAATCAGGCCGGCACTGTTGCGTGGATATGCGTGGATGATGATTTTCCGGCTTTCCCCTTGGGTGGGATATGTGATATAGTTCCCTGTAGAATGGTATCCATAACTTCCCCCCCCCGAGGTTTCGGGTTTCTTTACGACGGGCCTGCTTGACGTGGCTTGTTACGACCGAAGAATCCATGGCGGTGTACCAGCTGTTGTTAAAGCGCGCCGATGAGTGGAGCTTTTGTTGGGCAAAAAAATATGTTTCTTCCAAAAAGTTTTTTTTTTTTGCGTGCGTTTGAAGTTGAAATCTACGTATATATATATCATTGCAGGGCGTAGCATAATATATAAGAAAACATTGTAGTTTTGTACATTATGATGGTACATATAGTAGCCAAAAGCTGAAAGTGACAACAATCTCGTTCAAAAGAAATTGCTACTCCTGACAAACATCCTTGGCCTGTGACTTTAACATGGCAACTGTTGCTGATTATTTTTTCTCACTAGTGACATCAAAAGAACATGATATATCATGATATCATATGATATCAGTAGAATCTTCTAATCATGCCAGTCTCATGAAAAAAACATATGTTTCTATCTTTTGATTCACCAGCTCCACACGGTTTTTCAACACATGTGCAACCAACGTAACGGCGCTGAAAGGAAGCGATGCGGCGAAGAGGTGAACATCCATGGCTACATGTTCAACAATAGAGGAACCTCATAGGATGGTCTGCAACTCATAATTTTCCTACTGTTTCCCTTGGTGTAACTGCAAAAACCTGCAGTTAGAATCCCCTGGTGCTTGCAACAAGTGGACGTTGTCTTTATGTCGGGACAAATATGTCCTTGAAAACTCACACTGGCAATACATAAAGCAGCTGTTTCAAGTGGACTTCACAACAAACGTCCCAAGCTCAAATGGTTGCTCCGTTCCAGCCGCTTTGGCCTGACATACTTTGTGCTCATCCTTGCTTCCTTTCCCCTGTTTGGGGTCACCTTCAATCGCACCAAACGCATCGAACATTTAGATACCTTTGGAAAGGGATTGAACATATGCTTGAATGTATAGATACTAAGAATATGTTCATATCTATCCCAAAGGTATGAATAAATGTATGGTATTCATGTTTATGCCAAAAAAATGTATGTATAGATACTAAGAACCCATTTGTCCATTACTTTGCCTCCAAAAGAAGTTGGTTTCCAATCAACAAAAGTGTCATTTGGGTTCGAAGTATATATACTGGTAAATTTGATCACATGTGAAAAATATACACTCAGCACTGCAATGTCAAAAAAATGCTTGGGGCGAGGGTGATTTTTTTGAGCTTGCTTTCTTGGATACCTTGAATACCTAAACATTGCCTGGCCCAGACTCTAAACAACTGGCTGCGGATAATGCCGTTGATTCAATTATGAAAATTCAGCAACCTGAATTATTATTGATAATTTTGAGAGGTTTACCTTGATGAATTGCTGTTCGTAGAAGCGTCGGTTGCCAACTCCGCTGATCGTGTGCCTAGATTTCTTCTACCAAAAGACCTCGCTCCAACCAAGCTTGATCTCATAAACCTGCTTATCATACAATGGCTGTTTGTGGTTGCAATTTCACCATTGTCAAAATGCAGTGCAGTACTTCATGATGCAGTTGAAGATGAAACAATTTCTGAAATCCCTCTAACTAAGGATGACCAATCGCTTTCAACAGCAACCTTACTTCCGTCATTTTTGAATGCGAAGGAAATGCATATCAAGAATATTAAATCTTGTCTTGTATACTGGAATTGAACCGAACTAGAACAAGTACACTCTGATAAACTAACATAGCCGGCTGGAAAATAGATGAACATAAAAATGTATTTCCTATCTATTGCATGGATATGTTCCATTGTCATGTTAGTTTACCAAAAGGGTACACTCCCTGAAACTAACACTTCGCCCCTGAAAATAGGCCGTGCCCCAAAAAGAAAAGGATTCTATTCCAACCATCCATTTTCAGGTGCCACGGTGCTACTGTCGATGGAAGAAATCCTGCACCACTTGGGATGCATAAAACTTTGGGGAAAAACTACCAACCTCAACTGGTAAACGCCGGATTTCTGAACCATCAACAGTATGTTAGCTCGGGGAACCCCCCCAACTTCTCATCCCCAACTCGTTGGAATGTCAGCCTGCAGCGGCACACAGCCACAACCCAGGTGTTGTTGGGAGGAGGCACAGACTTACTGACTGGCGTGGATTTTCTAATCACTTCTGCAGATTTATTTGGAGATGTCATCTTTACTGATAATTATTTTTGGGTTGTATGCATTGTTGAAAGTCGATTCTTATCGTCTTTACACTCTCAATGACAAGGCTCGAGAGCCCCCCAGCTCTAACCACAGTATTCATTTACTATATCGCAGTTGTAGTCATAGCTAATCTGATGAAATCATGCCCCTATGAAGTAAAAAACAAAAGCGCTTGAGAAAACGCTGCGGATTCCGGAGACTCCAAATCCTCTTGCAAATCATGGGGGAAACAAGCATCTGTAATGAATTTGTAGTCAAACTAACCAAATAAGGGCAGGCCTAGGCATATGTGGGAACAAGCACTAACGTCAGTGACACCATGTTATGGCAGCAGGATGCTGTTAACATCGCCCCTTGCATACCAGTCATTGCAAGAAGCACATCACGATGTCCCTGTGACACGTCACCTCGACATCCGAGAAAGACCAAACAAATTCAGATAGAGTACGAGAATTCTGCTGCTGGCTGCAAAACAAACTAAGAATCCTGCTGCCGGCTGCACTGTCCACGTTTTGCATACTAAAGATACATGATTCATAGTGCATGCATATAATTTATACAAACTCTCATTACCATGATTTCTCCTTTCGCCTGCCATTGGCAAGTCAGTCTCAATGGCAAGCCTCCAAAATACATATCTACTCAATAAGTCTCAACAATCAAGTGCAGGAAATTTATGGTCACAGGACAAAGTCAAGGCATAGATGTCAATGTGGCTAAAAACATACTACAGCCACAATTCAGAACAGTTTTTTGCAATGGTCTAGCTGTGACCTGAGCATTTTTTTCAATTTCTGAAGTAAGCTAATCTCTCAAGATTTTCCATCTATCAAAAAAGAGGGGGTGACCCATGGTACCTCGAAAGCATTCTCCAGTTCACAGGTGAGCTGTTTTGGAATACAACCAAAAAGATACCTACGACTATACTGATCATTCGATTTTGAAGCTGCATTTTGAGTGGTGAAGGATACGCATTTCATGTCTAAATATTTCAGAAGCAACTTCGATCCACACGGAATGCCATTAGCATAGAAGATTCTTCCCAGCCATGATACCATCACGCGACTCGGCCCGAAAAAACAACCTTTTCGGCCCCCGAAATGATCCCATTTTGCCCCATCCTGAAATGGGCTAATTGGCTTGGCCAATCAGCTCCAAAAAAGGTGGAAGTGAAGAAGTACGGCTCCGTTTTGTATTGCCAATTTTACGTTGTATTTCTGGTAAACTTCCGTGAAAAGGGAAATTTGAGAAACAAACCCACCTTGGGGATAGAAGTGAACCTTCAAAACAGATTTTTGTATACTTATATGAACTTATAATGTGAGATCTTTTGTACCCACTCTGCATCACAGAAAATACATAGTACCAAAATCCTACCCTTACTAAAGGATCTAGACAGCATTGTAGTCATTTTGCTAGCTCCAATCTCCAACTTAGAGAAAAAAAACCTCATTGCCTTCATTACCCACCTGAAGTTTAACATAGCGCCTGAAAAGGTACCATCCAAAAGGGAAAAATAGTCTTCCAACCATCCATTTTCAGGGGCTATGTTAAACTTCGGGGGTGTACAACTGCATCTCTTACCTCAACTACAGCTTAACTTCTTCACCTCAACTCCATCTTTTTGTCAGTGAAACACCCGCGCCCTACAGGTCAGGTTCTGTCCTGAAGCCGGCCGCGCAGGTGAACATACTTTTTCATGTATGGATACATGGGTTTCTAAGTATCCGTGTTCCAGTGGTCCATTAAAAAAAAGTAGAAACAAATATGGGAGGAACTCAATAGGAACTCAAGACGACTTGAGTACTATACTATGTGTGTGATCAAGTGTGGTGTTAAGGTGGATGTGTATATCAACCTGGTTGGCCGAGGATTGGTGATTTTTTCCCATTGCTATGTTAGTTTGCCCAGAGGGTACTACAATTATTACATGTCACCAATCACCACACATCTTCCTGTTTAGATCCCCCATACCTGCCAGTTTCCAAACACACCCCTGTTGATGGTTACCAGAAATCCGGCAACAACCAGTTGAGGAAACTGGTACTTTTATCCCATCAATTTGTAGGGTTTTAAATGGTTTTATGTTACATCCCAAGGTGGTTGTGTGGATTTCAGCCACTCAGATAGATGATGTCATTTCAAACAACACCGGGAGTCGAGACTCCCTGCCTTGAACGTGTCAATTTGGAGACCTGAGACTCGGCGACGCTGCCAGAGCATTTGAAATTTGGAGGTGGTTGCAAATCAAGTGATAGGCCCTGGTGGTGTCCTTCAACATTTTAAGTTGAAAAAAAACATGGCTGCTTGAAACAGGAAAGGGACAAACTCAAGTGATTTTTGTCTATGCCAAACAGTTTGGTTTTAAAAAAAGCGAAACGAGATTTATTTGGCATTAATTTCTGGCAAGGTTTGCTTGATACACACCGTAATTTGGAAAAAAACTGCTGTTACTAAAATATAAACACAACCGTTACAGTGAACTGAGAATTGCATAATACAAACAGTCCTTTCATGACATATCAATGCAAAAACAACATGAAACATCTATCAATCATGCCTTTTGGCACCAGAGAAACAACAAATAATTTGAATATTCATATGTCGAATCTAACTGGAATGATGCTTTTCAACTTCACAGTGAAGAGACAATTGCCCTCTTTCAAATCAATTTCAGATTCTATTGAACAAATGTAAGACAAATATTGTGAAAGACCCCTCGCTACCAATCCAAGGTATCTAAGTCTATTCAGAACATCTGTTGCTATTTCTAAATGTTTCAAATCCTGAGTTTTGAACCTGCCCATCTTTATTTCTTCCTCTATTTTAGAAAAAGAAAACATAGTTAACACCATCAACCCAAATATTGGGTTCAAAAGCCACATCATTCCAAACCTGTGTGTTTTTTCTGTTTTCTTGAATGCATCACTACTAATATTGTGAAATGTGTTAAGAACACACGCAACAAATGATCATTTGTGCTAACTCCGGAAATAATAAAACGTGCACAGAATCTTTGTGAATTCACTACGAAAAATCATGTCAACAATACAATCCATCATGTTCTGAGTTTTTGTATGCTGTAGATTTTGTGAACATCATATGACCACGTGTTCGGCTGATACTGATGATATACCATTGTTAAGGAAATTGCTTTCGAATCCATGATACGAAGTTATTGTTCTGCCATCTGTGATTTTCAAACATCCAACTATAATTCAAATTTGATGTCCATTGAAATCCCTTGGGATGACGATGTCCAGCTGTCCAACAACGACAACAACGACAAACACAAATCACCAGGGTCCCATTTTTCTGGGTCGAGATTTGCTTGGGTCCCCAAGCATATTTCCTATTGCGAGCCGGTTCCTCATCACCCGAACGTGCGAGCCAGGCATTGGTATCTTCCTGCTCAGCTGGCTGGCCGAAAAGCACCGAGTTTCAAGACGGTTTCGGCACAGCCGACATTGTTTGAAAGTTGGGTAGAAATATGCCAATCTTCAACAAGTATAATGTATAAATAGGTGAATGTATATATATATATATACATACATATATTTCATCTTCATTTTTTCATATAATGATACGATTGAAGGAGACTGTAAAAAATATAAAAAATCGTGAAAAAAAACTCTGAAAAGAAGCACTTTAAAACGTGTCACTCATACAACTCATCCCATTATGAATCTAGTATGTCATCTAACCTTGGAGCAAGGATAGCCCCTTGAATTGTAAAACGTACTCTTTCCCCCATAATCATGGAAGTGAAAAATGGCTGTAGATGGCTGTACTGTTGGAGGGACCCATGTTTAACTTCTATGATTTTGGAAGGAAGGGTAAACAACCTCCTCAATATGAGTTCTTCATTTGGAACATTCTGGTGACTGGGCGAAATGAATGGAATGACAGGGATGGGTCAGAAATGGCTCCATTTGCCAGTGATCATATCATAATGATACCGAAATCAACATCTTAAAAAAGTCGAAGTANGATGAACATAAAAAATCTTTGAAACCACCACCTAGATCATTAGTTAACGAACACATCTTCCTTGATCAACTGCCAACATCCAAAAGTGATGGCATGGTGAACATGATTGTACACCACCAGAAACCAACATGGACCCTAAACATGATGCTTTCCAATATGAATCTCCTTTTCCAGGGGTCAATTTTCAGATGCGAGCTGTTCGCCGGATCCCTCCCACCTTGAACGGATGATCTGGGCTATCTCTTGGAAGTAATTCTGGCCTTGGAAACAAATGAAAACAATATCCCCAATGCAGCAGTTCCCATGTGTGCCATTGTTTGAAGAAGTTAAAACAGATTAAAAAAGATATGTTACTGGAATAATAATATTATTTGTGAGGTACAGGAACATTGGGGTTGTTCTTTTCTCTTGCATCTTACTTTTACCCAAAAATGGCCGATTTCCTGACCACTGTAGTACAAACCGCGACAACCAAAAAACACACTGAACAAAAGTGATTTCACTATAACTCCCTCTGACCTTCAACCAAAGCAATGAACAACAAAAACATGTGTTTTGTTTAATGAATCTTAGTTTTCGCCTTAGTTGGTCTCCACTCCCCAAGGACTCCCCCCGAGTTCGGACCGTGCGGGGTGAATCCATCATTGTCCTCCACTGTTTGTTTTTCCAGTAAAGCTTTATCAAACAAAATCACGGATGTTGTTTCAACGGCATCTGCCAAGCGATGAAGCTCGACTACTTCCTTTGAGCACCCCATGAATTATGAGTTGATGGAAGAAATCCTGCACCAGTTGAGGTTGGTAGATGAAAACCCGTTATTTACAGGGGTTTGAAACAGTTTTGTACATCTCAGGTGGTGCAGGATTTCTTCCATCAACAGTATGAGTCGAGTTTTGTTGTGCATTCCGCATGTTTGCCGATTGATTGACCTTAATTTGATTACAGTAATACCTCGTCCAGGAAGTAATGTTTCACAGTGGCTTCCACCGCAATGTCCAAACAAAAACGTCTGTATTTGACATGCGCTTAGTTTTGCTGGGCACAAGCCACAAGGACAAAAAATGGGCATGTGAAACATCATGTGCTTTTGGAATTGATATCTTGATATGTATGCAAATTGAAAGAATTGTATATGTATGATGTTCACCACATCTACACATGAGTGTTGTACCCTGGAACACACAAAACATAGAAATCCATGAATCATATTGACCATACATGACCAAAACCGAGCTTTTGTTGCTTGATGTTCTTCCCCGAAAACTATTTGTCCATCCCCTGAACCTTAGTTCAACGTGGCATGTCATTTCTGCCGCTGGGAGCCGAACAGTTTGCCATACTTCCGATTGGAATTCCTTAGCGGATCGTTTTTTGGAACGAGGAGGAAAACACCTCTGTAATGACCCCTCCGAGGAAGCGAAAACACATCTCAGAAATTGAACCATGGTATTCTGGTTGGTGGTTGAACCAACCCATTTGAAAAATATGAGTCAAATTGGAAATCTTCCCCCAAATATAGAGGTGAAAATAAAAAATCTTTGAGTTGCCACCATCTAGGTATGTTTTTTTTCGTGCAAGTCAAAGTCTTCTCCACACTGAAAATGGAGAAAACCTTCTTCATAAAATCGCAGGGGATGACCGGATGACCCTCTCAGAAAAGATTTGGTTCAGGAAGTATATGGGTATATAACTAGACCCTATTCACTCCATTTTTAGTGTAGGAATGCGTAGGTTTTTTTTTTTTAAATGAGCCACAACCTTCCTGAAATTCTGGGCATTTGAGAGACAACTCTTTTGATATAAAAGTTTCCATCTTGCTACTAATAAAAAAGGTCCCTATGTATTATGTATATATAGCTTCAAAAAAATTTCACATCACTTTGCCCCTTTGTAGTTTCACTCCCGTTTTTCTCCATCTTTTTTTTTTTCGAAAAATTGTCTCTCATTCCCAAAAAAAACATCCCACCAAGTTCCCGGAAATTTCACACTGAGGTCTGTGGCCAATGTGTCTGATTTCGAAGTCCCAGTAAGATGGGATCCTTTAGCTTCTGCACACCTCGACATCAACACTAGGAACCCAATGGGTGGATGATGTTGGTAGGTTTTTGGCGTCTTTTTGCTTGGTGCTTGTTGTCTAGAACTAGTTGTAGGACTTATAGTAACATGGTTGAAACTTGAGTTTCTCTTGGATAGTAAACCAACCTCAACCAGAAATTCAACATTGCCACATAATTCTTCCATTGCAAGTTACAATTGAAAGTATTCATCTTTATGTGGGTGTGTAACAAAACTCCTGTTTTTTGTGAGTCTTGAAGCATCAACTTTCCACTTGGAACACTTTTTGTTCACCAAGTGGCTACTCTCCGTCCCCAGGGCAGGGCTGAAGTTGCAGGGCACCTGTCCGATGCTGATGGAAAAGATCCAGTTAAGTACTGTGGCCAAAGCATCATACAATGTTCACCTCTTCTACATCCGTGTATAAATATACATGTATATGTATATAACATGTACACATTCAAGTTTGGTATAGAATATGTATAATGTGTAGTACATATAAATATATATATACATATCTGCATACGTATATATGATTGAACGTATACTGTATTTTGCGAGCATACGTATAAATTACAAAGTGTACATGCATGT
Source organism: Breviolum minutum Mf 1.05b.01 (assembly GCA_000507305.1). Lineage (NCBI taxonomy): Eukaryota > Dinophyceae > Suessiales > Symbiodiniaceae > Breviolum > Breviolum minutum. Next base: position 77,923 of record DF239255.1, read on the forward strand.
ATAAACATAAAATATCCTCATGTACTAAAAAGGATGAAACCAACCAAACAAAAATTATGTGTATTTAAAAAACAGGTTAGTTGTTTTGTCTATTCTTGTTTTGCACAATTCCTTGAATTGATATTATCAAATTTGGCTACAAAGGATTCTGCTCATTTCACAGCATTCGATATGTCCTGTCCAGGTTCATGGCAACATCGCCAGCAAACCTTTCAGTAGGAGTGGCCATAGCTGGCCACCCCTTCCACCGGAGGGTCCATCTGGTGGATCTGGTATTGAGGGAAGGATCTTTCATTTCCAGGTGCTTTTTTAGGCTTTAAAAAAGATCACGTCTTGAATTCACATCTTGGCATAGTCCATCTTATTTCATGGAACATGTCGTGGCAAGTTGTCCAAGCAACAAATCCCAACGGACCCCTGACCTCTTTGACTCGTGGAGCATTCAAGCCCCTGAGATCCACGACGAAAAAACTACCGAGGTTTTGACACTCAAAATCCAGAAGTTTTGTTGCAAAACACACCGAGGTCGAAACAAAGACATTGGCTCTCCCTTCAATTTTGCAGCTTCTGTCATCCTCGGCTGAATTGGAGATAACCTAAAGGTCCTGGGGTGGGACTTGCATGTGTTGGAAAAACTTGGGTGGAATGACAAACGGATCCCAGCAAAGATGATGCCTTTGGAGAATCCATGTCGTGTCAAATCGATGATGGAAGATGGAATCACAAAAATCATGGGGGAGGACTTTGGAACACCTGCATTCAAAACCAGCTTGTGATCTTTCAAGGTTCACAATGCTAGCTGAACATCCAGGAGACATGCGATCTATGGGCAACAGGACACCAGTATGAAGAGTCAACCACATCAATCATCACATCTGTTGGTGCTGAAATTGAAACAAACTCAGATTTGGTGAAGAAGTGTCTTTGAATTTTGGGCTATGAACATTGTTTTGTCAGGGGCTGTTTACTAATGGTTCAAACATCTGTAAACCCTGACAACAACGATTTGGGCGATGACCAGGAGACAACACTGCAGAAAGTCGCCAAAGACCAAGCTTTGCCCCTTGATATTGGGGAATCCTGAATCCATGGATCATCCTAAATACCATTCTTTGTTTGGTCATGGACTTCCAGGGTATATATTATATTATATATATATATATTACAGCATATGTATATTACAGCATATATATACATTTCAACAAATATATAATAAACATATATATATATAATATGGTTATCTATTGTCTGCATGTCTCATGTCTTTTTGCTATATGCACCGGGTTCCATGTATTGAGGACTCAGGCAGTTGTTGCCGCGTCTTTTGCCGAACTTTGAAGATCTGATCCTGACGTTGGGGCAAAGATCATCTCTTTTGCAGGGGAGCTAACCAGTTGAGGTTGGTAGTTTATCCCATTCTTTACAGGGACTTTTACATCCCAGGTCGTGCAGGATTTCTTCCATCAACAGCACCTTCTTTAGTGCGGATACGCTAAATTCCAAGATGATCTACAAAAAATATGCCGGAAGGATCCTGATTGGGGGAAAAAGAACAGGTTGTGGTTTTCAATCACAACAACAACAACAACAACAACAACAACAACAACAACAACAACCAACATGCAAAGCACTGAACAACTGAAAACTATGGAAAGAAACCTTAGAGGTTTTCTGTGTGATCCCAAGGACCCGGTGATCTTGTCTTGGGATGCAATGCTGAGATGCAAAGATGTATGAACCAGGGTTGAAGAGGTAGAGGATGAAACCTATAACATATGTTCTTTAAAAAAAATCCTACTGTAATTTGTGTCACTTTGGTAGCCCCAATAACCCAAACAAAAAACAGAAAAAACTCAACGTGTCCAACTTCAATGATTTCAAGAATGAACATTTCACGACTTGTTATGTGTTGCAGTTCAGAACCTAGAAGGTATCGTGTTCTTCCACCAAAACTTGGGTCTGTTTAGCCTGTTGGGTGTATTTATTTGTGAACACCTTTTTTGAATGGCAATCTAGAGTCTGCACATCATTTACCTATCAACCATCAAAACACGGAAATGTCCACCAAATCAACGTGACACGATCTGGTGGCTGGTTGCCGCCAAAATCACGGGCTTCACGGGGGGGAATTAGCTGGATCTCACCTGAGGTTGTTGGGATAGAAAACATGGTGCCGTTTTTTTGATGGAAATGATTAGTGGTTATCACAACACAAAAAATCATTCAACTCAACAATACACCCCCGAAAACTAACATGTCCCCCAGAACAGGGGCTATTTCGAAAGGAACGCAGTCTTCCAACCACTTTTTTTCAGGGGACATGTTAGGTTTCGGGGGAGCAAACCTGACAAAGATTGCGCGGAAATTTGTCAAAATTCCAATCCACAAACCCTTTCGGTCCTGGTAATACTCATCGGGTGGCGGTCCTGACACATCTTGGCAGCAAGCGTCCCTTGTCCCATGTTAACTAAGAGGTGAAATACCATGAACATTCCTGAAAACGAAAACGGTAGTGCCAAAAACCAAATGTGTAAAATGGCAAATATCTTATAGATGCAATATAAATGCATATTTAATATACAAAACATATATAAACACACATCTTTTGGTGTTTCCATTTTCAAATCCCCCCAAAAATCAACATCCCAACATCCCCCCAAGGTTCCCCCCATGGGTAATCCGTAGATTCACCGGACCACAGGGTCCCGGCCTCGCAACTTGGGGCAATACTGCCCAATAGGTGCTGGATTGCTGATGGTTGCGATGCGAATGTACTGCGCCTCGCAGCGTTGGTAGCGTTGAGGTTGAGTGTGAAGTCCGTGGAGTGGACTGAGTCGGGAGGTGTGTTGTGAAGATTTTTTGGTTGAGGAGGTATCATTTTCCAATACGTTTCCAGCCCTATGTCATAACTATCTGTATGTATAATTAGAGAAGATAGATTCGGAAAGTATGCAGTATATAATCGACATGCAGCCCGGTACACTGGGGTGTGTCTGGGTGTGACTTTATTTTGAGAGTTTTTTTTTTGGGGGGGTGAATCTGAATCTGAACAAAAAGAATCCATTACACCCCTGAAAACCAACATGGAACCCGAAAATGAATCCCTGGAAGAGGAGATTCCTACCAACAACCATCATTTTCCGGTTCCATGTTAGTTTTCGGGGGGGTATATAATATAAGAACTTGGAATGCAAAAAAAATTACATTGAATCTGAGCTGCTGACACGATCTTGCAAATCAAAGGTTTGCCGTTTGGCCCAAAAAGCCTTCTCTGTATTGGCTTTGATCCTTAGCAGTCCAAAGAAAACAACCAAAACACGCAGTTTGGGGGGAACTTTAGCAGTTGTTATTTGGTTAAGTTCTCAACCCCCCAAAAAAACTGCTCAGAAGCTGCTCCAGAATCATTCGAATTCATTCCAAAATGGAAAAACAACTGATTTATATAATGAGGTAAAACATTGACACTTTTTCTTTGAAAAAAACACATCATAGCTTCAACTTGGGTTTTTTTAATGGTTTTTTGAGACACACCAACCAACTGGCTCAACTAATCAACTGAACCCCTTGATCGTTTTCAGGAGGGAGTGGCTCTCATGAGTTCAATCATGCCAATCATCGAAGAACAACGACGATTTATTCCTGGTGTTGTTAGTGATTGCTTTGACCTGTAATGACCTGTCATTCAAGGTCTCAAACAGCATGAAGTACGACATTGTCCAAAAAATGACTCAGCTAGAGTTGAACTTATGCCCATTATTTCTAGCGTGCATCAACCATGTTTGATATAAGCTCATGGATGGCCCTGAAATGAAGCCATCCCGTATCGACAAGCATTCATGGCCTTCTCTCTTATAGCTTCTTACCCAAGAAATACACTTTGATAATCTAGAAAAACCGACATATCTCCCAATTCCCATTCTTTTTCAGGAGTTTGTCATCATCCAACCAACATCTTCCAAAACACGGTGTCAAAACGTGCCAAAACTGACGTGGTCAAAATCCCCAGTTGTTTCCGCCAACAAAAAATGGCCCATCAGATCATCATCCCTTGGAGGTTCCCAACTCGCGCATCGTGTTTTTCATCGCATCGCGAAGACCTTCCTGGGATTGGGGTTTCCCAGTTGGGTATGCCTTTTAAAGGCTTGCTAGTTGGTGGTTGAACCAACCCATCTGAAAAATATGCTCCTCAAGTTGGATCATTTTCCAGGTAGGGATGAAAATTAAAGAATATTTGACACCACCAGGTAGCTTGATACTTGATACAGTTTGGGATTTTTTTGTGAACAATCCAAGTTTCAGGAGTTCTTCATAGAAAACCATGCGATTAAACAAGATAATAATGTGATATAAAAAATAGACATCAGCGATATAAGATGATACCGGTATGTTTAATATGTTTAGTACAGCAAAAAATGAAGGAACAATGAATATTCTACGTGGAGAGATCTGGAATTTCCCAATGCAATTCATCCACATTGATCTACAGTATATTATCTCTTCATTGATGAGTCCATGTAGGCCATTCCTGAGGCATTTTCATACTATCCTCTTTGCTCCAAAGAGGTGGACAAACCTCACTTTTTCGGATGTTCCCTCTCCATTCATGAGAAACCGAACAAATCAAAAGAGAAATAAAGAGAAGATAAGAATAACCATGAAATCATGATTTCAGATGCCCCGAGGTTTGTTTCAAGCTTGGCAATCATCAAAGGCACCCAATACCATCCAATACCATGTAAACAAAAACTGTTCAATGACATCAGCTTTGTTGCTTGTTAAATGTAGTTTCGGGCTAGTTTTCGACTCACTTTAATGGTGTGGCAGGCGTCACCTCCCCCACAAACACCACGGGAGACCCGGCATTCTTCGTCTTGAGCAAATTGATTTGATGTTTCACCTCCTGAACGTTCGCCTGGCAAAACCACATCAATCTGAAATGACCTAAAATCAAATAAATTGAGGTGACTTAGACTTGTCCCATTTCAAGGCCTTTCCTAGGCTCTGAAAAGAACTAAGCATTGCATATACTTCATGATTTTAGACACGTGATCCCCTCTTTTATGGAATTCAGTCAAAAGCCATCTTTTTGCAGAGTTAGGGGTCAAGGGTCAACATATCCCTCTTCCCCAAAAATTGGAGTCCAGCGTCCAGCGACCTCTTCCTCAGTTGTGGATGGATAATACGGAGCAATGTAACCAGCAGCCATGGCTGGAAAAACAAAAAACAGCAAGGTGGTGACTGCAAACCGGAAACGCGGTTTCTGACAACTTCCTAAAACTTGTGAAGTGTAGCAACTTAGAAAAAAATTGAAGGGTATTAATATGGATACCGAAAATTGGATGGTGCGGATGATGAGGAGTTGAAGAAAGTCCGAAGTAGATTTTATAAGATGATGACATGCAACTCGTATGTAAATATTGAATCACCAGTTTGGAACTGGTCGTTCCAGTCTTGGTTGGGCCATAAGTCAAAGCCGAAAAGCGGCTGAATGACCAAAAAATAGGTGTGGCGTCACACTTGGTCCTGCCGGAGACCCTGCGCTTAAAAAAAAAAACAGCATGGAAAACAATTTTGATGTCCATGCGTCTCGCTGACTGCACAGTCAGAAAATCTGTTCTGATTTCTGTACAATTCAAGCTGTTCCTGACCCCTTCAGCTTTTGCAGTGGACAGTGAGGAAACTGGATAGAGCTTGGAAAGTGGATGCTCTGCATGTGACGTTGAAAATGACGATCAAGAACATGATGATCACTGTTATCATCATTCTTGAAATTATCATCATTTTGTAACTTTTAGCATAATCAGACTGATGAAACCACGACGAAGCAAACAAATCAAACAAAAAAATACAAAAAACACCTTGCAACAACCACCTGGTGAATGTCCCTTACTCGGATTTTCAAGGTTGAGACAACCTGTTGTGGCCAGCGCCTGCTGTGTGAACCGCTTAGCTGCTGAAGGGATCGGACAGCTCTTCGAAATCACGGCTCTAGGCATAGCTTAGAGTTATGGCTTTCACTCAAAATGCTTGAAATGTTTCAAGGATGCTATTTTTTCATCATCAAAATATAAGTGCATAAATATCTTGATTTTTCATTCATAAAAAAAAAACAAAAAAACACATTTCACACAAACCCTGCCAAGCAGGGTATTCACTCCCCACCTCGAGTTGAGAATCCTCCGTTTAAAAACGTACGGGTCATGGACAACCCCCCCATTCTCAAGCCCCAAAAAAGGAGGCCTTTTCTTTTTTTGCAAACGGTGTTTTCTTTTAACTCGCCAAAAAAAACTCATGTGCGTTGTTTTTTGTGGTTTTACATAGTTGTTGTTTCTTTGTAAGTCTCATTGAAAAAAGGAACACTAGGGTAAATTTCTCTTGCAACAGATTTCCAAATTCAGCTGTCTGGAACACGTTTTGCCAGCTCTGCTTACTATTTTCTCAGCTATGCCCACGCTCAGTTGTCTTCAAAATCCATCCATGCTCAGCACTCATTTGATGGTGAAATGTCCCGAGTGATCCTTGTTCACCCACCTTGGATTGGCACGCAATGTATGGGTCCTGACATCCAACAACAAATTATATATGCGTTTTCTGAAGTGCATTGCAAGGGCAACATGTAGAGGCTATAACAATTGGCCATAGAAATATCTTTGTATCAATTTCATGCAGTCCAAATCTTTACCTCAGAATCAAAGCTCCATAGCTAACAATGCAACATCCTTTCTTTTTAAGCAAGCAACATCAATAAGATTAAATAAGTTTTAGTATCACTAGCTGGTGGTTGAACCAACCCATCTGAACAAATATGCGACCGTCATTTTTTTCATTTTTTTCATCATTTCCCCCAAGTTTCGGGATGAACATTAAAAACAAATCTTTGAAAAATCCCCACCCAAACCACTCACTTTATAAAGCACCTTTACTTACCAAAACCAAATCACCGGGGTGTCCCCCGTGTTTGCTCCAATTTGTTGAACTGAGATCAGGCACTCCATCATCAACTTCATGACCTTCGTTCCAGGGAGAGTCATCCTTTGGGTTGCTTAGTAACTAGCATCCTTTGGGTTGCTTAGTAAAAACATATGAAAAATGCTATAAACTCATAGTAACATAGCCTTAGAAAATGATATTATGTATACACAAAAAAATAGTAACACAAAATTTTGTATATCTAGAATCGTATCTCTTACGCTGATGTAGCTCGCTGGATGTTGATTGATGTCCAACAGCATCTGACAGCAACTGAGATCTCATGTAATGCAACACCCTTGATATAAATGAAACAACTGAAACAATCGTTGCTCAACAATAAAAAATTAAGAAAATGGAAGTGAAATGGATACTGTAACAGTTTGCACCACTGTTTTCTACGTTTCAAAAACTGCCACCCCCTTCACCCCTGACAGATCCCAACTGCCAAACTGCACCAACTGTTGCATCAAGGTGCCGGATTTTCTTGGACAAGTTCATCGGGCACCGGTGCCTGGTTTGTATAGCACTGGTGTTAGCAACTGTTTTTTGCTGTTCTTTTCTAGTTGGTGGTTTCAACCCATCTGAAAAATATGTCAACTTGGATCATTTCCCCAGGTAAGGGTGAAAATAAACAATATTTGAAAGCAACACCTACTGTTGATGGCTGAAATCCTACATCACTTGAGACGTATGAAACCCTGTAGATAATGGTAACTATATTTACCATGTGTTTCGTTTATCAATAGAAGTTTTCATTGAAGAATCCCCTCAACTGTAAGAAAAATGCATGGGGAAAATAAAATTAATTTGTCGCAAAAGTCTCCAAAACTTCCATCAAGTTCAGTGAATGAAATTATCATCATTTTGTGACTTTTAGTATAATCAGACTGATGAAACCACGACTAAGCAAACAAATCAAACAAAAAACACCTGGCAACAACCACCTGGTGAATGTCCCTTACTCGGATTTTCGAGGTTAAGACAACCTGTTGTGGCCAGCGCCTGCTGTGTGAACCACTTGAAGAGGTCAGGATTCTCAAGCTCCAACACCTGGCTGGCATGGAAGCGAGTCTCTAGCCAACTTACCAACCAACCAACCAACCAACCACAACCACAACCACAACCACGACCACAACCACAACCACAACCACAACCACAACAACAACAACAACAACAACAACAACAACAACAACAACAACAACAACAACAACAACAACAACCACAACCACAAGAAACATGTAGAAGACCGGCCTCTTCCAACAAATCCAATTTAGGTTCATCAAAATCGGCAATATGCCTGGCACGGTTGTGTCTGGGATCATCATATCTTAGGTCCAACTACCCCTTCTCGGGCCCCCAGGATGCCAGGCACTCGTCACCACCAGGATGACATTACATTTGTAGTAGGGAAGCCCTATAAACTATAAACCTGCATTTTGAAACTGTTATAAGGCTGTTGGATTTGATCCCAAATCATACCTTTTTCACCGAAATACTCCTTGGGCCGTTACGTTTTACCGTAGTGTTGTTTCATCATTCTCCCACCTGAATTTAGCTTCTTATTTCATAAATTGCCGCTTATCGACCATGATTTCAATTGGAGTTTGGCAAGTCACAGAAATCGGTTGTCGTTGGTTCAACTCTTCAATGTCACCAACTTTTGTCAGGTTTTTTTTTGGGGGCTACCGAAAAAAAAAATCAGCCCTCCTGTACAAAAAAAATTGACAAAAACAACACAAAAACAACACCCCAAGGCCCCGAAAAGGACACGAAAACAAAACAACGAAAATTCCACCCTTCACCGCGGGTTTTTTTCGCAGAAAACCCTCGGGTGATGGAAAAATCCAATGGTTGCCAGCAACACTTCTCTACAAAGGTGCCCATGAGCCTGAGAAAAAACAATCAAACGAGACAAGTGGACGGTCCATTGAAACTAAATATAGCGTAGAGCAAGCAAGAACTACCCTCCAGGGAATTAACATATCCCATCTTGGGAAAAGGAAAATCATCTTCAAAATGCCATTTTTTGGGGATATGTTAGTTCCCAGGAGGGTATTTAAAATGATTTAAATTGAGATTAAGATCAAGTACCATGACTCAAACAAGAATACATAAATAAAGCAGCTATTCCCCCAAAACAAGTAAATTATGTCAGCGACCTTTTGCATTTTAACAACAAATGCTAGGTGGAATTTTTGGCAATAACAAATCTCATGCTAAAGCTGGCTCAACAATTTAGATACTAGTTTGAGACCACATATCTTGTTCATGTGTTACATGACATCTGCCGACACATCAAGCTCCAAAATACAAACGGATTGCCAAAAAGAATCCCCTCGACCTAGGTACTTCAAGAAGGGGAATCCAAGTTCCAGATAAAAAAAACTTCAAGATTGCCAGTCATCATCTACTGATATCTTAATCTAGATATTTTTTTCGCATGTTGAAGTGAACCAAAGATGTAGAGGAAATTAGTGGACTCACCCTTCCAAAACATGAAGCTTCCTATATTCACCAGTACCTTTGTTCAGAAGCTTTGTTGCTTCACTGATCTTTCACCTCCGTATGCCCCCCTTCGTTTTTGAGTATGGATTTTGTGTTCCAAAACAAGAAACACGTCCAGTTCCAACCATCCTCTGCTCTTCGCGCGCCAAGTCAACCTGGAAAAAGATTGGAAAATTGATGTTGGTTGCATACATTTCCGCAAATCGCAAACACAACCAAAAATCAACCAGAGTGAGTTTTACATGGAGGTTGATCATTCCTGATAATGCAAGCCTTTTGAATCTACCTCTTCCTTCATTCCTGGAGAAGAAGTGGATTTTAATGGGAGAAACACCCAAAAAGGAATTCACTAGGTTCCAAAATGGGTCATCACTCGCTTCACTCTGAATGTCAGGAATATTTTTTGGAATCTGGGAAGTTTGATTTGTTGGAGGTCAAGGATATATCATGCAAACAGTTTGCAAAGTAACATTTTGGAACCGAGTTTGTCCAAACAAAAACCACAGCTCAAAGTAGTGAGTCTAGTGAGTCCTGGTCGGTTGATCAAAGATTTAGCCGCTAACTAAGTCAAGGAGCAGCTGAAATATGGGCATGTATCAACGGCATAATGGTATAGACCTAAAATCGTTGGGTCTCCTTTGGTTCCCTACTGAGTTTCACTATGTCTGCCAAGCAAACCAGACTGGAAATCGCAAAACATCGCCATCAGTGGAGTGTTTTCAAGATCATGATCCATCACGATGTTTCATCATCATGTTTCATCATGATTTGGTGATTTCTCATACACGTGCTTCTCAAATGTTGAGACATTTCCTCAAAATCATCAATCAATTCATGCATTTTGAACACCCCAAACTTCGTCTTCCAAAAAAAAAAACGCCAATGTCAATCAGTTCATCTTTCGGGATGATGTGACTCACCACAACTGTCCCGGTGGACATCCCGACGCCGAGGACGACAGGGTCAACGTCACCTCTTTTTCCTCTTCATCATCTCCAGGTCCTCAACCTCAGATATGTCAACTTGCGAAACGTGACCGAAGACCGAAATGGTCAACCAAGAACCCCAACAAGTTCTGCCTCAATTTGCTCTGGTTTTGAACTTTGGATTTTTTTTTTGAGGGTGAACACGGCGGTGTTTTTTTTTCCACAATGAAACATCACAAGAACCCATGATAATTGATGCCAGTCTTGTGTGTATATATAGGATCCATGGGACTGGTATATTTACCTACATGTACCATAATACAAATCTAACACATGTAGGTAAATATACCAGTCCCATGGATCCTATGGATCATGGCATGACTATCGGAATCTTATCCGACTGCAAACTGTCCCAAGAATTCAGGACAAGTTTCAGAAAAAAAACCCAAGCTAGTTGGTGGTTTCAACCCATTTGAAAAATATTAGTCAAATTGGGAATCTTCCCCAGGTAGGGATGAAAATAAAAAATATTTGAAACCACCACCTAGCAAGGATCCATGTAAATCATGAGAAGGCCGGGATTATAACAAACCAATCCGAAAATCTGTGAATGAGACCATCGATCCTACTCGGGAGGGAGGGGTCTGGATTCTTAGGCTTAAATTGGAAATGAATAAAACACCGAATCCTTGCAAGTGTTAAAACCCATACGCTAAGACCCATAAGGAAATCATATATGGATACTATACTTGTAGTGCTGCATCCATAGCCATCATCCACAGCCATCCAAACCACCAAACAGTTCAACTTGGGCCCCTACCGGAGAAGCTACGACCTTGACAACTTGCAGGAAGGGGAACCAACATCTGAATTGGACCAAGTGGATCCTTTCAGTAAAACGGTAATGACCTGCATTTGTGACTCTAGATCTATATCCGTCGTTTGGGAAATAGCCTTTGAGTTTGCACAGCTTCGGACATAGCCTAAGACGCCTAAGACATGCTAGATTCACTTCAGAACTTTGCAAAAACTCAGGGGCAAAAGGGAGGCGACGGCGATTCCACTCAGTAAATATAGTGCAACAAACCAAACAACGGCCACTCTGAGACAATGGCTCTTGCAAAACCTACATGGAATGCCGAACTTGTACTTGCATAATAAGCACATGGTATAATACCTAAGACATTGTGTTTGATACTTTGTATATGGTGTGATACTGCACGGCAGTCTGACCTGTCAAGCACCAAAACATGTGATGTTTCCCGTGTTTTTTAATGAAATCTGGCCAAATTATAACTTTTCACCAACCTTCCCACGGATGCGTCTGTGAGACCAACCTGGATTTCCCTGAAATAAACGGGATTTCCCTTCCAAAACGCTACCTTTTGGGGTGACAACTGAGGTTCCCTGACGCTCAAAGGTCTGAAGTGCACCCTGCTCAGTACCACAGCCTGGCTCAGCTCTGTTTTTCTGAGGTTTTGACCCCCAAAAAGGTAGGTAAAAAAGGTCAAAGATCACCTATATGTGATGAAGCTACACACACAGTGAGTCTCTGCAACGGGCGTGTCCTAATTTCACCAACCTGGATTTACCCTCCAAGAGTTTAACATGGTTCACCTGAAAATGGCACTAAAAGGAATCAGGAATTACTTTTGGAAACCATCATTTTTAGGTGAGCAATGAAAAAACACCTGGTTGTTCAGGGTAATATATATATATATATAGGGGATAAAAACTACGCAGTTATATTTTAGGTTTCATGCCAAACTTGGGGAGTGTACTACTGCTACTGGTTTCCCAGCCTGGTGTTGTTTCCCAGGTGCCAACGTGACGCAAGCGTTGCGAGCAACGCTGTTTTGGACTGGCAAATGATGAGCGTTGGGCCGTTGGGCGTTGCCAGGTGGTTGTTCTTTAACAAACAGTAGCAGCCATCAACGAATGAAACCCAATTTATCAAAACTACTCAAGTGACCTGTGATTGAAGGATGTTCAGAAGCGGCCAGGTTTTCGTTGCATGCTGGACCCAACTTTGAAGGTACCCTGAAAAGCCAACAAAGGCACTGGATGTAACTGGATGTAGAGAATGACTACAGAACCACCACAGTGCCTCTTTGACCACTCAGCCGCAAAAGACATCCTGACAGCAAATTTGAAGCTCCCTTCCAGGTCGAGCCCTTTTGAAGCACTAAAGTTAGTGACACTTCGGCCATGTCCATTAAAAAAAATCACAACCAAAAATTGAACAGCATGGCCCCTATTTGGTAACAACATACATTTGTTACAAACCGCATGATCTAGGGATTCGGAAGTGTGGAAGTGTCAAAAGGGGAAACAAAAATGAAACAAAAAAAACACAACCCTTTTTCGCATCTTCAAAGAAGTGTCGACAGGATCACTTGTAGACTAACGGACCACCCCTGGGAAAGAATCAAATTCCAAGATTTGGAAATCATCATGACTTGGGGTTACATATGTTCCATCTGGTAAGGTTGGAATGGATGGCTTGCTGAGCCATTTCTTACTAAAAATATGTCATACCCAAAAGTTTTCAAAGGTTGGTCATTGGCTGGGTGAGGATAATCCATCATGGCTCATCTATGGTTTTCGGAAGATTTGCCCACGATCATCCCAGTCATTTCACTCCCCAAAAAGTCGAAGGAACTCCAATGTGGAGTAACAGTCCCCCAGACCTGTTCCAACAATGTTTCTAATCATTTCCCATCTACGTAAACACACTTCCTTATACTCATCTGTTGTATATGCTCGATTTTTGTTAGTGGCCAAAAAGGCCCTTACAATCAACATGAAGGATGGATGGTCTGAACCCTCATTGGGCTTGTTTCAACCCCCTTTCATAATACGTGTACAAGATGTAGCGTAATCATCTTGATCACATGCGCCCTATCTTAGGTTGAAATCATATAGTATGCTGAAATACGTCAAACACACACTCCAGGATAGTAGACACTGGCGAAGGATGTTTCCGGTACAAATGCTTAAAGGTTGTAAGTTAGCACTGAGATCCCCAAAAAAAACACCCTTGGCACCAGTGGAATCATCATCAGAATCTATAGTTCATCCTTCACTAAAATTCCTTTTACCAAACTCCTGAGTGACATAAGTTGAATGTTGAGTTTTTACATACAAACTGGCAGGATGTTGAGCAAATCCTTTTTGAACTCAACACTTAAAAGTTACATCTTAAAGGCAGGATCTTGAGCAAATACTGGTAAGCTCAAAGTCTTAAAAGTTACATCTCAAACTTTTACATACAAACATGAACGAACCACTACCTTTTTGAGGGTGGTTCATAACTGGCTATTCTAAGCCCACCATGGATGTCGTTGGCTCACGCGATTTTTGTCCAGGCTAAGAACCCCCGGCGCGGCAGATTTGAAGCCATGCTCCCCTGGCAGCCCCGAAGGACGACCCCAGGAAACAACGACCTGGTTTTTTGTGAAGCCAAGAGAAAACACATGCTTGTTTTAAACGGTCAAAAATATATGATTAGGTATATGATAAAAATAAATATCATATATAAGTTATAGATATATAAGTAGTACGGGAATAATTGCATGTATAAAATGTATGTGACGCGTGGCAAGTGGCTTTAAAGATCACAACATACTATCCATTTGTACATCTGCCTCAGAAAACCCACCATTCTGCAACTCAACTTGCATTGTCAGATGAGCCTTCCGATTGAATTGCAGTCCAGCGTACGGGTTGCTTCGAATATCTAGCTTTCATCCAGTGGAAAAGCAAACTAAGCTCCCTAAGCACATTGGACAAACCCATATAATGCCAATGTCAGTTCCGGGAAGAGTAGGGTATATACGGAACCACCATATCCAACATGTTGAAACATACGTGTTGTTTGAACTGTGTCCCTCTTGCTTAAGCGCATCCAATGTCAGTTGACATTTCAGCCAGCCAAGGAAAAACCCGTAGATGCCCGATTTTATTTCCCACGGCATTCCCACGGCTACATGTGTCTATAACATGAGATCAGAATGAAAAAATCCATCTTTAATCAGTCTCATATAGAAAAAATAGATAAACATAGTAATATCTAGAGTCCCCAACTTTCAATTCTGATGTTGTTTTACCTATTTACCTTATGCATACCCATTCCATACTCTATACTGGATTTTTTTTGTGTGTGTGTGTGTGTGACATGTTCAATATCAACTCTTCCACAAACACCCATTTTCAGCACCAAAATCATCACACATTCCCTTTCAGCCTGTGGTTCTCTCTGGGGCGATTCACGTTGCGTTGAACAACTACGATTTTTGGCCAAAAATCATCGATGATTTCGAAGTCTCCAGCTATATCCCGTAGGATCCATGGAGGGTATATTACAGTACATTTACCTACAGTTGGTTGATTTTTACAGTAAATGTAGGCAGGTAAATGAATATACCATAATATACCATAATTACACGGATCCTATGGGTATGTCAATCTTTGTCTGGCCACCGGCCACCCACATCTTCCCGTCCAGTCGAATCGGGGCCCAGATAGGCCCAGATAGATTGGTTTGGATTTTGGAAATGCAGGGGTATACTGTACATGACCAACTCAAACAATGCATAACAATGCACTATTTGGGGCAAATCACTCAACATTACGATAGATTTGCATTTCTTTTGATCCCCCCCCCAAACGGGTAATTCGTAGCAACGAGCTCTGGAATAATTAAATAATATGATATAGATCTTCCGAAGGATGAGACACCCGCGTTGCAACCATCACCCTACTGTTACCCACCGGGAAAAATTCATCATCAACGTCCACAAGAGCTTGTGACTTGGACAATTGCCATTGGGTTTCTTGCACAAAGCCTGGGTCTACCCGCAAACAGGACAGTTTCGAAAGAGTAAATGTCATATTGGAACAAATATGTCAAGATTATAGAGCTCGGAATCAGAGTGTCTCTCTAAGTCTTTGATTGACAGAAACTGCTCAAAAAATGCTATCACTTTCAAACCAAAACACTCTCATTGTCGCACGTCTTGGGGTGACTCTATATAATCTCTATATATATATATATTTACATATATATATATGTATTGAAAACATTTTATGGTCATGGACGTGATATTTATCTGTTTCTGAAATGATCTTGTAGAACAAGTAGCAGCAACAAATTGGAGGAAACTCCCATAGGTGAGGTTCTCTCCCCAACAAAAAGTCTTTCCTTGTTTTGGATATGCACGGCGCCTATTTTCAAAGGCCCGAAAACCCTACCCGTTCGTCACATCGGTGAGTCACTCATTTTTGGCGTCTGCACTGCATGCAGTGAAACCACGGCGGGGATTTTAAGCTCCGGGATCTGACATTCGCCAGGTCGGAGGATAGAGCGCCGTGGCTGGCAACATGAGTCAGGCAAAAAAATGCCTAGAGGTGCAGACAGAGCTTCGTGTTGTTGTTGTTGTTGTTGTTGTTGTTGTTGTTGTTGTTGTTGTTGTTGTTGTTGTTGTTGTTGTTGTTGTTGTTGTTGTTGTTGTTGTTGTTGTTGATTCACCTAGTTTAGCTGCTAGCAACGTTGTGACTTAAAGAGAAGTAGCGTCGTGATTCTCTGATAAGATCGAGACTCCCAGCGTGGTGATGATACTTATATATATCTGGTCAGCCGCATGGTCCACTTACGCGCCGAACAGCAATCAAACATGCTCCTTTGAAGTGATGCAATCTAAAAAAGGACATTTGAAGATCTTAAGGATAACATGATCCATGATAGCTACCATCATGTGACATGGGTCAATTCAGAAGTTTTTTCGGCAACTTCACAGCCAGTGGACCAGGTCGACCATTCCCTCAACGTTGGGTTTGGCTGAAACCCTCAGGACCATCGTTCCTCTTCTGCCAGGTTGTGGGTGTGAATTGTCGGAATGCTCATGATACCTCGGAGTGATCGTTTAAACGACGAGTCCCAAAACCCATGGGTTGATCGAAACATTAAAACAAATCATGATGACATGTTGTGAATGTGTGGGAAAAAAACTTATATAATTGGAATTATGTTATTATGTGGCTGGAGGATTTGGAATGTATCTAATTATTCGTCATATGGAATTTTATTTCCTTGGGCTTCTCTCTTTCTATCTTGTCCCTAGATTTTGATTGGTCTAGAAGGCAAGGATGATTCTCCATACCTTGAGTATTGCAGGTATTTGCATGTGTTGTCTTTTCAATTCTAGATACCCAAACTCCTTCATACTGTTGATGGCAAAAAATCCTGCACCAATTGTAAATCTCTTTTTTTTAAACAAGGTTTCATACATGTCAGGTGGTTGTTGGGGATTTCTTCCATCAACAGTATATATCCAGTGACTTCCAACTTTTTTATTGTAACCTCTGCGACTGTGGGAGAGCTAACTACCTACCTCAAGACTAGATTTTCTATACGTCTGCTAGAAAAGCTGCCTATGATTTATATAATTCCACTTGTTTTTTTAATCAATCCAAATGTTCATCAAGTTTCAATCTTCCCAAAAAACTTTTGAATACAACTAATAGAACCCATTTTTTTTTGAGTTGTGGTGAAGGGTCACCCTTTTACATGTTCATCCATCTTTTAGATCTAGATCAATCCATCCCTGCTGAGTAGGTGGCTAGCTTGCTGCCAGCTTCCATCCGTCATAAACTCAATGCTGGTCTCCTGGCGTTCGTTTGTTTTTGCGGTCCATCAAAACCAAAGGAGGTCGTGATTGGGAAGAAAATACCATATATATACATATATATGTAATTAATTAATATGTCATATAGTTGGGAGACTAAATCTGAAATTTCCCGGAGTGCTCACCAATGAAACGGTCAACCAGGTAGCAGTGTCTGTTAACAGCCAAACCTGCCATAAAGGAAGCCTTTTTAATAGGGAGCTCCGACACGGATTAATAGCTGTGTTCAAATTTTCCCCTTTTTCGATGTTAGCTGCTATTTATGATAACTTTTGCTGAAACTATTAACCCTTTTTCTGAAGCAATCCCCCAGCTTTGAAAAAAGGTGCTGCTGTATTTATGTTAGTTTCACGGAGTTGGTATTTTTGTTGCAGCTACTGAAAAAACCCATAGCTATACCTACCAAACTCCCGCAAAAAGCCCCGCTGGGGAAAGCACCTGGTTCATCACTTGTCCTGGTAGTGCTAGACGTTCCACCTGTTTTTTTTGACGTAAAAAAACGGGATGCTTGAACTGGAAAAATCTCTGGAAGATGCAAAAAATTGTGGTTTTCATCTGTGGAAACAACCAGTTTTGAGGAGAGGAGATTTCGTGTCAAATCTCCAGTTTCCATCTTTTCGGTGTATTCCATGTATTCCTATGGCCCTGCACTGAACAGATTTCAGTGCCAGTTGAGGATTTACTACGTACCTATGAGAACAGAATCTGGGCACCTACTGCCTAAGGACTACCTTCATGTAGGTTTGTTGGAACTTTACCCCGTCGCTTTGCAGTGATCTGCTTAATAGTAGCCGTAAGAAGTCAAAAAATGCACTGACCAGTAAGACCCGCAGAGTACATTTGGATACTGCATTGCTTGTAGGAACCAAGAAATCATTCCCAGACTATTGATGCAGTCATGAACAAGAAGCATCAAACCCTATCAAAACCCTCAAAAATCATCAAGTCTGATGATCTAAATTCACATCTTGAAGTTGTTGTTCAACAACCCCAACTATTCGTCGTGGTGCTTCCATTTCACCGCTCCCAAAAAAACTCCCTATTCGATGTACCAACTTTCTACCTCAACTTTCTTCCCCCAAATCCCCGCCGAAAAAACCTGCAGCTTCTCCTTTTCCTTGGCAGGACGCTTTGGACCTTGGTCTCGCCAGTGCCAGACACACTGCACAGGCTTTTTGGGTCAACTTCGGGATTGAATCCCCCAAAAAAAACACCCAAAAACAGACGTTGGCAAACCTGAAATTTGAGGGGCCCCCTGAAATTGGAGGGTTGGAGGGCACCTATGATTCCTACAATTTATACCGACCGAAAATCTTTACTCATAAATAAGCTGAATGCCACTTTCCTGAAAAACAGCCGCAAAGGCTTACATGGTTTCACCAAGCGACATTCCCAAGTGAGGTCTAGTTTATGTGATGCAATGATGCAACTATACATACCTCTGTGTGAACTATGTGTTACCATAAACCATCAAAATAAACATCAACACCAGCGGACCTCGAATGTACCATTGTGAGAATCAGTGCTACAGTACTACTCACAACATACGTGTATATATATATAATATCATCTCTACAAAAAAAAGGCATGCATGCAAAACAAAATAATACTAGAAACAAAAACTGAACAAAATCAACATCCTAGGATTGATCTTTACACGACTGCCATGGTCCTAGCATACCATAGAATCTATCCAAACATGTTATCAAAGAGATTCAATTTGAGATTAAAAGATCAACTTGGCATCTGTCATACAAAGAACTCATTATCCCACATATATTGTTGGTTCTGAGATATCAAGTGTCTATATATGACCAATTACCATCCTGGTAAACTAACATGGCAATGGAACATGAACCTTTTGAAGATGTATTCCCGATTGATATTGGAGATGTTCATGGATTTTCCATTTACATGTTAGTTTACTAGAGTGTGCCATCCTGCAAAATCCCTGGGTTAAAAAAACAAAAACACCCGCAAGGGTGGTCATGTTTTTTGAGGGCTCGGACTGAGCTCACCAGGAAACCTGGAACCAGCATACACCACTGAAGATTAACGGCTGGAACATACACCCCCAAAGATGATGTTCCTCTTCCAGGGGTGTATTCTCAGGTTCCATGTTAATCTTCCTGGCTGTAATGTTGGAGGTTTGGTTCAGATCATTTTCCTTTCTTTTCATGGGTGATGGCTGTAGGTTCCAGCTGTTAATCTTCCAGGGTGTATCCCCTGTAAAGGTAGCTGGGAAGAATGTTGTTCCTCTTCCATAGGTGGGATGTGTTAGTTCCCAGGAGGGTATCATACAAAAGTTGCATCGATTATGAAATGTTTATCAATTAACCTTAGATGATTACAAGGTGAAGATTCTTGGATGTGCATCATGAAGAGCACTTAAGATGACTAAAATGACTGATGATGTGTATGTATTAAATATATTTAAATATACCTTATCAACTTGTACCCTGTGACATGCCATGCTCACAGCTTCCTCTGTATGATCAGACACGACCAAGACACTTAAGACACTTACATTCATGTGGGTAATGGGATAATGTTGTAGCCAGGAGGTGATCCAAGGAATTGACCCCAGAAGTCATGGGAATATCACACATCAGCTGATGATCATTCGTCAATGGATCGCTTGATTTAATGATGACACTTCAGTGGAGTTACCTCAGAGCAATTGGAACATTTCAGTTTATATAAGTGCCTCCAGTCGTGGAGTCTTGAAACTCTAGCAATGACGAAGAACAAACAGATCACACATCTTAACTTAAACAAATTGCAGTTGTATTAACTGGGGAATAGTAGGTCTTTTATGGTCCCCCTGTTGTTTTCCTCTCAACCAAATTTGGAACCCGGCAAGCGTCAGCACCAAAATATCCAAGTAGGATCAATGATTTGGAGTCACCAATCGACTGTTCCTCCCTTCAATCGACTGTTCCACCCCCCTTTTCGTATCATGGCCTCCTGTTCGGTCGGCCACTTTGCACCATGGAATGTGTCTTGGTCGCGGCGATTGTTAGTCTTTCGCTTGGATACTAGGGTATGCCGCCACAAAATGATTGCCCATCAAAAATAAAAAAGGGGGGGACCCACCAAATTTTACCAAATCTGCTGTTCCAAATTGGTAGGCTTCAGTTTCATAATTTCTCTTTAAATTCAATGTTGAAAAAAAAGTATCCCATATATCTTCAACCCGCCATTTTTTTAGAATGTCAGCCATGACATAGGTTTTAACAAACGATACCCTCCTAGGAGTTCCGAACACATCTCCTCCCTACCTGCCATTGGGGTCCAGTTCGGGAAACGGAAACCCATAGACGACGACAGCGCGAGACGACGCATCGAGGTCCCATCGCACCATTAGGGGATGATTGATCCACTGAATTTCATGAGGAAGTCTGCTTCAGAGTTGCAAGGATTTGTAAGGTATTTTTGGAAGTCTGCTTCTCACTGCTTCGTACTTCCCAAAAAAAGAAATGGATGCAAATAATGTAAGAATTCACCGTGGCTTGAAAAACACATAGTAAGTCTTCGGAATAGATCCCATGTAGCCATGCATTATCATGAGTGTTCATACTACTTTCAGCTAGCACACCACCACTGGCCAAAGAGCAAATCATCTTACAAACCTTCTTGGGAGTTGCTATGTTCATCCTTGGGAGGGTACTTGTAGTAGTGTTGAATATATGTTCAAAGAACTTCCCTTGTTCAGGAACACTAAAACCTACAGCTTTTGCAAATGTTCTCGCTTTCTGAAGCAAGAACATTAGATTGGAGTTTTCGCATTGAAGAAGTCACCCTTCAAAGTGGTCCTATCTTTATCAAACACCTCATCACCAGCAATGCAGTCGTGCAACCGTCCAGTACCGAGCATTGTCGCGAAGGAAACTCAAGGGAACCTGAATTTTTCACGAGGCACCGAGGCGTCATTGTTTCGAATGAGGAGTTATAGATACAGTTCAATTACCATCTGGTAAACTAACATAGCAATGGCAAACCACCATCTTTAATAGGGGATACATCGACTCAAATGGTGGATTTTCCATTGCTATGTTAGTTTACCGGAGTGTAACATTTTGTACAGGTAAAATTCTGATGAACAGTTTCTGGCTCCTCTTTCATATATCCCCTGCTAGATGTCAAACTTACAGAGATGGAAACATACGGATTCATGATTACTGCACCGTTCCACAAAAAGAACACATGTCATGTGATTGCAACCACCAAACACCTTGTTGAATATCCCATGGCGGATCCATGGGAATGGTATATTTACCTACATGTTACATGAATGGTTGATTTCTATGTTTTCATGTAGGTAAATCTACCAGTCCCATGGATCGGTCATGGGTATACTATGAATGTCCGTGACTCATTGAAGGTCTGAAGCGTTTGCTCATCATTTCATTGTTGTCTAGTTCGGTCGGTTGTGGGATCAGTTCCTTTCCAAGCATCCTTTGTTAGCAATACAGGGCCCTGTGGCAAAAAACACAAGAACGCGCAACCTACAGTGGAACAACTGATCACACACACACAAATGGAGGTGTAGGAGAGATGAAGCAGAAATGCATCAAACGCACAAAATCTGCATTTCGCACCAAGGTGACCCCAGAGTGACAACAAACAACATTACCTATACATCTCTTTTCAAAACCATGGGAACTCATGGGAAAAACTCAAAGAGATGAAACAAGAACTCTCTCTTTGAGGTTTATTGATGCCCTCCATCACTTTGATCTGGCAGTCTATAGGTGAATTGGATGTCCTCTGCATTTGATTCTTGAGAGAAATTTGGAAAGATGTCCCCACAAGAAACACTCAAGAATAACAAAAAACTGTGTTTTTACCCAGGGAAATGGGATTGACCTGAGCAGCGTTCAAAACCCGTGCGTGACATTCCATGAAATACTGATTGGTTTATAGGGATCCTTATATTGGCTTATTATAATCGCCATATAATTGGGTAGCATAAATAATCCCCTATATCAAACAACCAAGCAGGGTTAACTGAACACTGCTCACCTAAAAATATCCACACCTACTCATACCCCACATCTGCGGCTCCAGATACAGACAAAGGTTGTCGATTGGACGGACGACAGGCCAACTGGCACCCAGAAAAACCGGGAAAGGTTCAGTGGTGGATCAAGGGAAAACTTCCTGCTACACTCCTGAAAACTAGCATATAGTTTCCGAAAATAGGTCCTCCCAGATTCAATCTTCCAATCATTCATTTGTGGGGGATATGTTAGTTTCAGTGACGGTACTTTTTTGCCATTCTGATTGAGGGAATAACAAATCCAAAAATTCAAACGACTTCGAAATTATTGTGGGTGTAAAATAACAAATCAACCATCATATGAATGAAACTCTACATACAATATGAATTTAAATCCATCAAACATCGTATGAATCCGGCCAGACTATAATAGTTCACCTAGATTTCCCTGAAATAAAAGGGTCCCATTTCCCTTCCAAAAAGCTACCTTTTGGGGGTGATTTCTATTGAATTTCCAACATGCTACCACCAACACCCATCCTTTTGGGATGGCGTTTTCAGTGGATCCTTCGGGCAACACACGATTGGTGAGGTCATAAAGATAGCCTAATATGATGTTCCAAAGTATATATATATATACCCTCCCTGAAACTAACAACTCGCACCTGAAACACTGGGGTTGGAAAATGAGTTTCCTTTTGGGGATGGCCTATTTTTAGGGCCTATGTTAGTTTCAGGGAGGGTCATATGTATACATATACCTTGCACTATCTGACATGATTCCTTATTCAGTATACATACTTCTGTCCCATCACACCAGTGGAACGAAAGCATCAAGATAAGACCATGGACCCGAAAAACAAACAAATGACTTGACAGTTAGTGGGACAAAAGTAACATAAGTATATGAAAACTCAACAATGTCCCACAGCATCTCTGGACTTTCCTACTTCATCTGTAAATTCATGTAATTTCCACAAAATTGGCGTTACAAATCTTCATCCTTGATGCTTTGACTCTAATCATTTCTTTCGCTATCCCCAGCAATGCCAAAATCACCTGGCCTCACCCACTGTGTGCAGGGTATCATACAGAGGAATGGCTAACCTCAACGAGATGCGGGCAACACGTTGTTATCAACAGCCGAATGCCATCCAGAAAGGAAAGATGATGGAATCATACAAAAGTTGGCCCCTTACCAGTTGTAAGTAGGGTTAGAACTCCAATTGTAGGGTGAAAAAATCCGGGTGAAACAAATCCGACTTACCTATGTAAAAGACAATTTCTATAAGGGGCCCCTTTTGTCACTCCAATTTATAACCATCGTAGGGGCTCACTTTCATTTTAAGCTGAAAATTACTAAACAAACACAGGGCACCCTTCGCCCTGACAATCTACCAACCGGGTACTGTTGATGGTTCAGAGATCCGCTGATCACCACCTGGGATGGTGCTAAAACCCGTCGCAAAATCATGGGAATAAACTACCAACCTCAACTGGTTCGCCGGATTGTTGAACCATCAACAGTACCTCAATGCATGCGAATCTACGCCACTTGGCAGTTGAAATCAAATGACTCATTCCGCTGGGATTTATGCGACTCTGCAAAAGGAAAAAGTGAAGCAGACATATTTATGCTCCCAAAATGGTGGTGAAACACGGTGATGTACTCTGATGAAAAGTAAAAATCATCTGAAACAATTCCAAGACAGCGATATCAACTGACATCAAGTCACCTTTCCATTTGTTGCCCTACCATTAATGAAGCGAACCAAAGGAACTGAAGTAGGTCGAACCTCTCAACGCAAAATAATATGGAATGATTATAAACAAGCAAACGCACACCCATAATGTGAACTAAAATCAAACCACATCAATCATCAACCCCTGTTTTTTGTACAGCATGAATCATAATACCCATGGTCCTTTTTTCTTAAAGGCACTTTTGAAAAGATGATCTTCCTGTTTCCCAGGTGGGAATATGTTAGTTATTTGGAGGGTATATCGACCTAACCGGCCTTTGAACAACCTTCGGTTCCCAAGAAACGTCTCAGCTAAACCTCGAAGCCATTCGGCAGCAGAGGCTCCGACCTCTCAAAAGAAAATCCGGGAAAATCCTTAAGGGTCCAAAATAGATGGCATTCAAATACCAAAAGGTAACTAGTTGGTGGTTGAACCAACCCCATCTGAAAAATATGCTCGTCAAAGTGGGAATCTTCTCCCCAAATTTAGGGGTGAAAATAAAACATATTTGAAACCCACCACCCAGGTAAGTTGGTAAGTTGGTAAATGTAAACCAATATCTAGGGACTGTTAGACATGTACTTTTTTCCATTACGTAGTACTTTTGATTGGAAGTTGGTCTTTTTTGGAGGCTTTAAGACTCTTAAAATGGATTTAAAATGGACTTGAATGTATTGTGAGTTGACTACAAAACCTTAGCTGCACATAGACAGGGTTATAGGGTTGCCCAACCATTTCCTATATGAAGGGATATAACCCTATAACCCTGTCTATGCGCAGCTAAGAAACTGCGTAGGTTTCCGAGATTGATAAACATTCGGAGGGACCTCTCCCTCTCACCCTTCCCCGGAATAGTCGAATAGTCATACTTATCCATACAGGCACTTATCCCAGGGATGACATGAATCGGAACCATGTTACATCTCGGCGGTCCTTAGGGATTCCAATTCAAAAACCTTCATTTTAGCCGCTTTTTCAAAGAGGTGTGAAACGTGTCTGAATAGATGTTTGTGACTCTGAAACTCCCCCCCAAAAAAAATCAAAGTTTAACATCCTGGAGTGATCCACTCCCTGAATTGTAACAGATGTAACAGCCAGTTAGCCCCTTAAAATGGGCGACCATCAATTTTCAGGTGCGTTGGCTGTTAGTTTCAGGGAGGATAGATCCCCATGAAATAATATGCAATGATCAAATGTTCAGTGATAGATGGTCAACAAATTTATTGATTCAAAACTTGGATAGGAACTTTCCTCGTGTTGAGCTGACGTGTTGTTTGCTCTTGCTGGGCTGATATAAGAACAAGGTAGCCTATGCAATTGTTTATGTGACGTTGAGGGATATCACTCCACAATTTAGGGCTGCATATAGCATAATCTTTCTTGTCATTGTTTCACTGTGCGGCTTGGATGTTAGAGAGACATCTGAAATGTACTCAAATATTCTCCTTCATATCAGATTCTATCCAAACACACAAATCGACAATCCTTGAAATCTCATTTCTTTGTCAAGACTGGCCTCCTTCTCTTCACGAGCCAGACTGGCCCATAGAAGATGCCTCGGTTGGCGATTAGATGGCGAAATGCCAGGCCATTCCCTGCATCCTTCCCCAATAAGACCATTAGAGCAACGTTCCAAACCCGTGAATGACATTCCATTGAATCCTGATTGGTTCGTAGGGATCCTGGCTGTGGCTGATGATTATCCCTATATAACTGGATAGTATGATCCCCTACATAGACTAAATAACCCCGGGTTGTTGGCCACTGCTCACTACTTGCTTTAACTGTAAGGGCACAGCAAGGTCATGCCTTTTAAGGTCAAATGCATAGAACCACTCCTGACAGTTGACAGTATGTCCGTAGCTGCTAGAGAATCATGGGTACAAAAGACACTCACTGTCTAGATGTATGGATATATAATATACCCCTCCATGCACCAGTCAATTAAAAACATATTTCCAGGTATCCTTACTACTACGGTTATGATTATTGCATTACAACAAGGGGGCCAGGCCTAATACACCAGAATTACAACAAGGGGGCCAGGCCTAATACACCAGAGTCATAGATGGTACCCCGCCTACCCAAAACTAACATAGCCCTTGAAAACTGATGGAAGATAAACCTCCTCTTTTGATGACCTACCTTTATGGGGCTATCTTAGTTTCAGGGAGGCTAGATCCCCATCATTGAGGGGAGGCTTGCCTAGACCTGCCCAAAAATGTGCTTTTTTTGCACCCAAAAAAGGGATGTTGTTTTTTCGGCACCCTAAACATCATCCATTCTTCGCACCCCGAAAGGAAGATCCAGGTAGATGGTAAAACCCACCGGGATCAACTAACATGGCTGGCTGGAAAATGGACCAGTTGAAGAGGTATTCCCTATTGAAAATTGGGGGATTTTCCAGCCAGCCATGTTAGTTTTACTGGAGGGTAACTTGTGGGTTTTTTTGGCTTCACCTTCAGAAAATCTCTGCTTCACCCAGCGGCTGCTTTTGTGGCAGTGCCAAATACGCCAAATCTCCCGCCGACAAAACCTGGTCGCTGGTGGAATCGGGTGCGTGAAGTTTGAACACACAGATCTCTGAGGGGATGTAAATATATTAAAATAAATCTTGATCCATGGATTCCAATGGACCTTATAGAAGTCTCAAATTGTTGGAAGCCTTAAAATCGTTTTTTTGAGTGGCTTTGAATCCGGATTCTCAATGGCCAACCGTAAAACTTTCTGTTTTTTTTTGTGCATGTGTATTTTGTGTCATATACCATTGATGTTTAGGAAGTCCATGATAACTGCTTGTGATGTCAAACATGTCAATACAGAAGAGCCTGGTGGAGTGTTGGATTGTGTTGGGTTGAGAGAATCTGAAGCAGCACCGCGATGCCTGAAAATCGGATAATGATAATCGCCATATCTATGGCTATGTGTGCATGCATGTGTGCATTATATGCATAAATATATGCACACTTTTAATCACAGTACTCAATTAATACAGGCCCTTCCACAGGATTCCACTAAAGGTATGACCTTTGTAAGGATGAAGCCTAAAGGCTTAATTGGTTTAGGTTTTTTAGCCAGCCATCCCATGCTGCAGTTGTGACCCAATTTTGCTTGTGAAAAGCGTACATTCAAGGCAAAAGTCCTTGAGCAACGTAAAAATACACTACTGGAGTGTTGTATGTCAAAAACTTTCGTTGTTGGACACGAGATCAGAGAAAATCTGATCATGTTGATCATGCAATCTAAATTGCATGGCTTTCCAAAATTTGGACATGTTTTATAATGTTTTCCCTTTGCACACACTCCGACACTGCGGCATCACCTAGTTCACTGAGTTTGCAAGTCTTCACCATCTATGATCAGTTTATTGAAAGCCAAGATGACCCGAACTGAAGCTGTTTGATTTTGATTTCGAGTGTCAACCTTCCAACAAAAACTGAAGGTTCTATATAGATTCTCGCGTCAAAAAAAGGTCAGATCACTGGAGTTCGATCTGAAACCGACATAGACTTAGACACACCACGTCAGGGGCTCCACACCAGTCCCGCCAGAAGCAATCGTCGTTCACGAGCCTAGGAGGGATTTTGTAAAGGCCTTCGACAAAAAAACAAAACAATAAAAACTTGAAAACATGCCGACATCATGGAGGAAACATGTTGGAAGGTCTTCAGTTTTTTGTTGGGAGGAACATGGCCAAAGTTGCTTGGTAATAAACAATTAACACCCAATGATTCGATCATTCCGGAATCCTGGATTTGTGTGGGTTTGCGTGTTTACGGGTTGTTTTACGGGAGACCCTATATAACGGCTTTGCCAGTAAGGCCATTCCCAGGAAGTTTTGTTGGATGTTGTGATTTCCAGAAGGCTTGGTTCACCCGGCCGCTCTGCTGGCTTCTTCCATCTCCTGGATCAGAGATCTATCTATCTGACGCATGGGATCTGTCATGATCTTACCAGCAACGAAGTCAATCTAGGCAAATTTCGCTCTAATTCCTAAACCTGATTTTTTCCGGCATTTTGGGAGGATTCCGCATTCCCTGATCCTTTTCACCATCATTTGGGGTGACCTAGCGGGTTGGTCGCACTGAAATTTGCCCAGACCCAGTGGGTTTCCCAACGTTTCCAAGGATCGACGTTGGATGATGGCAATGGACTTTGCTGTCGTGATGTTTGGTGTGCGATATGTTTTTCTTTTCTGAGTACACAAAAAAACAATTTATGGCAACAAACTCTTTGTGATTTCCGCAACGTTCATCGCAAAACTCCCCAACATCTTGGTGTTTTTTGGATGGATAGACAAACAAAACCATAACCAAACAACACACGCCTCTGGCGATACATTTTGCAATTTCTCCACGTTGAAAGGTAAAGGTTCTTCATCTGCTTCCAACCTGGCATTGACCATCCGAGCTTTTTGACAGTGAACAAGCAAAGATGACAAGGTGGGTCCCCTACGATCGTTGTGAATATGGAATTACAACCCATATAAATGGCCTTACAAATGGGTAATTGGGGTTATTACCCTACTTATAGGAGTTATAACCCCATGTGTCACTGGTAGGTAGGGGCCCCACCTAAGCATTTCATTGGAATTTCAGCGAAACGAACAAAAATCCAGCGCTACTATATCTGCAGGCTCATATGGATGATCCAAAGGATTTCTTCTCATACGTAAAGGGTGAAACATATGCTTGATGAGTTGATGGTTATGGCAAGACACCAAGTGAAAAAACGCAGCAGTTCATCTTTTTTGAACCTCTGCTCGCGCAACAACTTTCCAGTTGGTGGTTGAGCCATCCATCTGGAAAATATCCGCAAGTCAAATTTTGTCATCTCCCCACAAATTGGGGTTTAAATTAAAATAATTAAAACCACCACCTATTGTTGATGGTTGAAATCCTGCACCACCGGAGGTGTATGGAACCCTGTAGACACTGGTACATTTACCAAAAGAACTGATCCAAGCATTCATCGGCAAACATTTTCTGCCAAAAACTCGCCAGGTCCACAGCATTCGTACCGTTTTCAGATCCTGCAGGAAGGCGGGAATTACTATGTGAAAAATGGTAAACGTCGGGAGTTTGTTCAGAGATGTCCAAAACATTTACAAGGTCGGCACCCCTATAAGTAGGTTTTTTTTCACCCCAGTTACCCATTGTATAGGGGTTATGACCCCATTGAATGTGAAAAAATCATACCCTCCCTGAAACTAGCACCTGAAAATTGATGGCTGGAAAACTTGTTTCTTTGGAGCCTGGCCCATTTTCAGGGGCTCTGTTAGATTCAGGGAGTGGATTTAAAATTCGGGAATATTTTTGAGCAAACACATGTAGACCCAAGAATTGCGATGAGGTTGGTTTTTCTCACAGCGAGTTGGAGTCTCACTGTGACCAGCAAGTCCTTGCTGGTCATGTTTCCAAAAGAATACTGTAACGGTTGTATCGTATTGCCAATATGTTGTACCTTTTGGGGTGACGGCACCGGGTTCCCCACATCAATTTGGAGATATAATTGCTTTATTTTTCTTATGATTCTTGCAAAGAAGTTTTAGATTCATAGAATCAAATCATACCACCAGCAACAAAGCAATTAAACAAGGCGAACAAAAATCTGGGTCAACGACAGTGAATTGTCAAAAATGGATGCTGATAATTTTGACTTACCAAATCTGAGGGAAAACAACCACATAATCGTGAATCTAGCAGGAACACAATGTCACATTTAAAAAAAAAGTGGTACGTGCGTGCTTGTACTGCAGCTGAGGAAACCATCGACATCATTCAGTTCATTCAGGAATTAAATGTGACATGCGTGCTTGTACTGCAGCTGAAGAAACCATCGACATCATTCAGTTCATTCAAGAAACAAATCATTCCTTTCTTTAGCACTCACCATCACTGAGACGGCAAGGGAGGGGGTCATTTTCAAACATATTCAGATGGTCATTTTCAAACACAAAGCACTTTAGAATCCATTTTTACTGCCAGGGACATCATTTTGGGTCCCAAGAAGACGAGGGTCATTTCCAAACACACGTGAGGGGTCATTTTCAAACTCAAAGACAAAACCCGGGTTCATTTTCAAACATTTTCTCACGGCATGAACAGAAGTTTTAACGACGTTGACCATGTCTTTATATGTAAAGGCATCCTTTAGGGTCTAACTGGGGAGGACTGGGGTTTAGGGTGGGACTGGTGTTAAGAGGGGGTTAGGGTGGGCGAATGGTTTCAAAGTGACAAAACAACATTGTAGCCAAACATTTCGATGCTTTCCAAAGCGCTACACCTGTCACGTTTTTGGCATGTTCGCGTTCGGTTTCGACCCCCTGTCTGAAAAGAGGACGACCTAACATTGCGCGGTCGGCTTCGACCACTGAGACAGGGTTGCACCCCCAATCAAACGCGCCCTCCAAAAGTTTTTTTGCCGGGGAAAACATCCGTCAAAAGCACCTTTCAGTGGGCAAAAGGGCTTTGACTTTCCAGGATAGAAGTGGCAGGCACCCACTAATGTCTCCATTGGCCCGTGGGGAAAGATCTGTGATGTATGAGAGAAGTGTGGAGGCGCGAAAAAGCCCGACTTAGCACTGTGAAAGTCAGACGCGCCCTTTTTCAAACCAAGTTTTGCCCGGCGAGAACACTTTTGAAGCGCAGCTTAGGGGGCGAGGTCGGTTTACAACACAGTGGGACATGGGATTTCTCTGCTGTCGCAGAATGAAAGAATAATATATCCTGGTAGGACTCGACCCTACCATCCGCGCCCACGACCTCTCACAGAGTCATGCCACTAGACCAAACAGCCAATTGATGTGGCGATCCAGGCACCCACTAATGTCTCCATTGGCCCCTGGAGGAAGGTCTGTGATCTATGACAGAAGTGAGGCGCGAATAAGCTCGACTTAGCATAATGAAAGTCAGATGCGCCCTTTCAAACCAAGTTTTTTGTCCGGTGAAAACACTTGTGGAGCGCACCTTAGAGGGCGAGGTCAGTTTACAACACAGTGGGACAGGGGAGTTCTCTGCTGTCACAGAATGAAAGAATAATATGATCCTGGTAGGCTACAATCCTTGCCTTATCCATTCGGCCACGGGACCTGCAAGATTGTGAATGGGATGACTGCAGGCACCCCTTGCCAAGAGGTCCTGTGGCCCAATGGATGAGGCATCGCTGACGGAGCCACGGATTGTAGGCTCGTGTCCTATACCGGGATCATATTCTTCTTTCATTCTGCGACAGCAGACAATCCCATGTCCCACTGTGTTGTAAACCGACCTCGCCCTCTAAGGACAAAAAACTTGGTTTGACTTTCAGTGCTAAGTCGGGCTTATTCGCACCTCCACACTTCTCTTCTCATACATCACAGATCTTCCTCCAAGGAACCAGTGGAGGCATTAGTGGGCGCCTGGATCTCCACATCAAGTGGCTGTTTGGTCTCGTGGCATGACTCTGTGAGTGGAGTTGGGCTCAACTCCCAGAACAGCGCTCTGCAAGATTGTGGATAGGATGAGTGCAGCCACCCCTTGCCAAGAGGCCCTGTGGCCCAATGGAAAAGTCATCGGCCCATGGAGCCGGGGATTGTAGGCTCGAGTCCTACCAGGATCATATTATTCTTTCATTCTGTGGCAACAGAGAAATCCCGTGTCCCTCTGTGTTGTAAAACTATCTAAGACTCTAAGGTGCGCTCCAAAAGTGTTTTCACCGGGCAACTTGGTTTGCAAGGGCGCATCTGAAAGCTCTCCTAGATCACAGATCTTCCTCCGGGGCCCAATGAAGACACTAGTGGGCGCTTGGATCTCCACATCAATTGGCTGCTTTGTCTAATGAGGAAGAATTTTTTTGCAATGCGAACGCCCCATCAACGGACGACGCACATCACATAAGTCCGTGAGAGTGATCCTGCTCATCCCATCCACAATCCTGCAAGAATCCTGTCACAGAGTCATGTCACTGGACCAATGCCAATTCATGCGCAGATCCACGCACCCACTAATGTCTCCACTGGCCCCTGGACGACGGGTCTGTGATGTATGAGAGAAGTGAGGGGCGAATAAGCCCGACTTAGCGCGGTGAAAATCAGATGCGCCCTTTCAAACCAAGTTGCCCGGTGAAAACATTTTTAGAGCGCACCTTAGAGTCTTAGATAGTTTTACAACACAGAGGGACACGGGATTTCTCTGTTGCCACAGAATGAAAGAAGAATGATCCTGGTAGGACTCGAGCCTACAGTCCCCGGATCCGTGGGCCGATGCCTTATCCATTGGGCCACAGGACCTCTTGGCAAAGGTTGCCTCCATTCATCCCAGCTACAATCCTGCCCTGTGGACCTCTGACAGAGCCTGGGACCTTTCACAGAGTCCTGCCATTAGACCAAACAGCCACTTGATGTGGAGATCCAGGCACCCACTAGTGTCTCCACTGGCCCGTGGGAAGAGATCTGTGATGTATGAGAGAAGTGTAGGGGCGCGAATAAGCCCGACTTAGCACTATGAAAGTCAGATGCGCCCTTTCAATCCAAGTTTTGNTTTAGAACACAGTGGGACATGAGATTTCTCTGTTGCCGCAGAATGGAAAAAATAATATGATCCTGGTAGGACTCGACCCTACAATCCCCGGGCCAGGACCTCTTGGCAAGGGGTGCCTGCATTCATCGCATCCACAATCTTGCAAGAGGGCTGCTATGGGAATTGAGCCCAGGGCCTCTCACAGAGTCATGCGACTAGACCAAGCACGCTGTGAAAATCAGATGCGCCCTTTCAAACCAAGTTTTTTTGCCCGGTGAAAACACTTTTGGAGCGTTCTGGAGGGCGAGGTCGGTTTACAACACAGTGGAACATGGGATTTCTCTGCTGTCACAGCATGAAAGAATAGTATGATCCTAGTAGGACTTGAGCCTACAATCCCCGGCTCCCTGGGCCGATGCCTTACAGGACCTCTTGGCAAGAGTTGCCAGCACTCATCCCATCCACAATCTTGCAAGGGCTGTTCTGGGAAGTGAGCCCAACTCCTCCCACGGAGTCATGCCACTAGACCAAACAGCCAATTCATGTGGAGATCCAGGCATCCACTAGTGTCTCCATTGGCCCCTGGAAGATCTGTCACGTATGAGAGAAGTGTGGAAGCCCGACTTAGCACTGTGAATGTCAGATGCGCCCTTTCAAACCAAGTTTGGCCCGGTGTGAAAACACTCTTGGAGCGCGCCTTAGAGGACGAGGTCGGTTTAGAACACAGTGGGACATGGGATTGCTCTGCTGTCACAGATCCTGGTATGACTCGAGCCAACAATCCCTAGCTCTGTGAGGACCTCTCACAGAGTCCTGCCACGAGACCAATCAGCCAATTGATGTGGAGATCCAGGCACCCACTAAAGACTCCATTAGCAAAGAAAATACATCAAAGGCCGGGAAGAAGCAGTTCTGTCCTGGAAAGTCAGATGCCCTCTTTAAAACTGAGTTTTGCCCTGTGAAAACGCTTTTGGAGGGCACCTTGAAGAAGGCTGTAGTAGCGCTAAAAAGTACTGGAAGCAGATAGTAGCAGGCTCGGAGACAATTTCTGTATTAAATTAATGCCAAACAAATACGCATAAGCACAGTATGGCAATGACAAAGAAAGAACAGTAGCCATACCCGGCTTCTGTTGAAAGTTTCAAGGCGTCTCAGCAAATGAGGCGTAGTTAAAAAAAATACGCGGTAAGAACCCCTTCTCCCGTCCATGGCATGAGACCATGACTTGGCACAGGCAATTGGACTGTGGTCACTACAGGTTTAGTTGACCATCCACCAGTGTCATGCTGGGTCAAAAGGACACTCCCTATGACGGTTACCAGA
This sequence comes from Breviolum minutum Mf 1.05b.01, assembly GCA_000507305.1. Classification (NCBI taxonomy): domain Eukaryota; class Dinophyceae; order Suessiales; family Symbiodiniaceae; genus Breviolum; species Breviolum minutum. Next base: position 111,578 of record DF239255.1, read on the forward strand.
AAAACATCATGGGATTGCAATGCTTCAGCATGCTCCAACCAATAGGCTGCATGAAACAACACGTCTATGATGACCGTCTATGTATTATTTTACTTCTAACATGTAGATATATGTGTATATATATAATATGTTTAATATTGTATATATATTATTATATACACATATTGTCATACTGTTGATGGCTATAATCCTGCACCACCGGACATGTATAAAACCCTGCAAATACTGGGACAAACTCCCAACCTCAACTGGTTAGCCGGATTTCTTCCATCAACAGTATGTGACTATAAAACTGTAAACAGATAGTAGTGACTGATCCGGCAGTAAGTTAAGACATACCACATGAGTCACATGCCGCCAGTCACCCCCTCCAATGCCTGCAAGGCCCGGCTCGGTCGAGCACGATACTGAAGTCTTTGAGTTAGCCTGTCGGAGATTCATCAAAATCCAAATTTGGAGATGGGGATATCCAAAATATGTTTGGCCCTACCTAAACATTGTAAGAGTGGATCATGAAAGTTAATAGGATTCCCATATGGGTTCCCTTCATACCAACGAAAATTCATTATGTTGGACCCTGCCTCTGGTTCACAGTGGATAGTGAAGTTTAATATGGCTCCAAATCTTCATGAATTGATTACCCACTGTTGCAGGATTTTGGCAGCCGTCAAGGTACTATGACATAATAATGCAACCACCAAAACCATTCTAAAAACTGTATACACTTGATTTCGTGATTTCGTGCCTCCCAGGTCTTTGAATTTGTTCAACTGATTCATCTGGCCAAATCATAAAGTCTTACCGATTACCAACCTAGTGAAATCGTTTTAGGTCGTGTGAGGTCGATATAATTTGACGATTCATGGTGGATGCGTTTCCCATGGTTCCCATCTGTTCTATGTGCCCTTACTGTTGATGGAAGAATTCCTGCACCACGTGATAACTAGTTTATCCATGTTTATCCCATTATTTCCTAGGTTTTAGCACCATCCCAACGGTGGTTGTGAATGGGATTTCTGCACCATCAACAGGTGTGATTTTTCCACATCCCCGTAGTAGTCGAACACCTCCATAAAGATGAGGATTTCTCCTCCTCCTCCGTCAAGAATTTGCAGGTGCTTTGGCCTGATGCCATCCGGGTTGATTCAGGTGGGTGGTGTGGTTAAGTTGAATCTAAGCATATTTTTGGATGCCTTATGAGTTGAACCAAAACTCTAAACATGTCATTTCAATGCTTTTGAAAGTAGGGTTGCTTAAGAATGAAACATGAAGAATATTTCAATCATGATGTTTGGCAAGTTTTGGGGGGACACGTGTCCAAGGTACTTTTTATGCAGCATGTTGATAGTTGGTGGAAGCACGCGGAAAACCTTTAAAATTATGACTTCCAACATGCACGGCTTTCTAATCTTCAAACCATGGGTGGTCAAGAAAAATTTGATAGCCGGGGAAAAAAAAACACTTGGGAAACATTCTTTTTAGCATGTCAGTTTCTGGACATTCGTAGTTTCAAAATGTGGGCGGAAGAATTCAACCAAAAACCTGTTACATGAGCATCTGGGAACCAAAAATCTGAGTTGACGTATGGGAGCAATGCAACAAAATGGATGAACATCTGCAACTCATCCGACGTTGCTCACCTGCATCCCCACTCAAAAAAAAACACCTTCACCCCAGATTTTTCCAGGGTTTCCACCTGCAAGGCCACAGGTCGAAAGCGCTAACATCGTGGAGGAGGTACTTGCAATCTGCCCTAACCTTAGGCGGGAGTGGATGTTTGGATGTTACACCCCTGAAGAATCAACAGCTGGAAGCAAAAAGTCAACCAATTGAAAAAGGAAAATCATTTTCCAAACCTGAAGTTTTGGGTTTCATGTTCATTGAATCCAGGATGTGTAGTATATTGAAATCTTGAATCTTCTACCGTTTGGATGCTCTCTCCTCTAGCTTGCTGGGAATATCAATGGTGTCACATCTGATTCTTCATCGACGTGATAAGTGTCATCTAACATAGGCCCTGATAAAATGCGTTCCCAGTAGTCTTCCAACAATCCTTTTTGTTGAAGAAATCGATGTTGGTCTATGGAAGCAAACCTCTCAAATGTATACATCACTCGCAAAACTTTGTTACGAGGAACGGGGGGCATTGCAGTCATCTTTATGAACCAATTGTTGAGTGAGTCCAATGCTGAATTGTCCTTTCATTGACTCTCATGTAGAAATCACCAAGGGGAACTACAGCAGTTCAGATATTTCTCAACATCTCTTAGTCTTTTGGCACCCTTCTTTCTTAGCAGCAATAATGATCCTGCATGTTCAATTAGACACCGCATCCAATAGTGTGTGTTATTATATACCATCTTATGCTTCATCTTGGTGGGCAAATTTCACATCCCTTCAGCCCAAAAAAAAATGTTTCTTGCAATGCATTGCAGCTGCATCTCCATTCTTCAACTCTACAAGGAACATCCTCCCACCATCCAGGGATCCCCACAAAGGATCTTCTCCCGCCAGAATTCCGTTGAGATCCTGTTTGAAGCCCAACGCTTTTACCTCGGGTTGGAGTGATCATGGAGCCATGTTGTGAGAAACGCCATCATCACATTAAAATTCACCAACCTGAACCTAACCCTGGAAAGTTTCTCAAACAAACATGGAGGATGTCTCCTGATGCTTGTCATCATATTCCACCTAAAATGAGTAGAGGTTAAATCACCTCACCTTCCGAGTGTCCACATCATCCTTTCCATATTTTTTTCATTTTGGATTTATGTATGATTTTACCAACCATGGGTGAACTGCTAGAATTAATACATCAAACTCAGGTTAACTATCATTCAATAATTTCAATTGAATCACCTAATCTCAATCATCACCGGAGTGAGCTTCACTAATCTCACTTGATGCATATTTCTGCTAAGATTCTCTTGGTCAAAAAAAATGGTTCTTGAACAAAATGTGATCTCAGGAAGAACTGGACATGTTGTTGGTGTGTATTTCCAACTCATTCCAGCGGATTTACAAAACCGGCACCGTTTCCACACCGTTTCTAAAAGCCATCCTAGAAACAAACAGTGTTAGTGCATTATTTCTGTTTCTTGCTAAGGAGTTACTCTCCAGGGAACCAAGATTTCCCACCTGAAGAAAAGGAACATCATCTTCAAACGTACCTTTAAATGGGGATATGTTAGCTCCAGGGCATGTTTTTCTCCCCTGCGCCGAAACTACAGCCCACCAATTCCAGTTTATAAACTTCATTTCTCTGGCAAAAATGGCTGGCATATCTTGACTTTCACTCTCCATATCCGAACAAGGCAAATGGCAATATATAACTCCTAAACTGAATTAAGGGCATTTATTTTAGTTGAATTCCCGCACAATCTATAAATTGAATACCCACCCCATAACAGTCACCACCAGGACTATTGCATGTTCGAGAGGGAATCCCTAAAAAACATTTATTTGCGACTGTTGCTGGGTGGGGGGGTATATCATATATATATATATATTAATATATTATCTGGGCCCTACAAAAACATTGTAAGAGTGGATAATGATTTAATAGGGTGTGCCCATACTTCCCTTCATACAAACGAATTCATTATTTGGATGGTGTTTTTTATGTTGGACCCTCCGCACATACTGGTTCACTGGTGTTCACAGTGAAGTTTGATAAGGCTCCACTTCATAACTAGTTGGTGGTTTCAACCCATTTGAAAAATATTAGTCAAATTGGATCATTTCCCCAAGTAGGGATGAAAATAAAAAATATTTCCTCACCAATCCCACTCCAACCTGCTGAGTCGTCTCGCAGCAGGCTGTTGCTGCGGTAAATTACCACGGAAGTGGCAAGCTGTCCATGGCCTGACCGTGGCCAACAAGCGGCTGAACAGTCTTAGCTGCAAGCCATTCGTCAACATGCAATAGACACTCCTGTTTAACAGGTAGTGCCCCACAACCAATGTGGCAAGGGAGCTGATCCGAAAAAGGCCTTGTGGTAATCGTCGAAATTCGCCAGCCGAGACATTTCCAAATCTGTTGCAGTTGTAATCGAAACCACTTGCACCGTACCCGAAACGTGTTCGTCTCAGGCAAACTCAGCAAAGAAACAGTTGGGTCAATCCATCGTCGCCCTCTTCGCACTGCACCCGGATGTTTCGCCCACAGCTGAAAACCTATGAAGCACTGTGCAAAAGAAATCCACCGAGGGACTGCGTTGGGATCGATCCAATGTTGCCACCACTGAAAAAGTAAAAGTGAATATCGTTCCCCCAGCAACTGTTGAATCTCTGCAGATGGTTGAGGCGGAAGCGGTGTCACCTCGAATCTACCCTCCGGAACAAACACTCGTCGTGGTTGTTGAGGTGCTGCAACATGGGTGCGGTCCGCCTCCTGAGTCCACCGTTTGCAAACCTCAAGCTGATGTTGTAAAATCTTCCGACCCAGCTGTTGTAAACCCACCACTTGACCTGAAAACTGCTCCCACAAACGCCAAATTTCTGTGGCCGATCGGCATTCGCTGCTTTGGCTGCTGCGTCTGCACAAGAATTGTTGTATTTGCACCATCGTTCAAACTCTGTGTCATCAACCGAAATTGCTTCGTGAGCGGCAACTTTCACCAGAGTTATGCGATGACTACCCATGTCCTGAGCTTCTGCTAAAAATTCTTTCCAAAGATCAGAGTTCGCTGAGTTCGGCTTAACCCTGCATTGGCCTGCCAGTAAAAGACCTGCCCGATCCACCACTGACTGACTGTCGGTCCAGATACGAACCCTGCACTGTTTCTGCCGAGCCAACTTGACTGCTTGAACTACTGCTGTCAACTCCGCTCGAAACGAGGTTTGGACCAATCCCGAAACTGGGCCTGCCGAGACCACGTGTGTCTCCCAACTTGACCCTGTCAAACTCAATGGTTGGGCGAGGCAAATGGACCACGCAGCCAATCTGTATGCTTTGTTGCTTTGCCAAAAACAAGATCCATCCGTGAAAAAATCCAAGCATCCATCATGAGGAATTTGGAGTCCAATGTTAGGAGCCTGCCATTTAGGAATTGAAAGCAAGTATCGCCACCACTCATCTGTGAGGGGTGACTGCAACTGCCATGACCGAACAATGCAAGCTGGTGGCATTAATGCAATGGTCTGCAAAGTCTCACTTCCTAACAATGCTCTAAGGTCACTACTTTCACTACACTCCCAGTATCTATGAAACAACGAGTCTGCTACCCCACAAAAATTGGCAAGTGTGGTCGCCAGAAGTCGTCCAAAAGCAGGAGTGTTCGTTGGTGAGAGTGCTTCCATTCATGTTTCTGCGACAGATTCCCTGATCAATGCACGGCAAGGAATTTACACACTGACGTGTGGCTCCGAAGTCAACATCTTGGAAGCCTGCAAAATCAGCACGATGGGCCACTTGGCCATGAACAAACTTATGCCAGCTACGTTGGACTCTAAGACACAACTCAGCCCAGTCAATGGAAGAAAGATGGAATGGTCCTAAGTCATCACACACAACGTCACTTTCCCTAAATTGCCAATCAAGGATTGCAAGGCGTTTCTGCAAGACACGAGTGATAGTGTTAGGGCCACGCGAAGGTGGGTGACTAGTGACCTGGTCCAACCATCCTACATGCCAGTCAGTGCTACCCAAATCTCTGAAGTCCCTAATAGATTGCATAATTGCAAAAGCATTAGGATCGAGGCCGAATCCGTCCAAATGGAGTTGGAGAAAACTGTTTGCTCCTGGCTTGTTGAGATGCAATGCCCACATATACTTAGAACGCAGATCGTGAATATGTTTTAACGATACCCACGTGGCAGAAATTCCGTGAAGGGCCCTTGGCCAGGCCGCCGATCCAACAGCCCGAACTTTGCACGAGAATGGGCCACCGGCGCCCCTAAGCTTTTCCCAAAAATCTGCTAACCCATGGAACCTAGCTACCAAAGAAGCGTTACGAATCTGACAGGAGTAAGTCAGGTGGGCCCCCAGGTCAGGATGATCCAAGCAAACATGAAAATTGCGACGCCTCAAAGTTTTACGATGCTCTGGATGTGTGGCCCAAACGAATGTTTTGGCTCTGTCCACGGAAACATCAAGTTGTTGCGCAAATGCTAGTGTTGCTTCAAAAACCGTCTGGATGTCATTGGGGTTGGACACAACAATTTCCCAATTGTCAACAAACGACATGGGCTTACACATAGCGCAAGCAGTTTTCATGTATTGGTGCCAGACTTCGTCAATGAGTAACATGGCTACCACTGACATGCCGCAGCCTTCGGCAAAACCGCAACTTGAAGTTACTGCTGGGGATAGAGACCCCATGATAGCAAATCTTCTTTCCATGCTGCCTAGCATGCCTGCCCATGCACAAAGCGTGCCCTGGTCAATGCCAGCAAGTTTTCCGAAGGCTAAAGTGATTTTCCTGGGGAGGCAATTAAATGCCTTTTCAAGGTCAAACACTACTCCGCATGCTGCGGTGTGGGTGTTGTAGGCAAACTCTACTGTGTCAAGAATGCACCGCCACAAATGGGCAGCTCTGCAATGTGCACGATTACCATACAACCTTTCATCCACAATCTGCCCTAGCGCCTGGAGCCAGAACCTTGAAACAATGGTGGACCATGTGCGCAGGACCAGGCAAAACACTGTTATCGGTCTGAAATGGTCAGGGCTTTCAGGACAAGGCCTCTTGGCAAGGTTAGTGACTTGGCCTTGCAACAGTTGTCGCGGCCAAATGCCATCAGTGTGTGCTCTCTGGAAAATAGAGACAATGGACAAAACATCATTGGACCCTAACGATATGACGTCTTGGCGACTGACCCCATCCAGCCCTATGGCAGCTTGTGATTTCTTCCCAGCAACCGTGGCACGAACCTGAGGGACACAAAACTGAGGTTGCTGCGGTGTTACTGAACCTAGATGTAAACTGGCAAAGTGCAGCAAACCTTCCCAATGTGACAAAGGAAGATCGGCATGACGATCCCACCTCTGCTGCCACTGCAGCGTGAATGCTTCAAAGAGTTCAGGCAACGAACCTTTAAACCGATCTTGCACAAGCAAAGATCCCTTCTGAATGTCATGCAAGTTTTCAACCCAAATCTTATCAGGTGTGATCATGATTGGCTGAAGCACTTGGGGTCCGCAACGAATGGGTTTGTCTGGATCAAATACCACTGGTTCACAGAGCTCAAAAGCACAAGTGTCTGTGTCAACTTCATGAATACTCACTTGGACTTGCTTAACCAACACATCCACCGGCTGTGGAGCATCACGCTTGACCGCGGCGTACACCTGTGCCAAGCCACTCTGCTGTCCAGTGCGTCGAAACCTCCGACGATTCATTTGTGCTTCAAGCTTGGATGTTTCCCATTGCATTGCTTGGAAAATAGCAGTGGAAATTACAAGTCCTGGAGGAATCGCAGGAATGCAATCAGGTTCACCTACTGCTAAAGTACGGTGTGTCCACCACACGGAAAAACAGGGTGCAAATCCAGGTGCATTTACAATGGAATGCCACAACAGTGCCTGGTGTTCACGGTGCTCTATGTTTGGTTCCATGACCTTACACAGCCTGACAAAAGACTGAAGGCGTCGGACTTGCTTAACCCAATGACGATGGACGAATGAGATGCCAAAGTACTTTGGTTGAAATTCCCCATCCCTTCCTTTCTTGATTGGCCCCTCCCATAGCAGCCAGGTGGCACGATGATGCCTTTGGAGTGAGCAGCATGTTGATGTGTCTGTTCACGAGCTTCCCAGAAAGTCTGGTACAGGGCCGTGCAATCTGACGTTGATTGGAAGTCCAACACTGGCAAAGGATCACTATGCTGACAGATTCTCCAGTCGACTGCATGCGGTTTTGGCCAGGGAAAGCGCACTAAGTCAGCTCCTGAACCTACGAATGATGCTACCAATGTAGAATGGTCGGGCCAGGTGGTGGAATCGATAGTGAGATTAGCATACATCGGAATAACCTCTCTGCTGATAAAAAGAAAATCTCTTTGCGTGCGGCCTTTACATGTTGGAACAGGTGGTGTTCCAGTGAGGCTAAAGTTCAAGTTTTGGATTTCAACAAAGTGATGATCTAACAAGACTTGAATTGCTGGAAGATCAGCCAAGTCTTGGTTGAAGTCCCCGGCCAAAAACCTCGGGCCATCTTGCAAAAGGAGTCTATTGACGGCAGCTTGAATGAGCAAATTGCACTTTTCTTTTGCCCTGGGGTGTGTTGGCCCCGTGGGCAAACCATATGTTGTCACGCCTGTCAACCAAAAGTTGTTGATGAGGGTGGTGGTACACAAAATCCTAGAGGTTTCATACACATGTTCAGGCCACGCATGTGGTAATTCCCTAGTAGGATGTTTTGAAACGATGGCGACACCACTCCAGCTACCATGGTTAGACAAAGTGGACCTTGGAGTTACTGGGAATCCTGTCACACACCACTTGTATTGAGATTGTTCCTGACGAAGGTTCTTCTTAAACACCCTTGCACCTTGAATTGAAAGATGCGATTCGGACACGGCCCAGATGTCAGTGGAATTCTGAGCCAACAAATGGGCCTTGTTAGGCAAACCAGATGGATTACACACACCAAGGGTCCAAAAATTCGATTTTGATGCAGAGGAGGCTTCATTCAACGCTGGAAGGTTGGCTGGACCAGGGAGTTTGGCTTCCCCAATTCTGCTACAACTCAAAAGCCCGACCAAAAGCCAACACGGTCTATTAATGCAAAAACTACGCATAACCCTAGCCTGTGCAGAAGGTTTGGAACATCCTTCCCGACCAGGGATTTTATGACAAAAACACGGTTGAGGATTCTGAACCCTCCCAACCCTGCGGTCAACCCAAAAGGACTTAGGTTTAATGCCCGAGCCCATCAATATCATTCCAGAGAGTCTAATCTGCAAGTACCCCAATCCAAACCAAACCCCTAGAATGACAACCCAAATGGCGAAGTATGCAAATGAATGCGACAAAGTGGATCCATCGAAGACTGTCATCACAGATCCAAACCCAACCGCAACCCAACAGAGAAAGACAAGCAAGGTCACGCACCAGAGGTCTAGGACATGGGGTTTCCAAGCTGCCAATCTCAAGAGTTGCTTCCCAAAGTGTTCTTTCCCGAAATGGCCAAGGCTGCTGAGGGGAGCAGCCTGGCCCATGTTTCACTCAAACCTTTGTTTCTTAGAGAGCAGTGCTTCCAACTGAGCCATTTGCCCCCTAAAGAGGTCTTCAATCCTGGAACCTTGTCCTTCCAGCTGTGCACTCATATGATGCTGCAGTTGGCTGATTTGAGCATCAGACTTCTTGGCTGCTTCATCAACTCGAACTTCCAACTTCTGATGGCTGGATGCAATTTGTTGCACCTGAGCTTCCAAGGCTTGAAGTCGATCAGACGTGGCTGAGGAGATGTCAGCAGATCCACTGTCAACTTCCATGTCTGGGCGTGAGGCTGGGAGTTTTGCCATAATGGACTTCTCAATTCGTTCCTCAACCTGCTGAAGGCCAGCATCGACGTCAAACTTGATGGGTCTACTGGTAGCCAATTTACTTGCACTTGCTCCCCATGGGTCTTTGAGTAGCCAGGGATCTGAAGGACAATCAGGCTTGGTTTGCAAAGCACACAAGTCAATGGTAGCTGACGATCCTACCGCTCCTTTTGGCATCGCAGCAGGTGGTGCTTTAGGTGCCAACTTTGTGATAACGACATCATTTTTTCCTTTGATGCTAAAGATGGACGAAGGAGGATCAGTACATGCATGGACAATCCAAACTGTACCCAAACTAGGCACAGAACGTGCAGGATGAACTGGTTTGGCAACCCACCCCCACTCAGCACAAATTTTTGAAAGTCCCAACCTGTCAACACCAAAAGGCACCGGCCCAATTTCAAAGGCACATTTGGGACCACCCGTTAACAACACTGCATCTGGCTTGATGGCTTTCCCTATGGTTGCAACATCCTCAGTGCGCAGACGAATGCCTAAGCGAGCTCCTAATCTTGCGATGCCAACTATGCCGGGATTACATTGTCGCATGTGAACTAGGTCCGTCATACTATGCTTGGCCAACCAGATGACTTGGTAATCAAGAATGGCCTCTTTGGCATCTTGCGACCTCGGCTCTAAGAAAATGCCATTGTTGCCGGAAGTTCCCAACACTTTGGCTTCTAAGGTCCCTGCATACCTGACGTTCACGACAAAAAGGTCTGCTTTGTTTGGTGCAGAGGGCTTCATGGAAAGATTGAGCCACTGTCTACGCCACACGTCAAAGACAGGGTCTTGAATGGGAGATCCATCACCATGCCATTTGGGGCAACTACATCCATCGACACGGCATGATTGCAGCACCTCCAGATGTTGCAGGATATATTTGACTGGCCCACTGATGACATGTTCCCAATCCACTTCGGTACCGTCTCGGTAAATGGAAACTTTAACACAAGCAGTTGGGACATCTGGAAGGTCAATGACATGTTTGGCTTTGGCTTGAATCACGGTGGTTTGACCCAGTTGCACAAGATATCCGTTCACTAACATTGGTTCACCATTGGCTGCACAACGCAATGCAACCCTGCATTCTGCCCACCGGAGCTTAGTATTGAGGCACGATTCATCCGCATTAAGCAAAAGAACTGCTAATGCTCCTTTGGTGATGACTTGCCCTGCACGAAGAAATGGTTCGACTTCAGAAAACAATGCCAATGCGACACCCTCAACTAATGGCCCAAGTTGCTTGGCTTGGAGCTGAGCTACTGGTTGGCCAAGCTCATTTGTGAATGCTCCATTGTCGAAATCAAGTTTACTTGGATCCAACGGCACAGGCTTGGTCGGAGGCTGTTTGTCTCCTTGTGGCTTCTTTTTCCTCGTTCCAACCCCAGCAGTTGCTTTGGCATCAACAACGGCCTTCAATTCGTCAGGCATGATCAGCTGGAGTTTCGGTTGGCTCTGATTGGCGAGCGCCTTCAATGATCTCCACGGTGCTGTGCCGGTTATGGCTTTTTGCAAAGCTGGGACTCCAATGGCCAACACAATGACTTGAATGCGGGACTCCACCAAAGTCGGTGGAACACCATGCTGTTTGAGCAGATCACAAAGCCTTTGGTGAACTTGGTTATCCAGCCCATTTCCCCACAGCCATGGCCTACACACATGCTCTTGTTGCCTCACAAACTGCTTGAAAAGATCTTTCCCCACACCATTGAGGTAAAGGACCTCATGAGTTTCGGTTGGCAGCATCTTACCATTCAACACATGATCAATGTAGCGAACAGCGCACACTCCACAAGCCATGGATGCGTTATCTGTCCTATGGTGCGTCCTAACCACAAAAGTCTGAGCCCCTGCCAAATTGGCCAATGTTTCATGCAGTACCTTGGCATGGGGCAAGAAATTAGGCAAATCCCATGAGTTGGCTGAAAGGCAAGATGCATTCCAAGTCCACACAAATGGGCTCCAATGGCCAGACACACAAATTGCTGTGACGATGGTTTCGGGGGATTGACCCAGAGTTCGGAACCAGTCACACAAAAGGCGGACTTTGCCATCATTCACAACTGCTGTTGCTAACAAAGGGTCTAAAACAATCACTCCTTCTTTGGTAGTTTGCTCGACACATTGCTGCAAATGCCAAGCAATTTCATCATCGGCCCAACATTGTTCTTGTTGCCACAACAAAGTGAGTCTGACTTTGGCATGCATTGTCTGGGCACGATACGAATGCAAAGCATAGGTGCTGGAAACAACTGGCTGCTGCATATTGACTAATTGGTCAGATCTCAACACAAGCAAAGGGTCTTTACGATGAGAGAAGGCCAAATCAGGAGGGTTACATTCATCTTCTGATACACTCATGTCACCTTCTGACACAACAGGATGTTCGTGCAAAGGTTCCTGCTGACCCGGACTCATGGGTGAATCACAATCCTGATCAATTTCATACGGAATCGTAGGAGTAATGTCACCCCCATTGGCAGGAAAATCATTGCTGGAATCCATGTTGAAATCTGCTTGCAAGTCAGTCAAAGGAAAAGTCCGAATAGAAATGTGCTTGCCTTCCAAAATTTCATGATCATGCATTGGTTCCCCAGTCTGAAAATTCGTCACTTCAACAAGGACCGGTTGTCTTGCCAATTGGGCTTCGGCAGTGATAAGGTGGCCAACTGTGCACTCTGGATTTTGAAGTTTGAACTCAGTACAAACATTCTTTTGGGCATCAACAATCAGAACAGAAGATGGTGAAAGAACAGTAGGGATGACAAAGGACAATGACGATTTGTCAACATCAACAGGCACCGGGCATTCACCTTCTGATTCAAATTCCAAACACTTAGGGATCTCAGTCCGAAGTACCCTAACATGTGCCTGGACCATCATGTCATGAACAAATTGTTCCAGGAGTGCTCGTGGGCTGAAATTGGTGGTGCCTTGGATCACGACATCAATCTGGGCTACAATCTGGGCTGCCACCCACAACGCCTGCAGTGGATTTGCCTGTTGACCTATGCCGGCTAGCGCTACACGTAGCGGGCACGGCCAAGTGAAGGGGATCGGCATTGCAGACAAAATTGCTGCTTCATCTGGATGGGGGTGTCGAACAGCACAAATACTGTTATCTCCAATCTGGAAAGTGGAATCAGTCGGCATTAGAACCCCAAACAATCCCTTTTGCAAAGTGCCATCGTTGAAACCAACATCACGACACCCGCACATGCACCCTACAGTTTGTGATCCCAGGGAGTGTAAAAGGGTTGGGCACAATCCCCCCAAAGGAAGGTACATGCTGCTCAGATCAGGTTGAAATTCCAAAAACCGCATCAACTCATCCCTTTTCAGAATTAATTGGTCAAGATCTTCTTTGGAAATGGATAGCGGCTTTGGCAGGATGTTCCGGACAACTTTATGCGGCAGGATCCATGGAAATGCTTGCAATGGGATCTTGCCCAGGGATTGGGCTGATAAAACGACCCACCATCTGTCTCTACGGGCTGGCCAAATTTCTTGCAATTTGAGAGTGATATCACTAAACCGAAACCCGCATTGTAAGCAGAATGTTTTGAGTTCAGCAATCACATGGCGATTTTTGGAGGCTTCAACAACACACTCCAAAATAAACAAAGGACTTCTCAAAAGGAAACCTATGTTTAAAACACCTCTCAAAGATGCTGATCTTGGGTCTGCTTGTCCCATCATGCTGCCAGCCCGTGAGTATGGCTGGCAGTTGAATCCAGCTACAATGGTACACGAAGGTGGGCTATGTTGGACAATTTCACGGATGCATGCTGCTTCACAAATGTCACCTTGAATGACGATTGCTCCAGGATGGAGTGCACGAAACGTTTCAACAAACGGCTGCCTAAGTTCACATGCCAGATGGGTGTGAAAACCGGCTCGTTCAAGGCCATACGTCATCACACCGATGCCAGCACAGAGTTCCACCGTCTGAAACAAATCTGAATGTCGAACCGGCCCATGTTCAATCACCAATGTATTGTCACCAACCACAAAATTATGTAACTGCTCACAACCACCATATGTTGCACCAATCAATGTGATGGCAGTTGTACTGTCGTTCAAACCTTTCAAACCAGAAATCCTCGCAGAAACATTGTTGGGGTGTAAGACAACCAAAGCGGATCCACCAATGTTAAGTGAACAGGAAATCACAGCCACCACGTTACATGTTGAACCAACCTGAAGATCTTTGAGGGCATCCCATCCCTTGATGTTACCAGAATCATCCCATAGGTTACCATCCATTGCGAACTAATCACTCAAGCCGTCGGATTGACAAGGGTTCCCGCTGGGAGGACACTTGAGCTTCAAACCCTTAAATAAACAATATTTGAAACCACCACCTAGATAACCATGAAAATGGCTTGATATGCTTCGTTTTTTATACTTCCCCCCATTTGGGGCTTGGTTTGACAAAAAAAGACATCCAACTGATTACCCCCCCTGAAAACTCAGATGTCCCGTGAAAAGGAACTATTTCAAGAGGAAAATTCATCTTCCAACCATTGGTTTTCATGGGGACATGTTGGTTTTCGGGGGGACACATCCAACTGATGATATATAAATCATCCCAAAAAAATTAACATGGATACCAAAAATGATGGTTTGGAAAAGGTATGTAATCTCTCCATCTTTTATTTTTGGATCCAACTCTTTGGGCCTTTATCCTCTTGGATGCCTCCTCATTGGCTCAGAAATACTGCGGGTTCTCGCTGTTTTTTGTCAGTTCTCACGTCAAAGAATGCTGCTCCTGGCTGAACAAATTTGCTGCGTGAATCTCAGTGCGTGTGGCTGTATATGGTTTTCGGGGAGACACACAAATCTGCAAGTTTGGGTAAGGAAATCTAAACTCAAACAGTACATCTCAAGTGATATATAAGTCTCAACTTGAACTACCTGGAACTCCATTTCCAACCATCTTTTAATCGATGGAAATGGTGAACCAGCAATTTTTCATGTACAGATTTGAAATCATCCAACTGTTCTCTCATGAGATGACATGACATGGGATATGTTTTCCATTTGACCAACGTTTCAAAACCCTTATGCCATCCCTTTATACTGGTTGCCTTATATCACCAAAAGTCTCAGGTACCTAAAATAGAGGTACTGAACCTTGTTTCAGGCTATTTTTGGGGTGGGAAAACTCCCTTACATAAGCCTTACATACAATACAGCTTATATAGGTTTTTGTACCTCCATTTTAGGTACCTGACATGTTGTGTGATTATAGGCCCCTATGACTGGGTAGTATTTCATCCACTATATACAGCTAATGATCAGGATCAACTATCCAAGAAAATTACAACACACCCGTAGAGCACACCCAGGCAATCCCCTGTTCCCCAACTATGAAAGGAATCCCTTTATGGCATGTTGGTAAAGGTTTAGGGGTGTGTTCCAAAGGTGTGTTGAAACAACCTCAGAAACTAGTCACTCTTCATTTGGAGAGTAACTGCTAGCTGGCTTCAACCCAACCCATTTGAGCCACGAAAAAAAACCGGCCCTACTTTCCACTATACTGGTTGTTCAATAGGTATCCTTATAATGGTTTATTATAATCCCTATATAATTGGGTAGTATAATCCGCTATATAGCCCAACCAACCAGGTTTTTTTCGTGGCTCATTTGCGGAAACTCTGCTTTTATCAAAAGAACTGGAAGTGATACTTTCCAAAATCCAAGAAATCACCAACGGGACCCACTGAACGGACCCCTAAACCTGAGTATCTAATGGCTCTAGTAACTTGGTAAGGTCCCCTTACGTGTTTTTTCACCCCTATAAGTGGAGTTATGGGCACCTGCTTATGACTGGTGACGGGGCCAACTTTGATGACCAGTTGGTTTTGTGCCAAGAGATGGTTCAGAAATCCGGCAACAAGAAACCACCCAATAGGATGGTGCTAAAACCTGTTACTGTAAGTGATAGTGGTATTGAACTACTGATGAACCGGTGCAAGGATTTCTTCCATCAAAAGCATTAAAACCATCTATATAGCTTCTGGTTTCTCCAATATTTTGTCCATCAAAAATCAAATGTACGGAGTATGAGTACAACCCCACATATAACTGCTACGGGCCCATCTTGCAGGTATGTATCTTATTGAGGCCCAGCAGTTTTTTCGGTTGAACTTTGTCTGTGTGTGTGTGTGTGTGTGTCAATTCTCACCTTGCATCGCTGCGTCGATGTGATGCGCCTCAGCGTGGTGGGGAATCAAAACCAGCTGAAAAATGTACGCAAGTCAAAAATTGAATGATCTCTCCAACTAAGGGTAAAAATGCGAAAGATGCTTGAAACCAGAACACCTACAATACTGTTGATGGAAGAAATCCACCAGGTATTGGTAGTAGTTTATCTTACTATTTGCAGGGTCTTCTACATCCCAGGTGGTGCAGGATTTCTTCCATCAACAGTAATTTTTGATGTACCATCATAGTCGGACACTGCCCACTCCAAGTGGAAAAAATGATCCTCAAAGCACTCAGTCTTTGATATACCCATGGTATACCTAAAGCTTACAAATGCCTGTGGCATATGATGTAAGATAAAAAGTAGTTCTCCATTCATATTCCATTCATGTTGTTGCTTACATCATGATGTACGGCTTAACGTCATTACATTTCAAGGAGCACGAGTTACTCTACATCATTTCATCTCAATGCTACTGAGGTCTTCACAAATGCTGCGGGTCCAGTGTCCTGCGGAACACTCAGGTGTGCGGCGCACAAGCCACAATGTAGTTGGCTATGACAAGCTGGAAAGTATGGTGGCTCAGTGGATGGGAACGAAATTTCATGGGTGGTTGGTGTTGAGTGTAATTGTTTGGTGATTCAAACCCTGTCATTAGTGATGGAAACCTCATATAAAGCAAGCTTCACTCGTGGATTTTTCGGGTTTGAAACGTTTCTGAAACCTGCGACTTACTCCCCACTCCCCACTACAATGCTGATTTGAGGTCTGCTGTAGGTAAAGAAAATCTGGTGGTTGGTGGTTTCAAATAGGGGTGAAATAAAAAACAATTGAAACCACCAACTAGAAATAGTATGACCTTTCCAGTCAACCAAACAAAACGGTTGTACCATAGTGCTTGAGTGGTCATCCCATTTACTAAGTTGCAATTTTCAGGACAAGCCTTTTCAGTTCTTGTCAGCTTTTAGGCATTTAGAAGAAACCAAAGTTTATCTGTCACTAAAAAAGCAGCATGAGTTTCGACGAGCTTAGACCACTTCTCACATTAGAAAACTTCAGCAGATTGCATATTTTATGAAATTCCCCCCAACATGTTCTCCAAAACCACGATATAAACATCTTCCCCCCCAAAAAAGCAACGGTGATTTTAGCACTTCACTAACCCCATCAACCATCAAACGATGTCTCTCTCCTCCGCAAGCATCTGGGGCAGGTGGCACCTACGGAGGTCCCCCCTACCCTACACGTACAGCCACCGTCAGAAAAAAAGGGCTTTTTCATTAAGGCCGAACTTAAACGGGAAACCAGGTCGGAAATCCTGAGATTCATTGGATCTCTTTAGAATATCAACTACCTTTCCTGGAAATCTCCTAAGATATCCCGAATTTTTGAGGGTTATATAATATACGCATACATATTTTGACGATGTGCTCGGCTAACAAGGCCAATCGCCCAAGTTACGCATGGCTAGACAATCACCCTGCTGTTGAATAGTCATAAATCATTCGAAGCAGTTGATATTATATACTATTTTTGAAGGTTAACCCTCCAAAACAAGGCCTAAACTCCAACCGCAACAAGGGTCATTTGGGTTCTACATCCCCCGTTATTTCTGAGGCTTTTGTGAAATTAGACAGGAAAAATAAATCCTTTCATGTCTGGCTTTGCGGATGTCATCTTCAGATCTTCCTCAAAACCTCGGGGTCGAATTGAAAGTCGAGAACAGGGCGGAATTGAAAGACTCAAATGTATGGTTTTAATTGTTTTTGTTGTTCAAATTCGGAGTAACTACAAGATGATGATGAGGATGAGGATGAGGATGAGGATGAGGATGATGATGATGATGATGATGATGATGATGAAGATGATGATGATGAAGATGATGATGATGAAGAAGAAGAAGAAGATGATGATGATGATGATGATGAAGATAATAATGATGATGAAGATGAAGATGATGAAGAAGAAGAAGATGATGATGATGAAGATGATGATGATGATGATGATGATGATGACGATGATGATGACGATGATGATGATGATGATGATGATGATGAAGATGAAGATGATGACGATGATGAGGACGATGATGATGATGATGATGATGATGATGATGATGATGAAGATAATAATGATGATGAAGATGAAGATGATGAAGAAGAAGAAGAAGATGATGATGATGATGATGATGATGGAAGCCACGAAATAACATAAAATTGCTTTCCCAACCCCATCCTCATACAAAACTTTTCCGCAGTCTTCCCCCGCTGCGACCTTTAAAAACTTCATAAAACTATTTCACCAATCACCACTTCTTAAGAATCACGTGATTTGGGGAGGAAAATCTTTGGCAAATCCAATCCAAGAAATTATATGATTCAACTGGTTGCGACCCGTTGCTCATCATTTCCTATGGAAAATGAACACCCTAAAAACTTATGGATGCTCATCATGATATGCACCACTCAGCACGAAAATTATGAGGCAGAAGGGTGAATTACCATATTTCTCCAACCTCCGATTCGCTGGAATGAGGTGATTTTCCAAGAAAACTACGACACACCCCGATTTCGCACACCGGTTCGGCAATCTCGGAATCCCCTTTTTTTTGCTTGTTGGTAAAGGGTTGCCTGCTGGGGAAACGTTCCAGTTCGGTGTGTTGAAACGACCCTAGAGTTTTGGGGGGAGGATTATTGATAGATTGACTGATTAACATCTAGAAAAATAGCTTCCACCCAACTATTGGGAGAATCCCGATATCAACATATATACTAGCTGATTCAAGCCGTGACCTTTTTTTATCCCCGATCGTTGAGTTCGGGTCACGTGTTCACTCACCATCCCAAAAAGGTCAGCAGAACTACCAGGTAGTAGTTAGTTCTCTTTAAATTTATATTCCCGCACATGCCCTATATAAAATCATACCCTTTCAAACGTTCTTCCGTGACCTCCAATTAAGGGATGAAAAGGTCCCTTTGAATCACCTGGTATACCAAACATGTCATAGCTAAGGCGGTAGGGAAGCATCCCAACATCTACCCCTATCGTCTTATTGTCCTAGATTTGCTTGGGGAAGTGGGGTCTTATTTCGTCACTTTGAACCACCAGATACCCAGGGAGTCCAAGCCGACCAAACGGCTTGCCCATTACGGTAGGATCGGGAATCCTTTATATGGACCACCTCAAAGACCATTCTTTGTGTTTGGTCTTGGACTTCCAGGGGATATATGAGGGTTTTTTAAATAGGCGTACCCCAAAATGGATGGTTTATACTGGAAAACCCTATTAAGATGGATGATTTGAGGGTACCACTATTTTTGGAAACACCCATATAGCTTCTCTTCCCCCAAGCACTGTATACTTATATTTACCATCCAGCCCCTCTGCCTGCACCGGACTGGCGCATCGCGTCACTCGGCGCGATGCTTTGTCCCGCTCCGACCGCGTCAACGGCCCTTGGCAAAGGTTTCCGTGGGTCGTTTTTTCAACGTCAACCGGGGCAGGTGACAGGGCAGAAATGATGGTCATCCACGTCCGGATCTTGGTAATTTACATACTCTCCAGGGAACAAGTCCACATTACCCACCCCGGTATATCCGAAAAATCATCGACTCCAAAAGTGCCAGCTGGGATATGTTTTTCTTGGAAAAAGAGGGTAACTTTAACTTCGAAACCAGATTTAAAGGCCATGTGGAGAGGATTCAAGCATACTTTATTTAAAAAAAAAAATCAACTACTTTTTTTAGAGTTCACCCCGGCTGAGGTTTGGTGTCAGAATGAAAGCAATGGGATGAGAATATGTCAAGCCCGGCAATGTTAGGGAGAACGGACGATGGGTCGCATAGGTGGTTCGTCAAGCTCAAAGTATGAGGAACTTCTCGTAATGGGCACACATACCTGAAATCGACTGAATCTATGTAGACCATCATCATATCTTCACTTCCCTTGCTTCACATCATCATTTGTCATTTTGGAGTAACGAAAAACTCCTGCGACTCTGGTTCATTCAGACAAAAATGTTTCCAAACACCTTCCTCTGATAAACCCCAAGCAATCCAAAACTTATATAGTTGGTTGTAAAACCCCCACTCAATGAAGAAAAATTTTAGCACACGATTGTAGTTCCTCCAATCGGATGAACATCATTTCAAACTACTCCAAGGATCAAGTTTCTTTTTAAAAAAATCCTTCGAGAAACCACCAGAACCTTACATAATCTGGCCAACAATAACTCCAATCCTTCACGATTTGTTTCGCTCAACCTCTTGAAAACTCATTGACCTTCATGACTTTTTATCTTTTTGGTCCACCGCAAAAATCCGATCTTTCATGATCCATACATTTGCATCAAGTTTGATTCCCCCAATAGAATGGATGGTCAAAATCAACTGAGCCATCCCCCACACAACTGGGTAGTACTTCATCCCCAACCCAAATCCTAAACAACCAGGGCCCCCTTTTTTCATTGCTCAATTTTCAGCGGCACGGGCACCCGGGTCACCCAAACGATGGGAATTGCGGCCATTACCGGACGATGTTGAAGGCACACAGCTGGCGGCACGGGAGCGACGCCAGACCTTTGAAAGTTTTGGAAACGCTGTAAGGGTGGATCTTTGGTTGGTCGTGGGTTACTGGTCGTTGGACGCTGGTTGTTGTTTGTTGTTTGATTGTTGTTGTTGTTGTTGTCGTTGTTGTTGTTGTCGTTATGATTTCATATTCCTCCATATCGAATTTACGTAGTCTACATGCTGTGAGGTACAAATTTACCGCAGCAACGGCCCGCATGATTTTCAGTTGAAATGATTTGAAATGAACATGTTGTGGTTTAGTTGGTGCTTTAGAAAAAAAGTGACATAGCAACCTTCTTCGTAGTTTAACATGTCCCCTGAAACATGATGGTGGGAAGACCAGTTTCCTTTTGAAATGGTCTCTTTTCAGGTTTTTTTTCGGGGGAGGTATCTATTGAAATTCTATCCGTACTGTGCTCTCTTCAACAAGAATCTCGACCAATTCATTGAAACCTGTGGGACCTTGCTACCCTTTTAAAGGTACTAAATGTAACCCGTTGGAACCTGACCTATCCGCATCATACCAAAAAAAATCAGAATCACAGAAATCAAAATGACTACAGTAAACATTAAGAGAAAGCCATTTCAAGAGGCCAAGTTTCATTTCATCTCCCACCAAAAGATTCAACCCCCTTTTTTTCACTCCTATCTGTCTGGCCATGGGATTAAAAAATCCAACTGAATCACCACAATTAAATATTTTCTAGTTTGGTGGTTGAACCACCCATTTCAAAGAATATACTAATATACTCCTCAAATTTTTTGAATCATTTCCCCAAGCTTTTTGTGGTGAAAAATCCCAACCACAAAAAAAAAGAAACGTTGAAACCATGTAGATTACAAATGAGCAGTGGAAACAAAACCCACATTCGTGACATGAACCATAACTACCCTGTGATTTTGAGGATTCTGGGGTTCTTTAGCTCCTCATTTAGTAGGAAAATACATCATCCCTGGCTCACTTTGCTCACTTTGCTGCGCAGCAAGTCTCCTCGCTGGGAACCTCCCTTGGCTAGTAGTACGATCTAAGGGCAACTCAGGAAAAGTGACCACACAGCAAAACTAAGGCTGTTCACAACTTAAACAAATCAAAGTAACTACACGAAGATCTCTGAAGTCCACGAAAATTATTGTAGAGAACTTTTGCCCCTACCAAATCAAAGTGTTCTGTACACACAAAATCTGTTGCCATCTGAGGAATCTTTGGAGGATGCCAGCCATTTTGTCCAACCACCTGTGCAAAAATCTGTTGATGTTGATCAAAAAATGGTAGCTTCGGTCGCAGCCGAAACCCAGAAACAATACGTTTAGAACCCCAAGGCGTCAAAAGTTTCCCGTTGTGTTTCAAGTGGGAAAATTTTGATATTGAAATACGCATCAGAGTAACAGACTCATCCATCGTCCAGGGTAACAGCAAAAATTGATTCGAGACAACCGGGTCACCATATTCGACAAAACCATTTGTGCCTTTATTCACAATTCGTGGAAGAGGTCTTTGCGTCACAAGTAAAAGATTCACGATTAGCTCACCGTAGCTAATACTGCCACCAGGTACATCGTCACTGATTGGCCACTGAATCATCCGAGCCCATCCCCTAATCCAAGAAAAAAGGAAAAGCCTGAAAAGCTTTAATGGTGGATCAGGAAAATCAAGTACGCAAGAATCATTATCATTCATTGACGAAAAAGGCCTTGGGACAGCCCCAACCTGTTGACCACCACTACCTGACGCTGAAACTTTGTCCATCCGCTGTCGATCCAGTTCAATCAAGCATTGTAAGAAGTCCGCTGTCGATCCATTTCAATCAAGCATTGTAACAAGTCCTCCAGCACGCTGTACTGTGGAGAAAAATTTTTTGTAAAAAACCTAGAAAGCTGAACCGGTCTACAGTTATCCGGTGTGAGTACCGCCTTAGCACTCATGTCTGCAAATCGGTTACCAAGAATCGTATAAAGATCCCAATCGCAAATAGCTTCTGTATCTTGTCTGTGGGCCTTGATCTTGACAACTTCAAACCGCTTCAAAATATTACCCGCAACTGCACTGTCAGAGTAGATTCTTGCGGTAGACACTGGACGAACAATCCTTGTTATGGCCGATCAAAACTGGCCGTAGACAAATCAAAAGATGCAATAATTGGTGAACGCGTCCGAAAACCCGCATCCTGAACCACTTCAGCCAAACTTAGGAGTCATACTACTCTGAACAAACTTGGTTGCAGAAGTCTCAGATATTGCAAACACATCAGCCTGCAAAGAGACAAATTCGGACACCTTGTCTTTCATAGAGGTAGGGTTAACCACCCCCAAACGAAACATGATTGTTCAAAAGGTCACTGAGACCGCTTGAGCACAAAAACCAAACCACCACAGCACTTACTTCTTAGCTAGCTTTTCGTCTTGCTTGATTGGAGACATGTTTGCATCTAGGCACAGCAGGTCTTTTACCACCATGAGGCGCATGAGAGCCTTGCAACATTTCACACAGCTGATCAAACCTGGTATTGAGCAGTGCTTCTTGTTTGCGCATGGCTTCACACACAGATGATTGAATTTGGGTTTGAACACTTCCAACGTGATCTCGCACATCCTTCAACTGCTTGTCAAAATCACCTAATTGGGTCTTATTGAACTCACCTTGTTGCTGAATAGTGTCACCCAACTGCTGCTGATTTTGGTAGCCTTGAGGCGTTCCTCAACAGATTGAAACTTGGCAGCGATAGGTGCATCAATTTTCTGTGGATTCTTTGGTCCTCCCACAGCCGTTGCAGGCTTCCCACCTTGTGCCTTCCAACCACTCCAGGGATCTGCCGACATTGATGGAGCAGCTGCTGCAGCTGGCAATGACGCACCTGCCCATGGATCATCAGGAGTCTTTTCAATGGTCTTCAACTTCGGACCTGCAACCAATGGATTGTGGATACGGGAATTGGCACATCGATCAGACTGCCCTTTTTAATGAGCACCGCGGATCCGTTCAGAGACAAAAACCCATCAGGCGGATTTTATCCGATCCAACCAACACCGAATTCCGGCCCCACCTTTTCACCACTCGAAATGACCAAGAGTTGTCTTGACCCCACTTGACCAAATCTTCATTGAGAACTCCCACCGCAACAGGTTCCAAGCGAAAGAGCTTCTTCACTGCCAAAGGAGCCACATAATCGGATAAGTTTGGACGAATCTCCTTAGACAATGCAGCAAACTGAACAGCCTTACACCGAACACCCCATGATGACTTCCCACCAACGATGCCTGCATGAATGGCCGATTTTTGAATAGCCATAACTGCATCCATATGACTACCTACCCAAATCACCATCCAATCAGGGTGAGGAAGATGATTGTCAGCCTTAGGGACAAAGTAAATACCATCACAACCTGACAATTATTTCAAACATCCATCAATCTCCGCTGCAATGTATCGAACGAAAAACTGTGCTGAATTGGCCCAAACAAAGTCAGCCTTACCTTTGTCATCCTGAAGGCTCCGACCCCAAACTTGTAGCACATTATTCAAATCAATGGCTTCGCGAAGATGATCTTTGACAGTCCGAACCATAGCATCACCCAGACGTCCCCAAAAATCCGGATCAGCTTCATCTTTCCAAATGGTGACTGATAAGACCATAGAAGGAATCTCATTAGCCTGATGCTTGTCAGACTTCAACTTACACTCAATTGTCTTTTCACCAATCTGCCACAAAAACCCTTTCAAAATGACATCTCGATTCCAATTATCCTTTGCAGGAAATGTGATCGAAAGAGGTGCATCCCCCTGAAAATCCTCAACCATTTCCAAGGTGATAATTGCAAGCTCATCCGGCACAGAAGGCCTTGCTGCAATCACCCACGGTCTGGTAGGCATTGTAAGCGAAAATTTCTCTGATCCATCAAGAAAACAGCTCTTGCAAATTCCATCAAATAATTAACATTTTTTGGCAGGTTCATTTGGACAAACCTTACCTGGCTTTAATCCTGGAAACCAATTCGAGGTGACCGGTTGATGACACAGTGACCATTCACACCCGGTGATTTTCATGGAATTCATATCCGTTCTTTGGGCCTACTGGTGTAGAGCCAGAGGATTCATGTCTCCCCTGAAAGGTTATACCATCAGACTGTCACAATCAGATCCTGCAACGCTCCCAGGCTTGCATTGCGATCACTTTTTACTTTTTACATCAAAACCCGGAACAAATCTTGCCAACTACATCATCCCTGGCTCCTTAGCTCCCCCAATATCACAGGGTTTTTTGGACTTTCGGACTAAGTGCCTCGTCGATTGAAACGAAACAGAGGCATATTGCGGACCGGCATTCGCATAAATTTACTGGTATTACTGGTTGGTTAGAATTGAGATCCTGCCGCGCAATGGCTTATGGACAACTGCCACGGTCTTAAAGGATGATCCCAGGACTTGTACAGTAAGATTTTAGGATCACCCCATAAATGAGCGATTCAGGCCATT
Source organism: Breviolum minutum Mf 1.05b.01 (assembly GCA_000507305.1). Lineage (NCBI taxonomy): Eukaryota > Dinophyceae > Suessiales > Symbiodiniaceae > Breviolum > Breviolum minutum. The sequence goes on from DF239255.1 coordinate 136,319, forward strand.
TGATCCTTAGGGGACGTACCAACCACGGTTATTGACCACTTACAAGTCTGGGATGATCCTCCACTTAGTTCTCTGTCCGTCACATCAAATCCGGCTGAGACAAGCCACTGGTGGGTCAACGTTTTGACTGCCATTGGAGGATTCAGCCTGTGCGTTTGTTGGGGTGGGAATGTGGGATACATAAAGCCTCAAAAAAGACTTGTTTCCAGAGGAAGGGAAGTGAGTATGTGTGTGTGTGCATATATATATAATTATATACATATACTTATGCAATAATTAGTGAATATCTGGATTTTTTGCCAGAAAATAAAGCTGGAAAAATAGTTGGTGTTTCCGGAAACAAAAATGTTGGGTCATGAAAAAAAAAAATTGACTTCGATACTTCAATTCCATTGGGAAATCTGTCTCGCTCTCAAGCCTCATGGTTTAAGACTTTAAGAATCTCTCAACAACAACTAGTTGGTGGTTTCAACCCATCTCAAAAATATGAGTCAAATTAGATCATGTCCCCAAATAGCGATGAAAATTGAGAATATTTGAAACCACCACCCAGAACATGTTGCTATTTTTCCTTGGTTCTTTCTTCACCAATACCGTATTCTCTTCGTCCCAGTGGGTCCCAGAATCACTACAGCCATTTTCCATATTTTCCCCTGAACCATGACTATGGGGGAAAGACTAACCAAAAACTAGTGGAAAGTGGAAAGTTTTCCAAATAATGGAAGTAACCAACAAAAACTAGATCATAATTGGACGTAGTTTTCTAGTTGGTGGTTTCAACCCCTTTGAAAAATATTCATTAGTCAAAATGGGTTCATCTTCCCCAAATTTCGGGGTGAAAATTCCAAAAAATATTTGAGTTGCCACCACCTGGAAAGCCAAGTGCCCTATTTTTAAGGCAATAGTTGCTGGTTTTAGGGGTAAAGTTGCCGTAAAATATAGGACACTTGGCGTTCCAGGCACCTAGTTTTTGTTGATGAATCATGGGCCTTGTTTTCCAAGAGCAACCTTTGATACGCCCCAAATACCCCCAACTTTGGGCACCGGCCTCCGGACGGGTGAGCTCGTGACCTTCAATGGAGAGATTTACCCCGAAAAAACCGATGAAAGGGGCATGGCCTAGCCGAAGGTGAAATAACCCCTAGAAATGGGTGATTCCAAAAAATAGGGATGTTTCCCCCAAAATGGATGGTGAAAATAATGGAAAACCTATGAAAATGGATGATTTGGGGGGAAAACCCCTATTTTTGGAAACCCCCCAAGTGGCCGAAAATACATGGTTTTACACTGGGTGTTTTTTCACCCCATATAAGTGGAGTATTTTTTGGAACCCTGCGAGTTCATCACTGGTGAAAGGGGCCCTACCTGTTGGGATTATCTCATTATCTGTGACCTTTTGCAGGATGGTCTATAGCAACTGGCTAGATGGTTTTTTAAGGGTGTTGAGTGAGGGCAAAGTTTTGTGGGATTTGTTTTCGTTGGGGCTGCCAGGGTATAGATCAAACACGTGGTAAATGAGAAGACATTTGTATCAAATCTTCACCTGCTACCAAGCGTTTTGTCCATCAAGAGTGCACCTCCGAGATTTAACATAGCCCCTGAAAAACGATGATTGGAAAGACTACTTTCCTCTTAAAATGGTCCCTTTTCAGGGGCTATGTCGGCTATGTGAAACTTCGGGGGGGTGTAGCTAAGTGAACTTATCTGAACTCCACTACCTGAGGCACACTGGAAAAAGACTCGCCGGGGAAATACGTATCACTTCGGATCTACTTAAAAAGCGAAAAAAACAGGTGTATGTATTTTCAAAAAACAACACCAGACTCAACTAATCTGCCGCATCTTGTTCATCACCAGTAAGATTGGAACTCGTTGAAAAAACCAACCTCTTCTGCTTCAAATTTTGATCCGCTTGGATTCCGCGCAGAGAACTTGGGTAAACCTGTCAAGGCGGTGAAGAGTTCAGTATTTGTTGAATGTTCGAGGGAGCAGTTTTGGCCACATCACAATCTGCTCAAATGACCTCAATACAAATCATGCTGGTTTGAATTTGTTTTGGCGCCAGGTGGTTTAAATAGGGCAAAAAAATATAACGTGTGCCATGGTACAAACTCCTCTGTTGTCATCCCATTCTAATTTTGTGCTCTCTAAAGACTTATTGAAGAAGAAGATATGACCACCCATAAGCTTGCATACAAAATCAAACGAGAAGTGTGTATCCCATTCAGTTGAAGATCATATTTTTTATCTGTCCAGTCCCATAAATATCCTTTAAGGCTACTTTAAGGATCTCCTGCAATCAGGAAATCCTTGTGTTCCTTGTAGTTTCCCGCCACTTTTTCTTAAGAGTCCGTTACTTCCTCTAAGCCTCTAAGCCCCTCGACTCGATCCTGCTATTGTTTCCTTCAATTTTTCCAGGGTTCATTATATATCACTATATTACCAACCCAAACAAAACATCATTTATCAAGGAAATCCCTCAAAATCTTCCCATACATTTGCTGCTTCTTTCATTCCCCCAAAAAAAACTGGGTCCAATTTAATGACCCCCGTTTTTTCACCACGTCAAACATCAAACGCCAAGCCCCCAATGAAACCCAGGAGCCTCAAAGTGGAATAACCCAATTCCAAAGCCATCGAACCCAGTGCTGCCACATCCTGCGGGGTTTTTTCAAAGATTCCTAGTCGCATCCGTGACCTAGTGACGGGTAATCAAACAGGGAGCAACTGTTCAAAACCCTTATGACACATACTCGAGGATTTTCCAATTGTCATCTTAGTTTTCGGGGGAGGGTGTCTTACCCTCCGAGAGTGGAATCGGTTCCACCCTGCCAAATGGATCTAAATGAATCCGTCAGGAAGTCGGCGACAAAGTTTCTTTTCAAAGAGTTCTGAATCGCCAAAATCCCCGGAACAGAGTCCTCCCTTGCAGTAATTGAAAAATCGATGGCACACCGTCCCTACCCATTGGTCTTTTTTTGGACCATTTACTCATCTACCAAAATTGGTATCGGCAAGCCATCTATTTTGACCTTAAGGTAAAATGTCCACCACAAATTGACCCGACGAAAATCTTTTTGGGAAGCAAATAATTGTGATGCAGGAAAGGGTAGTGATTGATTTTGTATGATCCAGGAATCTTACTTTTGATGACCCTCCAAATCCTGCTAACCAACAATAGCATGTTGAAAAAAATCCCCCATAAGAGCCACAAAAAAAAACTCGGATGCTTTCCATTCAATCCTGGTTGTTTAATGAAGAGATCCTTGTTTCATGGTTTATGAAATAAACCCCCAAATAACTGGCTAGGATTCCATCCCCAACCTATACCCTTAACAACCAGGTGCCCTTTTTGCATTGCTCAACTAGTGCTCCAATGTCCGAAGCATCAACAACCTAACCCCCTTTGAACCCTTAATTTTGAGACATCCTTAGACAGGTCCAACCATCTTCCCCAGATGCTGAAATGGTACCATTCAAGACTACAATTTGTTGAATAAAAATAAGAGGATAATTTTGGTCTACCCCCCCACCCATAGAAAATGACTGTTTCACACTCCTGGTGGTGACTGGCATCCTGGGTGGGGTACATCAAAACTGGTTGGTGGTTTCAACCCATTTGAAAAATATTAGTCAAATTGGATCATTTCCCCAAGTAGGGGTGAAAATAAAAAATGTTGGAAACCAACACCCAGATTACATTTTTAGCATCAGGAATTCCCAATCTCAGCCTTCACCCAGTTGATGTTGATGTTCTTTCTTCCCTGCCCGGCTCCTCCATAGCTCTCGCTGCCGCCGTTTCAAAGGCGCACTCCGTGGACTCGGAGGCATTCGACGCTGCCTCTGCCGGATCCAGAGGGGTATCCTGTAAACATGGATAGCTTGGGCGTGCATGTAACAGTCAATACGGTTGATGGAAGACATCCCAAACAACCACCTGGGATGTATAAAACCTTGTAAATAATGGGATATTCTCCATATCAAGTGGTGGAGGATGTGTTCCATCAACAGTCGTACTTAAATATCTACAAAGCGCGTGGAGTATCATCCGAGTTGGTACTGGCAATAGATTGATGACCATGGTTAGTTTTCGTCCCCTAACTGGGGTTGTGGGACCTCTTCCAAATGGCCAAACTCCATGGCTTATAAATGGGGGTTACTAACTACTTACTAAATGGGATGATCCTCCAAGTTTCGGGCCGCTTGGCCCATTTTGTTTGCAGGAGCCATTCCTGAAGTGATGAGTCTTGTTCCGAAACCTCTTTCAAGCCAACGAACAAAAAAATGTTTGTTTTTGTTCAAAATGAAAATTCTCTTGTTGCCATCCATTGCAACCAAAAAAATCTTCATTCGGTAACCAAAGATCTCAGCATAAATTTTGGGATGAATCTGTGCTGGTGACCAAAGAAACGAAACAAACATCCTTTCTGGACACCTTTGCGCAAAAAAATCTTCAAAACGTTCAAAAACCAAATTGGAAGCTCAAATGCCATCTTCAGACTCCATCATGCTGCTTCTCAGACCGATGATACACAGGTTTTTGTTGATGTTTTCGGGTATCTCATGTTTCCAGCCGGAAAAAAAAAACGTATACCGCCCTTCCAAATTGATTAACATGATTCACCTGAAAATGGGGAGGTGCCTGGAATTCTAGGAGCTTCCAGCAGTGGTTTCACCATCATTTTTAGGGATGCCATGTTAATCTTTGGGGGCGTATATCTTTTTGAAGCCAATTTATGAATCCCACAAAAAAGTGACATGGTTTCAATGGTTTCCGTGAAATGTTCGCCTTGTGAATGATACCGTGAAATCGCATTTTCTGCATAAGTACATATTAATATTACCTACAATAGAGGGTCGCACTATAATCCTCACAAACAACCAGAACCTTTGAGTTTTTGGATCACCGACTTCACTCGAAGAAACATCATATTAAACATCCGAGGAAACTAAGGGACTCCGATCGATCCGACGTGTCAAAGTCAATCGCGTGGCGGAACTTCCGCGGTATTCGTCAAATGAGCAATGAAAAAAACCTTGGCTGGTTGGGTTATATAGGGGATTATACTACCCAGTTTTTTAGGGATTATAATAAACCATTATAAGGATCCCTATTAACCAACCAGTATAATGGAAAGTAGGAGTTTTTTTTTCGTGGCTCAAATGAGATTGCATTTTCCCCACCAAATTTTCGGGTAAAAAAGTTCTTGAAACAGAAATCTTTCAGAGAAGCCACCACGGCAACCTACTAAAATACATGCCAAAAAAAATGACATATCATATGCCCCCAAAAAAAGGAACCATGTTGAAAGGAAAGGCAAACATCTTTCAACCATCATTTTCAGGGGCAAGTTCTTAGTTTTTGGGGGAGAGTATCCGCCACGCCCAAGTTCGAGGTGCTTGAGCTACCCCTCCCCTGAAACTTAATAGCCACAATTTACCCTTGAAAAATTGATGGTTGGAAGATGTTCAAAGTGTCCTTTTTGGAGGGCAATATCTTGGCCCTGTGTCTTAGAGGTTATGTTCAACTTCTAGGTATTTAGGTCTTTGCTCAGGAAATGTTGATACAATGGATTCCAACAACTTCACCAAATCTGTTTCAAAAATGCTCTATCCGAAAAATGAAGTTGGATCCCATTAGATCGTATAGTTTTTATGACCCCCCAAAAAGTTTCAGGGAAAAACTAGGGCCTTGATGGACAAAATCCGGCTAATCGCCAAGGATGATCCCATTATCCCAGTATTTATAGGCTTTTAACCATTCCAAACGGTGGTTCTTTGGGATATCCTTGCATCAACAGGGCTTCAGCAACAGCAACCGGCACCTGTGGTCTCCTATGAGATGCAATGGCAGCCAAGACAATTTGTCGATCAAGCCTTGGAATTGTCAGATTTCACTGGGTTGGTGAGTGAAGATTGGTGGGAGTAAGCTTAGTACAATAAATTCATACATATTGTTATCCCATCTTTTTTTAGTCCATATAACCCAGTGATTGTATGTATATAACCTAGTTGGTGGTGGAACCATCCCATCTGAAAAATATTCGCCAGTCAAATTGGATCATTTCCACAGGTAGGGGTAAAAATAAAAAATTATTGGAAACCACCACCCAGATACAATTGATATCCCCATTTCATTAGTCAATATAACCCAGTGATTGTATATATATACATATAACCAATTTGATCCTAATTTACTTCCGTCCCAACAGGACATCCGTACGATCCAGTACCACCCCACATTTACCCCAGAGTCCATTTATCAGGCCGGCGAACAAAAGTGTTCCAGGACGATGAATGATTTCATGCCAAGCCAGACAGAAGCAATTCAATGGTTGAGCTACTTCAGTTGGTAAGGCTTCCCTGTTGATCTTTAAGAAGATGGCGGCTGTCTCGGTCTCCCAGCGAAAAAAATCCCCTACAGCCCTACAGATCTGCCGGAGAAAATACCATCCCTAAAACCAACAGCCAAAGCCCCTTGAAAATAGGCTTTTCCCCGCTAAATGGAAAGGAAAGGAAAGGACCGTCTCCCAAACATCAAATTTTTCAGAGTTCCAAGTCGTTAACCAGATGTCTTCAGGGTATATATAGTCGATTTGTTTTCCCCTGGTGAAAAAACACTTTTCTAGTTGGTGGTTGAACCAACCCATTTGAAAAATATTAGTCAAAATGGGTTCATCTTCCCCAAATTTCGGGGTGAAAATGCCAAAAATATTTGAGTTGCCACCACCCAGTTGCAGATGCCCGCCGTCGTACACATCCCTTCCCCAAGCCCCAATGAAGATCATCCCAGTGAAGTCACTGGAGATGTCGCTCCAAGAAATGCAAGGCCTACCGCTGTTTTCGGATTTTTTTTTCGATGGTGGCCACTGGAAACAAGTACTGGATGTAAACTCCATTTGGAAGCCATATGTCAAAAGCCAACAGGGATCCCTTAAGTATTTTTTGAGGTGTCCTTGGTCTGGATCTTACATCTGCATATTGCATGTTGAAAGCTTAAATTGTCGATGCATTCTAATGCTAAACAAGTCCCAGGAGGTTTTGCAAATGGTGCGTGACCGGCTTAGAATTTAACGATTTATAAATTCTGGGTTACTCAGGGTTTGCTATATGTCCCTTTTGGGGGTTTAAACATCATCTTTTCGGGCTTAAAATGATGGTAATCCACCTGTTTTCGTGATGTTTCAGGGAGACATGCTGCAAACATGAGCATTGGTTTGTCAATTGATGTCGGTGGACTAGAACTCAAACTGTTGAAACTTTATCTGACGTGTACTTCAGAAATGAAGGAATGATTCTTGTTCAATGCCCATTCTGTGAAGCTTCGCAAAAAATCTTCACAACAAAGTCGCAGAAAAAAAAGTCCCACTTCATGCTCGCAGCAAAAAACAGAGAAAAACATGCAAAAGACTAGGCTGTTCTATGCAAAACTACTATAATTTCAAAACCCAAATTACAGGCGTTTTTTGGGTAAGAGGGTTTAGTAATCACCACCATCTACTTCGAGGATCATCCCAGTTAGTAAGTGGTTAGTAACCATCATTTATAAGTCCTAAAAAGGCCACTTGGAAGGGGTCCCACAACCCGATCCTTAGGGCCTTAGGGGACGAAAACTAACCATCGTTATTTACCATTTACAAGTCCTGGGATGATCCTCCAAGTAAGGAGACACTTCCCAACCGACCCGTTTGGTCGTTTAGTCGCACACCTCAGGAGATTGCCGCACGGCCGCCATGGCAGCCAAGCGATCACCCTTCACTTTGCTGGGAGCGTCTTTGATGCGACTCCAATCCTGAGGTATACCCTCATCTTGCAGCTCCCTATACCCATAGGATCCATGTATGGTATATTCACCTACATTTGGTTGATGTTTATGGTAAATGTAGGTAAATATACCATACATGGATCCTATGGGATATATTTGGAACCCGGGGCCTAGTCTCGTTACCTGATATATTGTTGGCAATTGATAGGTAGCTTCTTTCCAAATAGATAGGGAATTGGAAGATGAAGGTATAGCATACATAACCAAATGACTTTTCACAGGGTTACCTTCCTATGAAATTCCAACATCTTCAGCCTAATCAAGGTTGGAGTGTGACACTGTACATCCACATTCTATGAAAGGAGTGTTGGATGCAGCTATCTCACAACGATTGAATCTCTAATTGCCCTTTCCGAATCGAATGATGTTGGGTCTTTTCAAGTCCGCCCTCCTATCAACAGAAGGGGTTAGTGCATGTGAGGATAGGCTACCAACCATGAAATCATCAGTGCTGAAATTTCCTTATCTCAAATTGAGCTCTGAAAATACAGTAGTTGAAAAGTAGACACGCTGCCTCTTGGTTTTTATATATTTATATAAATACATACACCCTTTCGAAACCAACCTTTTTTGGGGGTAATGCAAACCATCTGAATTCGAACTGTGGCTTTCTTTCATCCAAACCAACAGGCCAAAGGATCTCGTGCTATCGCGGCTCTCCATTCGCCCAAGTCCATATTAGACTCCTCGGAAAACTGAGGAAAAAATTGGGGAGAAAAAAAAATGTGACATGAACAATAAAAAACTGGGGTTGGTATAGTGGATTGTTATAGGGGGTTTTAATGATTTCTATATATAAAAGTATGAGAGATTGATTGCTTGAACTTTTTAGCAAAAACTTGTGATATGACCTGTTGAATCGTTACGGTTTCAGGATCCTTATTTCATGGCGTATCTTATATAAACCCTACGCCCCCCCGAAAATCAACATGTCTTCTAAAAAGGGACCATTCTAATTTTCAAAGGCAACTTCATCTGCCAACCATCAATTATCAGGAGATATGTTAGTTTTGAGGTGGGTAATAGAATTGGGTAGTATTTCATCCTCCAAAAAAGCCGTTAAACAACCAGGGTCTCTTTTTTAAAAATGCTCAACTGTTCTGGACATCATGGGGGAACAAGTCCTCAAAGAAAATCATGTCCATTGGATAACCAGTTGGGTGATTTTTCACCAACCCATTGTGAAAAATATGCGCAAGTCAAATTGGATCATGATTTCCCCAGGCTTCAATGTAAAAAATCCAAAAATATTTGAAACCACCACCCAGATAAATGCTGAGAACACCTTCATAGTCATACCCAGTAATTCCTTCTTAGATCACGAACCAGTACACCCCCCCAAACCACTACCAGCTGGAACCCCAAAGTCATCCAATTTTGGAAGATGAATGTCCTTCTCAAAACACGTAACTTGTTTCAGCTTCCAGCCAGGAATATTCAGAAAAAAAAACACAACATGTTTTAATTATGGCACATGATGATGAAACCAAACTTCAAATTCTGTTTGAAAATCAACCCTTCAACCCCAATCATCACCTTCAGGTTTGATGTCACCTCCAAAAAAAACAGGAACAACAAACACCTTCCTATATAGTTGGTGGTTTTTCACCAACCCATCTGAAAAATATGCGCAAGTCAAATTGGATCATCTTCCCCAAATTTCGGGATGAAAATTCCAAAAATATTTTAGAGTTAGCCACCACCAACCTTCAGTCAAGCCAATCCTTTGCTTGGACGTCTGAAGATCAAAGGTATGGGCGCTACCATTTAGCTTCACCAAGCCACAAAATGGCTGCGGTGCGGGGCACGTTCCGGAGAAGATTCCCAAAGTTTCGTGGTTTGAAAAAAAACATCAAAAAAAATCTTTGAGAAACCCACCACCTGGATAAAAAACCTTGTATATATATATATATACAATATGTACCTGGAACCCAAATGACCTTTGTTTTGATCGACAAGGGCCTTGTTTTTTGGGGTTGACCTTCAAAAATAGAGGTTAGTTGGGTTCTAGGTACATATACATATGGGTTGTATTGATCTCTCTCTCATTTTGAGATATAGATATACACTCCCCTTCCAGCCTTTGATGGAATCTTCTATCAGCCACCATCTCCGACCGTTTTTTTGGGGGGGACAGCTGGCATTTTATGTAGAAATCAATTCGACCCTTTGTATCTTGAATCATGTACACACCCGAAATCTAACAAAGATACCCAAAAATGATGGTTCTTTTAATTGTATCTCCTTTCAAATATGGCTATTTTGGGTATCCATGTAAGTTTTCGGGGGTGTAATCACTCTGAAACTATAGACTCTTGTCCAATTCCTTCAAATTTCCTCAGCCACTAAGTCTCTTCCAAACAAAAAAAACAAACATCCAAACAAAAACATACTTCCATAACTCCTGTATCTTGGATTTGCTTGTTCAATGCTCAGAAAAAGTTTCAAAAATATCATCCGGTCCCAAATGGTGGTGAAAAATGGTGATGCATCCCCATGGGATTCCAATCCGTAAAAAATCAACTAAAAAACAAATAAAGAAATCCAAGTTATGCATCTGCATTCTGCCTCGTTCTTTCTGAAGAAGTTCTTGGCCGCAGTTTGTTGCCGCGACCTTCCCAGAGAAAAAAACGAAGAATCTCCACTGGACCAAGAATCAAAGGCTATAAATTCTGTTGAAGATGATAAGTTTTTTTGGAAAATCACGATATATCTTGACTTTGTTTGGCATTTTTTAGATTTGTGAGAGTATGCAGGATTACAACTATTAATGCTAAATATTAGAAAATGTAATAAATAATAATTCAAATAATAATAGTCTGTCCAAAAGAAAAAAACACAGTAATGATAATAACAAGAATAACAATAACAATAGTATTGATAGTATTTCACCAAAACTAGGAAGAAGAAAAACAATAAATTCAGAACAATCGCAAGAAAATATTCATTTCATATGTATGGATATAAATATATATATATATAGAGATATATAAAGCCTTCCTTTTAATTAGATCAAAAAAAAGTGTAACCCGAAAAATACAGCACCTAGGCACCTAGTGAACCTGAGAGCTTGGGATATCCACGTAACCAACGAAGTAACGAAATTCTTATGTGGAATGACATTCCCAGGGTTTGCGGTAATCACCTGAAACAACCCTAAAAAATAGGAAAGACCCTACATCACCAAGGGACAATACCTGTCAATCTTTAGGGTTGATTTTCTTTGATAGGGGATAATGTTGTTGAATCATCCCTTACCAAGGCCTTCTGTATTTCTTGGGGGAAACGTGGCATTGAGGGGGTAGATTTCCATGATGTTGAGGATACAGGTACCCCAGCCCCACCAACCCATTTGAGTTGCCACCACCCAGTTGCCACCAGGATCCATGGGACAAAGGGTATTAATTTACCCACATTCGAAATGCTTGATTTTTATGATACTTCAGTAGCTAAATATAGATCGATCCTATGGGTTATAGATGGATCCTATGGATTACTGATGGATCCTATGGGTTATGCGTCTTGGGGCTGATATCAACCTATCAGGAACAGCGTGGTCAGCAGCGGATCGAATCTTCGGAAGCTCATTTTACGTGGCCAGTGCGGGATGGTCAAATTTCACCCTGTTTTAAACTAATAATTTCGTTACGGTCTCGCAGGAAGAAATCTGACCGCCCAAAAAAACAACAAGTGACCATTGAAGGATTCTTGGGGGAAAGGGTGTCACATCTTGTGATATTCAACAAGCATAACTTTTATCCTGCCAGTATAGTTGCTTTAAAACGGGATTCCTAGTTTATGGTTTATGAAATAATCCCCACAAAACTGGGTAAAAATGGCATCCCCAACCTGTACCCTAAACAACCAGGGAGTATTTCGTCCCCCAGATACAGCTTTAATAAGCAGGGTCAACTGGTCACTGTTCAAGTAGTAACGCTTGTTTCGGGCTTAGAAAAACAAATCTGGTCTGAAAAAAAAACATGTCCTGAATGCAAATGGGTGAAATTTCCTTCCAAAAATCTGAATTCAAGTTAAAACATGTTGCTGGGCAACATGTGTCCTGTGGATATTCCCTTGAAATCAAACCTACCAGATTTCGGGGTGATGTGTAGTCGTCACAGCATTTTTGGACCAGGGCCCCTGGCTGTTTGCCAGCTTCACTTTTGATTTGATTCAGTTGAGCGGGCGATCTGATGTACCTCGCAACGCGGGCGTTGCATCGTTGGTTTCTTTTGGATCAAGTTAGTGACTGGAAAGTAAACTTACAAGATAGGTGGTGGGTTCAACACGCCACTTGAAAATCTATCTAACAACAGGGGAACCACCAAGCCAGATTACAATGCGGCATGACAGCAAAAAACTTGCTGAGCTTGGTGATTTGGGTGACCCGTGTTTTTCGGGTGTTTTCTCAAAAGTTGGTAGTTTCTTGCATCATTCAAACCTAGGCAAAACTTAGGTCCCAAACGCTAAAGGTTGAGCATTTTTGGTGAGGTATATGGGAAAAAACACACACACAAAACTTAAAGGGGCTGGCTAAGGGGATATTATGGGACGGAAAAACCCAAGATTTGACAAGGTAAAAATAAAACACCAAGCCCACCCCTGCCATGACGATCCAAGGGTGAATGCTGGTGTTCTTTTTCAGAAAGATCCCTGATGGCACAAAAAGACTTCCTACCCAGTGGGTTGATTCACAAGAAAGGGCCAATTTCAAATTGTGTAAATGAAAACAGGGTAGGTCAACTGATGAATGTATACTGTAGGAGTCTATATTATAAAGGATGAACATGAACTGAGATACCAAGATCGACCTAGCTCACGCTGTGCAAGAAAAACAGAGTCACCAAGGTCACCACATTGGAATGATCCATCCAAGTGATGAAGGGAAAGAACTGACTTCATATATTTCTCCCTCCCTGAAACTAAGAGCAAAAAGTACTTGAAATTTTGGTGGGAACGGTTGTAAAGTTGATTTCTCGTCGGTCGAAAGCTTCGGGAGGCAGTTGCTTTCTACACAAAATAGCCACACCTTCCACCCCAAAGCGGCCCGCAAAAAAATCACCTGGAACAGCTACCAAATCACCCAACGTTTTGGGGGCCATTTGAAAAACATTGAAAAACGCCAAGCATGTTTGAGGGGGGGGAACGTAACACCCCCACCCCCCGTTTTCTCCCAGTGCTCCCCGTGATCTTCACCGAAAAACACCTCCATCCAGCCCATCCGAACCCCGGGTCACTCAGTGACGGAACGCATGGGTTTCTTTTCAGGCGTCGTTTGAGCTGCTTTCATCGCCTGTTTGGTTGGCCAATGTCATTTGTTGTTTTTCGCGAAGGTTGCGGGCAGCAAAATTTGAACAACTACTTATTATATTAAGTATCCTTACCAAAAAAATCTCATGTTTTGAAATGAGGTTTCATTTCATTGCCAAGGAACTATGTATTGTGTATATACATTCTTGCGGAAAACAACTTCACCTAGTTGCAACCCGCCAGAGTGTATGTATTTTAGTTGAGCTACTTTTACTGATATGTTTACTTCGCCCCCAAAAAAAAACAGGGACGACCTTTTTTTTCCACCGCGCAACCCACCCTGACTTGATTTCGCCGTAGGAAAATAACCCAAGAACTTCCCCACTTGAGATCCTGACAATAACCATCGACACGCCTGGCTTTAATCCGTGGAAAGGCCATTGATGGAAGAAATCCTGCTAACCACCTGGGATGTATAATAAGAACCCATGTAAATAATGGGATAAACTACCTATCAACTGGTGCAGGATTTCTGAACCATCAACAGTATGGGGGATTTACATAACATTGTTGGCCGAAAAGAGCCATGCCACATACGCCAATTCTCATAGGTATGAAAGTATTGAAATGGATGGCAACATCTCTCAAATAAGATTCAGAACCAGCTCCTTAGCGCTCCTTAGCTCTACATTGTGGAGGTGGAGTTCTTTTGGATTCCTGGACCCATGGGGGATCTAAGGGGACCCCCGTGAAGAAATAGCCGGCCATATTTGAGGGATTACTAACAACCATTGTCCGGGGGGGTGGCATTGGGGGGGGGTCCCTTTAGATTCCCATGATACACTCCGGCACTCTACTTTGGGGTGATCTTTCCTATTGAAAAAAAAAACGAGACTCTTTCCATGCAGTTGAATGAGAAAAAACACCGCTTTTCTTATATAAACCCTCAATCACTCCAAATAAAAAAAGAAGATGAGCAGTGGAGAACCATAAAATCCTGCTTGGATAGGAAAAGGACGCTTACAATGGCTTGTTGTAGCCAATGTATACAACTGGGTAATTTTCCCTCCCCCTATAATTAGACCCTAAACGACCCCCGGCATAACACTGATCACTGGATGACTGCTCAAATGTCCCAAAAAAAAAGACTGTTATGAAGCTTGCTATATCAACCCGTTACTGATCTCTTAATTTAAGATCCCACCCACATACCCCTGGAAGATACCCCGGATGTTTCACCAACAGTTTATGAAGGAATTTCTTTCTTTGTGGGGGTTTGGGAGGTTTAGGGTATCTTCCCAGGGTATGTGGGCAAAATCATTGACTTTTTTCTTGAGCGATCCCCAATATATGTTTCTTTTTGGAACACAACCAAAACTCATGAAACAAAAATCTGTAACGACAAGTCCCGAGAAACAAATTCAAGGTGTGCACCCAAACGTGATATCTACCATATATGGAAAAACAATAATAATAATAATAATAATAATAATAATAATAATAATAATACGTTCCCCCTTTAGGGACTTTTTCCCTTTTTCAGTTTCTAGTTGTGGTTCCTTCAAAAATCGATTTCAAGAGAATTTTTACAGATCTTTATTTGGCATAGTTTTATATCCCCTATAGTTTCGCCGAAAATTTTTGTTTCGCCTCAAAGTTTCACCTCCCAACAAAAACCGACAGTTGGTGGTTTTTTTCGCCAGGGAATCTTCCCCAAGTTTCGGGGTGAAAATTCCAAAAATATTTGAGTTGCCACCAGCTAGAGTTGATAGTATTCTTCCTAAAAACCAACATTTTTTGACCCCCAAAAATGGAGGTGGATGGGAAGATGATTCACCTCCCAAAAATAACTGCCTGGAGGATGGGGCAACACTTCAATTGATGGTTTCGTGCTTCCACCTCTTTTGGGAAGTTTTTGAGCCGAAAGGTGGATGGAGTTTTCATGAAGAAGCGGATGAGGATTCAACAGCTGCCGGAGGCGGAAGAGATTTCTGCATGTAACTCGTGGTTTTCTTGGGGTTACAACCCCGTACAACAACCACACAAGAAGAGGTTTTGAAAATGGAAAATCAGGTTCGATATTGAAAACCCTAAGGATCCAGGGATATCCTAAGAATCGGGATATCCCCCTCAAATCCTCTTCTGGCGAGGGGTGTGGATTCTTAGTAAGAAAAGGAAAAAAGCAACAAAAACTTGCAGAGCTCTCTGAATTTTTTGCTGTTTTTTCCAGCTGGGTGAATCCAAAACTCCGAAAACTTGAGAGAAGTCATCCTGAAAAGGAGGCCAGTCATTTTTCACGCTACTAGTATGTCAGTTCCCTTAGGGGTCATTATATTACCAACCCAAACATTACACTATTGATTATTGTAAGAGAAATCCTTCAAAATGTTCCCATACATTTGCATCAAGTTTGATCCCCCCAAAATGGATAACTCAATGACCCCTGTCCCTATGAGGTTTATCTTAAGTCGTGTCTCAGCCTTTTCTCGAGTCAAGATGGGAAGAGTCTGAATCATCAGATCTCCTTGCTGTTTCGCAGGGAGTCACGGGGAAAACCGCTGTGCAAAAGAGATCGGCCCTCTTTACCAACCGATCTGTGAAAACAAAACTTCGTTGAGAGGTGGTTTGGGAGGGGCATTCTTGATCCTGCCAAGAGAAAAAGATCCAACACAAAAAAAAACATCTACAGAAACCAGCAACAAACTTGTAGTCACAAAATGTTTTTTCTTTTCAACAATTCTATTTTCCTTTCTGTTTCCTGAACCTCCACATTTAGAAGGCAACAAATGTCACCCCGTTAAACAGCCCTTTCTTTCGAGGGGCACTCTCATCTTCAACCGTCAACCTAAGCATCTAAGCTTGCATAGTGGCAGGGCTCTTTTTGCCCGTTCCCAGCAAGCTGGTGACTTTCCTCAGCTCAAGAGTGTTGATTGGCTTTAGTATCAAGGTGGAAAGCGCAAAAAGTCAAGTTTTTGCCTACTGACCGTTGATTCAGAGATGTCACAGAGGTTTCTTTCACCATTCAAATCTTTGGGGAAAACGCAGGTCCCGCTGTTTCGGGGAAAAACAAAACCAGACATTTTTTGGAGGCTGACAGGTTCATGAATTTGAGAAATGACTGATGTTTTGGGGTCCCTAAGATGTATGAAAAGAAAATCTGATCATCATCATGGAATCATGGTCATATATGAATTTGATGGAAAACCGGTAGAATCCATCTATTATTCATAAGACTCCGATTTGAATCAACTGATGTACCTACCCTTTAAAGGTACCAAAATGGTACCTTTCCAGGTTCAACCTTGATCGTTGGAGGGCACGGACTTAACCTTTGAAAGGATCGGGTCACGTCTTCAGCCTGTCTCAAAAAAGGGTCCCCAAAAATTGGCACCAGCAGAATTGCCAGGATTGAGTCACTTGGATGTCCCGGGACGGAAGTTAGGATCAATGGTTAGGATCACTGGGTTATTTCACCCCAAGGAATACCTCAATTTATAAGTAGGTGAAATAACCCATTGATCCGATCACCATTGATCCTAACAAACCGTCCCGGGACATCCAAGCAAAGGATATTCTTGTGGGTATGGCTTACTAGCAGCCAAACCTTCAAGCCATTTTAGCGAGGCTGCGAGACTGTAACGAAGCCTCATGTTTCCCAGGACGTTTTTACACAACGCTTTGAAGAGGTGAGAAAATCTCCGATCTTGTAGAACTCAACGACTGACAAGTTGATGAAATTTTCAACTAAATGAGTGGTCCTTGTGAAAATCATCTACAGCCAACTTGTAGCCTCAGCGTCAGCCAACTTCCCCTCAAAATTATTCGGGTGTGAAAGACCTTGGCCAAAATTCGCTACTGGTGAAAGTATACAGCATGGTGTATTTTTTTCTTATTGTAAAAATGGCAATCGGAAATAAACTTTAAAAAACATGTTTTAAACTAATCCATGAATCCAGGAATAGCCTGGACTTGGAGTAGGCATTCAGAAAAACCAATGAACCAAGTCGTGATACCTTACCCTTACCTGAAACTAATGGCAAACTACCCATCAGCCCAGATTTTGTTCACATCGCATCCGAAAATGAAATGATGATCTCTAAACACCGGAGCTTTTGCAGCTGCCAACTCTTTGTTCCAGAGATCTTACAATGGACCCACTGGTGCGGTTGCAGGTAACTACAATCCCAAATACACCCTCTACATTTTTCACACGAGTTGCGTTTCGTGGTTAGAAACTGCTTAGCCCCTTTTGGTTGTCATGTACTAGATTCTTCCCATATAAAGCAGTGGTCATTGTATGACACCAACCCAATCAATCACACTATCAAGGAGAAATCCCTCAAATTTCGAAATTTACACTATATTAATGCATTGTTTGATCCTCCCCAAAATGGGCCCCCATGTAATGATCCCTTTGTAAAGCCACTGTAGGCATTCCCAAAAAAATCCCCTGTCGCCTACGGCGATCCAAGATTCTCCTCAAAATCGTTCACAACTTGATCGGCGTTCCATTCTTCTACGATCAAACAAATGGTGCGCATCACCTGCAAATAGAGCCTCGAGCCGGACCCCAAATCCCCCAGCTACCCCCAAATCCCGTTTAAAGGATGCGAATGTGAACCTAGATGCAACCCTGAAATAGCCCGGGGTCCAAAAAACTCCCGAAACCAAATACCAAAATACCGAACTTCGGAGGCCGAAAACTCGGTTCGTGAGGTCTCAAAATCACTGTACCTAGTTGGTGGTTGAGTTTCAACCCATCTGAAAAATATGCTCCTCAAATTGGTTCATCTTCCCCAAGGATCAGGGTGAAAATTCCAAAAATAGTTGAAACTACCACCTAGACCATACATTTGCTCATTTGACCAAATGGATACAATCACCCGGATCCGACGATCAAAGACGGCCTCAAGGTACTCTTTCCATGGATGTTTTCAGCGACGCGAGGATCATAACGATCTCGGATGCCGGGCCATTCCTGCATCGCTGCTTGCAATGACGGGTCAACCCTTGAAAAAAAACCTAAGGTACCCCCTTCGGAAAGAAGGATTTAATAAGGCCTTAGTAAGGGAAATCAATGGTTAATAGGCATTTTCATTTCATCGTATTGATGTTTCAGTCATTTGGAGATATACACCAGCAAAACTAACGGCTGGAACCCAAGAATTAGTGATTTGGGTCGATATGTTTTTTCTTTTTCTCCCTGTTCCAAGGCATTTGCAGGTTCCATCTGAAAATTTCTGGTGGAGAAATATCAGAAGGTAGTCATTTTGTTGTTTTGAGCGGCCAAATTGCTTGAATTAAGTTGTTTTCTAGTTGGTGGTTGAACCAACCCATCCGAAAAATATGCTCGTCAAATTGGATCATCTCCCCAGCGATCCGGGGTGAACATAAAAAATCTTTGAAACCACCACCTAGTTTTGCTCGTGTTTTTTTTTCCGACTCCTTTTCTCATCTTCGCGGATGTGACAAATTGAATTGAGCAACCATGAACCTCAGCCCTAGTAAACCTGTGTTCATCACCCCCTAGGGCTGATTTTTCTAAACAGATTGGGATTGAATTTATCCTAAGTATATATCCAATAGGATTGGGAGACAAAAATGCGTTGCAAAAGTAGATTCGCCACCAGTTTTTGCAGATTGATTTAAAGAGATACTTTACGCACCGATCCCCTGTGAACAGCAACAAACTATCTACTTAGGGTGCTTACAATATTTTTATTGGTCTTTGCGACTGAATCATGCCAAGTTGTGCCCGGTCCGAAACAAAAAACAAGGAAAAGTTGCATTTTGAAGGCTGCTGTGTTTGTAGCCATGTCTACAAAAAGGGGTAACATATTGATCTTAGCCACAACTGAGGGTGGTGGTTGAACCACACCTACGAGGGACTTACACCAAAAAAACCAAGAAAATGCAATGTAGTTCCCATAAGATCCAATAAACATGGGTATATTTACCTACATTTTGTTGATTTGTCTGGTAAATAAGTTGGCAACAATACCAGCCCCATGAATCCTATGTGCTTGGGGTTTTAAACATACACCCCAACCATAGGCCGAAACGTGTCTCGGGACCCCGTCCTTCTTGGGACACATCTTGTAAATCTGACCCACCGCTGCTATCAGACCGAACCTGGTGATCCAGGTTTTTCGGAGGGTTTGTCCGTTGGAGGTTGGTTGAACCGCCCAGTTGGAGCATGTGCGCGTTTGTCAAAATGGCTTTCTTGAAACCCTAAGGATCCGGGTGAAACATTTTACCAACAAAAATGAAACCACGAAACCTAGATTGCTTTTGAGGACCTTTTTGGTAGTCCCCAGAAATTACTCCCCCAAAAAGTCCCTAACCATGAGGATTGCTGGAAAATTCCAACCATTTGAGTCGATGTATCTCCCATTGAAGATGATGATTTTCCATTGTCATCTTAGTTTTCTGCGGGGGATTTGCCCAAGCGCTTTAGTGATCCCGTTACTTTAGAACATCATTGGCAAATTCGGACAAAAATGGAACGTCATTTTATGGTGGTGTCTTTCCCTACGAAAAAAACTCTAGGTACCAGCCAGTAGAGTCCAAAAGAAATAATCACAGATCATCCGTTTTTTTGGTTGACACATATTTCAAAAGGATGACTGCCATGGATAGGCTACCAATCCCCATTGGTTAGCAAGGTTTCCGAACCATAGGAACTGCCTACAACCTACTGCCAGTTCGACCGCCACCGGAACATTTTTGTTGGCCCCAAATTGGCGAGAGTCAAACAGTCCTACAATACTATAGGGAAAAATTCCATACGTTTACGTTTGTATTCTTTCATTTCCCCCCAAAATTGGGTATATCAGTCTATCATTTCATTATCTGTCAAATTTGCAAAATCGGGACCTTCTTTAGATCCAAAATTCACTTCAAGTCTTGGTCTCTTGACAAGGCAAAAAATCCTCGTTTCGAGACGATATTCCGCTGGTAACACTAACCAATTGCTGGAACAATCCCTAGACATCCAGTTATACGGTTGATGCCTGAAATCCTGCACCAGTTGAGGTTGGCAGTTTGTCTTATTATTTACAAGGTTTTATACATCCCAGGTGGTTGTTTGGGATTTCTTGCATCAACAGTACCTCTTGAGGTTCGGTGTTTCATCGGTATGTTGTTGGGGGGGTCCAAGTACCGAACCTCAGCAGGTGGTGTTTGGATGTCTAGGGATCCAAACATTCCCACCATTTGCAAATGTACAGAGAAGAATCTCCATTGAAAAAGAAACGGATTCCCGCGATGATAAAATTTACCAGCCAGTGATTCATTTCAGTTTGCCAGAAGGCCAAGATGCATAGTGTTCACAATCAACAAAATAAATTGCCAGCAAAGTGATATTTAGTTCCGTTGCTGCTTTTGTCCGCGATGAACAATTGGAAACGATAAACAAAAGCAGCACCAAAAAATCACCCGAGCGCTACTGTGGATGGAAGAAATTCTGCACCACCTGGGATGTATAAAAGCCTGATAAATAATGGGATAAACTACCAACCTCAACTGGTTGGTGAACGCCGGATTTCTGAACCATCAGCAGTATCGCCAAAAAAATCACCCATCTTCTTTTAAGCCATCCAAAAACAACAACCTCCTACCCCCCGGCCACTCATCCAATCCGGTCCGATCCGTCGAGCAGGGGCTCAAAAAAAAATACGGAGCATCAAAAAAAATATTTTCGGGTTCAACAAAAATTAAAAAGGATCAAAAAAAATGAATGAATTTGCTTTGTACAGTAAATTACAGGCCATGAGGTTTGTTCATTCACAAGCAGCAATGCGATGCTGTGCGGTATCAAACACAAATGAAATTTAATTTGTTTTGAGTCTGTTCGGCCTTTAGAAGAGACGGATGGGAACGCCGTAACGGCTTCCAAATGCCATCACGTCTTCGATGGCTTGGGTGAGATCATCGGGGTTGGTATATGGACTCGTCAGGTCATTTCCTGCCCACACCAGAGTGACCGAAGACTATTTGCACTCTTGGAACCAAATCTCCTTGAGCAGCGATAAAAAGTTGCGCTCCCGCCACCCGTGGGTGAAACTTGCACCGCCCCGTACGGCTACATGCAAGTTGTCGTATCCGCGGGCCCGCAGCGACTCTTTGGCCGCTGCTCCGTCATCGCACTCCTGCAGCGAAGCATTGCGGTACATACAAGAAACTCAAACAAGATACATTTTTGCAGGCTTGACTTAGATTTTCAAACGCTTCTCGCACCTGTCGTGCGTCAAAGCCCAAAAGGCACGAGTCTGTCAGGAGCAAGTCGCTTCCTGACGCAAGGCAACATGATACTACGATTTCTGCCCTAATGGCATGATGTTATGTTGAGTAAGAAACAGCTTCTGACTGCTCTCTCTCCACAACGCCGCGCCTTCAAGGACTCCTGCCTCGTGGAGAGCTGCAACCACCCGCGGAACCACGGAGGGTGAAACATGTAGCCCATCCACATAGTACCTCTGCTGCACATGGATTCTGGGCGAACATTCTTGTTTAAGGCAATTGAACAATTGCATTGATTGAGTTTGTTCAATGGAACTTATTATTGGGCACTGGGACGCACGGTCCGCACACTCGTGAAACATCTGCGCAGCAACCTGCCAAATCGCGACGCTTGTGAGATGCTATATTTCTGTTTAGCTGTCTTCGTATCAGTAGATGTATGGCAGCTTTGCCCCAAACAGTGGACAAACGATGCTCTGAACCAACTCGCTGTGTAACGTGCGCAGCCTCCACGCTGCAGTTGAAATGGGATGCCACGGCGGAATGCATTTCGCCAACCTGGGGGCGTGAAGAAGGGCCCAAAGACACAGAATTTGACAGGACTGTCTGATGCTGGTCCGCCAACGAGGAAACCCATGAAAGAGGCTTCTCTGGAGGTGACACTGACATAGATGGCAGCAAAGGTGTTGGGGCATAAGGCTTCTTCAGGAAAGGACGCTGTGGAAACAGAAAGTGATCGTGCAAAGACCAGCCTTGACGATGGTTATATTGGCACGAAAAGCAGAACGCACAACAGGAGAATCTATGTCGAAGACAGGCATGTCAGAGCGATTGAGCATATCTGCACTAGAACACAAGCGTACAAACTGTGATTCCAAAGCACCACAGTCGACCTCGACCATAGAAAATCCATCAACGACACGTGTCTGGCATTCAGTCAGAAAGGCATCCCCCGCGCCCAAAACAAACCAAAAGGCCAAAAGCCAAAAGGCCAAAAGCCACCTAGCCAAAAACGAAAAAGCCAAAAGCCAAAAAGCCAAAAGCCGAAAAGCCAAGAGCCACAAAGGCAAAAGACCGAAAAGCCAAAAAGCTAAAAGCCAAAAAGCCAAAAGCCAAAGCCGAAAATCCTTCCTTCCTTCCTTCCTCGTCCCTGCCTTCCTCTTGTTTTATTTTTTTTGATGCTCGGAAAATTTCCTTTTGATCCTCAGATTTTTTTTTGATACCTATCCCCGATCCGTCCCCCTGCTCATGCGCCCAACAGCCCCAACCCCAACCACTTCCTCCAAGACACATCTGCGTCAAGGCTGTCAGGATGAATTGCATTCTTAAGACTTCCTTATCCAAGCTCAGTCCTCCACTCCTTGACGATGGGATGGGGATGGTCATATTTGGAGGCTTTAATAGCCGGCCTTGTTAAGGGAAAGCAATGGTTAATCATAAGGCCTTATTTCTGGGGGGGCTATGTTAGGTGGGGGTAGGTTGACCAGTCATAGAAAGGGATCCGTTCCAAACGAATCAATTCTCTTAGGGATTTGTTTTGTTGCTTTGACTGCTAGATGTATAAATCTTGGGAAAAATTAGGAAAAAAAGTACATGAATACCGGGGAGAAAAAAATATTTTTTCTTGTTCTTGGTGAGGTTTTACTTTGGGGGGGTACTAGTTACGAATCTTCACAAAACTGTGGTGCCCCTGATTAAAAAATAGATTTTGAAATCTGTGGGGAAGAATGGATGACTTGTAAGGGAATACCTTCACATGCTGAAGGGATGCTGCTTGCATCCACTTAAACCTCCAGGGACCCACGGTCTTAGACTCCACTTAACTTAGACTAGTAGATCAGCATCAAATGACTCACTTAGATCTACTTTCGAAATTATTTCATTGGAACATATCTTTGATATGGCCACCTCCCTGTAACAGTGACCACCAGGATTATTACATGTTTAGTAGGGGATTCCTATTAACCTTCACTTTCCGCTGTTACAGGGAGGGGGCCATACCAAAAGCATATCCAACAAATGATGTTTTCAAACATTCCAGTTGCTTTACCAAATTTTGTCCATCAACAGGACCCGAACACAAAAAACACTTTCGGGGTACTGCTTCACCAAGAACTTATTTGCCCACCAAGACTCAAACAATCTCAAATTACACCCCCGGAAAATTAACGGCTAGAACCTGAAAATCACCCATTTGCAAAGGAACATCATCTTCCAAACCTTCATGAATTTGGATTCCATGTTGGCGTTCAGAGGTGTATGCTGAACTTCTCCAAAACTTTGATTTTAGAATCTCAACTTGCCCCCACCCTTTGATTGTCAGACAAATGTTCTTCCTCTTCGACCTTTGTGGGAAATTTTTCACAAAGGTTGGACTTGTCAGGTAAATTTTGTGACAAAAACAGGTGATATGAAATTGAAGGATCGACATGAATTCTCAACGTTTTGTTGGGCCCTTTTCTTTGGTTGGCTCAATTCGCAGCCAAATCCTTCAAAGTATTTTGGTCTTTTGAGATCTAAAAAATCGGGCCGAACGATTCCTTTATGAACGACACTCATCCAGCTATTAGAAAAGTAGGATCAAGTGGCATCTATGCTTCATGATGCAAATCGTTGATTGGGGAAACCATCCACTTTGGTGGGTGCCCATACCATCTCATCATCCCTGGATTCTACCACCAGAATAAACCTATAAGCTTTTTTTGTTGCTTCTAAAAAAATCTTCGGTTTTTTTGTGGCAATGAATTTTGGATCATATTTCGCCCAACCTTTGAAAAATGGAACACATTTTCCCTACTCGTGAATTTTTGACCCCACTCGTTGTGTTTTTATTGCCAGAAAAAGCCAGTTTCTCAACCTGTGTTTAGTAGTGATCGGCCCTGTTTCCAGGTGACCAACCCCAGGGAAATTAACATGGAATCCAAATTCATGAAGGTTTGGAAGATGTTTTTCCATTCAAACAGCAGATTTTTAGGTTCCAGGCGTTAATTTTCCAGGTTCTAATGAGCCAAAGCCACTCTTTCAAAGCATTGACGCAGCACTCCAAATATTCATCCATGTTGGCGGACATCACCTGTTGGTCAGATTCATCACAAAAACTCTCCCATAAAAATATCCCCTTTATCGCTGTGTGAGGCTGCTTTTTCGCGTTTATGTATGCCTCGTAAAAGGCCTACCTCTTTAAAAAAAAGACTCCACATCATTTGGGTTGGAAATTGGATTGGACTTTGGGGGGGATTTAATTTTTTGGGCGCCCAAAAATGCGTCTCTTCTTTTTGTTCAGCCCATGTTGCCATTGTTGTTTCGCCAATTCCCAAATTCCTTTAAAAAAATGTGCCCATTTTCTGACCCTGCTGATTTGTTGTGGGCAGTTAATGCGGGGTGGAGAGTTGGTAGTTCATATGTACTTCATCCCAGTACAACCTGGTACCCTAAACAAGCAGTTTTAAATGGATGGAGGTGGTGAAACAACAATTTCTTATGTAATGATTTGGTTCATCATTCAATTGAAACAACCATTTATAAACAGATGTTTCAGGTTCCAGGAATGTCTTGACCATCCCAACTGGTCAAGATGAATTCTCCGTGAACAAAATCGCTAGAAGGTGTGTGCCAACAGCAAAAAAAACATGATCATCGAACTGCCACCCTGTGGAATGATGAATCTAAAAGTCATCCTCCAAGTGTCAAAAACGTCCAACAAACCCTCCCCCTTCCCATTAAAACCCGCAGAAAGTGAAGGTTTACAGGGATACCCCAACCTAAAAAATGTACTAATCTTGATAATCCAATGAAATCCAGTGGTAACTCCCATCCCTGTCCACAAAACCTATGAAATCTCAAGTAACTCCTAAACTCGCGGAGACTCGACACTCGACAAGTCCACAAGAATCAAAAACTACCCTTTGGTAAACTAACATGGCAATAGAAATTGGACCATTTGAAGATGTATTCCCTATTGAAGATGCTGATTATTTTCCATTGCCATGTTAGTTTACCGGAGTGTACTGCGCTAATCGCCTCAAAGTCTTGGCAATACATCCACCACCACCTCGGCAGTGAACCAACCAACAACCATACCGGGACCTATACCAACATAGCCATCCCAAGAAAGGAAGCCCGAAGCCAAACATGTCCCCTCCCTGAGAACTCTATATATACCAGGGTCGATCAACTCCATATTTATTCTGATCCCACCTTTGAGGGGAATTCTTGAAATGGGTATATAAACCCCTACTATCTGGTTGATGTGTCTATACCTACCATAGGAAAACAATAGGAGTTTAGACCAGCGATCGCTCGAATCATCTCGATGTGAAACGTGTCCCTGACACTGGTGGTGGGATCAAATAGGAGTTTAGACCAGAGCACATATAACATGATACCCTCCTGTTGTTGGTGCTTGGAAAGATGAGTTTCAGACATTCCCTTTGGGTCAAATTATGGACTTCTTGGTAAAGAAGCCAATCCTCCAAAAACCCATTGGAGCCATTGGTGAAACTGGAAAGAAAAATATGTAAACCTTCCACCAAACAGTTGATATTCCCCAAAAAAAACTCACATTTTGAAGCCAAGAATGGAGGTGTAGATCTTCCAAGATGATTCTCCTTTGCAGAGGGGTGATTTTCAGGTTCCAGCCGTTAGTTTTTGGGGGGAGTCGTCTGAATTGCAAGCCATGGTTTTGTTCTCCTCAAGCATTATTTAGAGAACCAAACACTTCCTTTTTACAAAGCATCATTAGACCCCCAAGCCTTTCCCAAACTCAACCGAATCCCAAAACAACACAACACCATAACTAATTCTGGCCTAAATTATGATATTTCACACCCACCTACATTTTTTCTCCAACAAAATCAGCACCCGGGATTTTTCCCTGCAGTCCCTTAAACCACCACCACCAACAAAAAAAAATAGCTACCCTTTGTTTGGGGAGGTTGGGGTTCGGGTTGCGTTGCCCCTAACCAAAAACCTCGGTAACGACGTTACCGTTCGATTTGGATCAATCCCAAGGCACATCTTGAAGCCTAAAGATTTGGATCCCATGCTTCCCCAATCAAAAACGCCCAGTTCCAATTTGCCAGATTCATTTCGCCAGAAGTAGGCATTATCCACCTGACAAGGAATTGGACACCGAAAGGAATGAAGGTATATAGCTTTTCGGGTTAAGGGTTTAGGGTATCTTTTAGGGTTTAGGGTATCCACCTGACAATTGGACACCAAAAAGAAAGGAAGGTTAAGGTATTATATGTACATTTTTGGTGTTTAGGGTATCTTTTAAGGTATATACTGTATATTTTTGGGGTGGTTAGGGTTTAGGGTATCCTTTGTTGGGGGGAAGGATGGAGAGAAACCCAACAATCAACCAAAAAACGGTTTTTTTGGGGAGTTTTGGGGGGAAACAAAAAAACATCAGGGGACATCACGTTCGAGATGAATTTGGCGAATCTGCACATCGGGGTCGAGGCGGTTGAAAGCTTAGGTAAATGAAGGTAAACGATGAAGCGATGAAGCGATTTCAGAAATCCTTGCATCACAAATAGTAAGCCACCTTGGCTCGGATTATTGCACACCTGAAATTTTACACCAGAATGTTGGTTGAATGATGATCCTTTTGCAGCCACAAACACTTATGCATCTTGTCACGAGCAAAACGAGTCATTCTTATGTCTCAGGGCTCGCCAATCAATGAGTAGATCCCCGCAAAAAACACTAAGGGCTGCAGCCCATGAAAGATGGGAAGGGGCCCGCTGGAAGAGGAGATCGATCCCTTGTGGGAAGCATCATCAGCATCATTTTCAGGTGAACCAGCCATTCATTGTTGGGATTTAAACACCAAAAATGCCATCCAAAAATCAGTTGCGGAAAAACATGACCTTGTGGGCCAATCATTTTGTTGTGTGAAACCACCACTTGTTTTTTTCCAAGCGAAAGATATTTATATTTCCATAGCTGGAAGTTCAGTGTCCAATCTTTGAAGGCAAAGAAAATACATCTCTTATCTTCCCTTTCAATTATAAAGGGAATCATCTGAAGTGTTGGCTACTTGTGTTTGTTATACTTGGTAATTCCATAAGCATTCACAAGCATTCTACTTGCAACTTCATGAAAAGATATATAACATCTTTCTTTCCATTGCAACTCCATACTTTCTTTGCCGTCCAAAGAGCATTGAGATTGTTGTGGGTAAAAGCGATGTAGTCTGGATCTGCATGGCACCAGTAATTCATCTCAGCCATGTATGCATTCAACTTCATCAACGTCTGCCTCTTCATCAATTTCCGGCCCGGAAGTTTTTTGTGTAGCACTGGAGAGGTGGGGAATTTTCATATTGACTAGCCAACACTTCATCTAAAAGGGCCTAATAGGCCACACATTGTCAATCAACCATGATGCTACGTTTGTTCAAAACTGCTCATCGACCTAGGGCAAAATTGCACAGCCGCATTTTGACCCGATGTGCCTCAACTTTAGCTGAAATGCTTCAGTGCCACAAAAGGATGGGAACAAGACCTTTCCAGTATCAGCCATAAAGCTCAAGGCAGTATCGATCTTGGTCTTCAATTGATTTGGTGGTTGGCCAGAACATTCCGATTTCATGCCATAGCTTTCCTTCGGAATTGAACCGAAGTCTTCGAAATATTTCCTCAGATCAATCTGGACAACCCCCAGAACAACGGAGAGCTTCAAAATGATCCACGACAACTCGAAGTAATGTGCGAAGTTCTTTTGGTAGCGATCGTAAGGGCTGATACTGTTGATGGTTCAGAAATCCTGGACCCACTGGGGAGTAAACAGTACGTTTTAGGCTACCTCTTATTGAACTGCTTACTCCCTGGAAGTTTAACAGTTTGCCCCTGCAAATTTGCAATGCCGAAAAGGAAATTTCATCTTCCAGTCCCATCATTTTTTCAGGGGCGAGCAGCTAAACTTCGAGGGGTGTATCTCATTTTTGAAATCTCGCTTCATCGGTTTACCTTTAGCTGCAACCTCCCAGCAATGACTGACCTGCCTGGGGAACCATCATCACAAGAACCATCATGAATGGTTTTGGGATAGGCGAAAAACCTTTTTACCTTCAACTAACTAAATATAGATATACGTAGTGTACCCCCCTTGAAACTTCACATTCCATATATGGGTGTTTCCAAAAATAGGGGTACCCCCAAATCATCCATTTTAATAGGAGTTTCCATTATAAACCATCCATGTTGGGGTACCCCTATTTTCGGAAACATCCATATAGTAGGTACATGGTGCTACAAATCTAGGTGCCCACTCCCCCAAGGGTGGATTGCTTCACCAAGTTGAAGGACCATCTACTATGACTCGACGGATA
Source organism: Breviolum minutum Mf 1.05b.01 (assembly GCA_000507305.1). Lineage (NCBI taxonomy): Eukaryota > Dinophyceae > Suessiales > Symbiodiniaceae > Breviolum > Breviolum minutum. The sequence continues at coordinate 164,971 of DF239255.1, forward strand.
TATTTCTCTAATTCCTTCATATATTTCATGTATGTGGTGGGTAACCCATATCTATATGTATATATATGTACATATATGTGTGTGTGTGTATGTATATGTATATGTATATATATATATATAAATCATTATATATACGTATATAATCATGTGTATGTATATATAAATATATGTTTGCATATATACACATTGTAAATAAATAAAACATAAAAAAACATCCCACTTTTCGGAAAAGATTCCGCAAATGTGTGGAATCACCAAAAATTCCAGCTTTTCCTAAGCCTGCCATGCGTGCACCGCAATGAACCAAGGCCATGTAATACTCTTTGGGATCACCACGAAGGCACCAATCCATACCTTGAGTTGCTGTGGATCTTGGGAGGGTGTGGAAGATGTTTCGTACCTCACCCTGGGAGGGGTTGTTTAAAAATATGTATACAATATGTATATTTTATATATAATATATATATATATATGTTGTTATCTATTTCCGTTTCTTGATGTTTTTTGTGGGTTCTTTTGTTGTTATTGAAGTTGAAAAAACTACAATAATACATCCTTCAAACAATACATGTCTGTTGTATATGTATATTTGTATATTGGGATGAGAGCTTTCCCTCCCAGGATGCCAATGCTCTTCACCAGCAGGATGCGAATGCTCTTATGACTAAATTCCTTCGTCCAGTTTTGGCATCCCATCCTAAACCGACTCACTTGAAACTGGGAAGGGGGTTTTGCATCCCAAACTATATACCCTCATCTTCCAGTTCCCTCTATATTTGGAACCAAGATATATTGCCAACTGGGAGCCAAAGGTTCCAATATATATAGGGAACTGGAAGATGAGAGGCGTAACATGTATATATATATATATATACACAGGCGTAATACGTACCACGCATCCCAGTCGTTGATTTTTGGGAAGGGGTCAAGTCGACCAAATTGTTCATGGAGCTCTCCTACAATTCCCCAAAAATGTCATGGAGTTGACTATATCGCTGTCGTTTCATGTATCGACATGAAATGCTTGTCAGCGTTCAGTGTTTTATGTATATATATATTATATATATATACATGATTCCCATAAACTTCAACAAATAACATGACGACCTTTGAACCAATTTGTAAACTCACAAGGTCCTGGTAATCTTCCATTCGGGAATTTTTCCACCCCTCCCCTCGAAAGCAAAAAAAGAAGACAAGACAAATCGTTTGTGTTTTCACCTCTTCAACTGCATGTTAAAATTGGATGGACCAACATTTCGACTATCACCCAAACAAAAGGATCCGAAAGTCGAAACTCCATATCTAAGGTGGTGGTTTTTCACCAACCCATTTGAAAAATATGCGCACGTCAAATTGGATCATGAAACCCCAGGGATCGGGGTGGAAATACAAAAATATTGGAAACCACCATCTAGATATTGATCAAACTTTCCATCCAAGTGACATTTGTCGTAAGGACCTTCGATCTCAAAAGGTTGCAACTGCTCCTTCCGATGAAAAAAAAGAGATGAATTGGTAGGGCCATACGGTTGATGGAAGAAATCCGGCTAACCAGTTGGTATGGTACCTCATTATTTACAGGGTTTTTATACATCCCAGGTGGTTGTTTGGGATTTCTTCCATCAACAGTATCAAGCTAAAACGCTTATCACTAAAAAGGAGTAAGCCAAATTTCCATCAGCTTTAGTCAGTGCAGATTGATGTTTCAACCAACCCCTCCCCCGCCCAAAATGGGATATAATAGTTGCAAACTGTTGGAACATGCTTCAAAAAAAAAGGTTGGCAACTCACTATCTGGACCTCCATTTGCACGTGCTTGTGAAAGTCTTAATCTTTTGGCATAACGTCTTACGACTTGTTCAAAGGGTTTTAATCACTACCCCACGTGTCTCAAACTAAAGTACATCTCACCATATTCAACTTGCGATTCTATCATCATAACATGCTTTCACCTAAAAACATCTCTCAAGTGGATCCCTTTTTGTGTTTTTCTGCACAAAACTTTACCTTAACCCCCCACCCCCAAAAAAAGGTACTTTTCCAATATCATGTCTCATAGAAATCATCTTAGTTCAAGGATGCTTGGCCCGGCAACCAGTCAACCCTTCCAAACCTTAGGAGCTCCACGTGTGGTGCCCGCAAAATCCAAGGGTTTGGGATCTTTGAAAGCGATGCCTGGCGAAACGCGGGGTTGGGCATCAGAGATTTTTCCCTTCACGTTTACTTCCACAAAAACGAGGACGTTATGAATGGGGTGAAATGGAACCCATATAAGTAAGGTTATAAGTTATAACCCCTTCAAAGTAGGATTGTTTAAAACCCCGGTTACCCATTTATAATGCCATTTGCAGGGATTATTAGAACTTCATTTATAACTGGTGACCCATATTAAATGGCCGAAAATCCATGGGTAACACGCCCCACTGATCCTGGGTTCATCCGATGATGGCATGAAAAATCTTTTCGGAGACTGACCAAGAGTTTGCTGGGATCTTTTTTTTAAAAAGTCCCATCACCCGACGTGAATGATAGGGTTTACGCTTGAGTTGTTTTGTCAAATACCGAATGGCCTTCCATGTGGTTAATAAAACAAAATGAGAAGTCAATTTTGATGAAAGTGCCCCCAATAATATGACTTTGGTAGTCTTCTTTTCGCTTGTTTTTTTTGTCACACAAAAGGCAAAAAAAACTCCAAATTTTTCCCAATGTTCAATGTGAGGCGAATGGTATGTATCGCGCACGGTCAACAGACCTGCTGGAGGTTGATTGATTCCTACTCATCTTTCCTTGCCCCCCGGATTCCTTCGACAAGAATCCTTGACCAACCACCCATTCAGGATTATCCTCCCCAAGTTTAACATGGAACCTAAAAATGAAGGTTTCCAGAAACTGGAATCTCCTTTTTCCTTTTGGTGCCATCCATTTTTCAGGTTCCAGGGTTAAATTTTGGGAGGGAAACTGTTCCATCTGGTCAAACTGTTCCATGGTGATGTCACTTTCCGTCTTGGATTTCCACCAAGACTTGCTTCATGTTTCGGGAAGTAGCCAACTTGGATGTCCCGGGACGGAAGTTAGGATCAATGGTGATCGGATCAATGGGTTAGTTATAACCTACTTGTAAATGGGGTATATTGGGGTGATAACCATCTTACTAACCATCGATCCTACTAGTAACTTCCAACAGGACATCCAAAAACCAACTCTGGATCCAAATCGGTACCCCAACCACTCGGGCGATTTCCGTTGGAACCCAGCTACTCTCAGTGATCAAAATCCAATTGGAAGTCTCATTGCTGATGTCTCCAAAGTAATACCTGGCCAAGCTTGAGTTGAAAATAGTACCACTCCCCCCTGAAAAATCGCCGGGGTCCCTTATGATCAGGGCTTATTAACCATTGGTTCCCTCTAACGAGACCTTATTGAACCCTTATTTCTAAGAGGGGTATGTTTTGGGGGGGAGTGGTTTGACTTGGAAGAATGGCAAGTCAACCTAGGTACCCCCTCTAAGGTAACTCCCCCCCCCCCGCGAGGAATTAAGGCCTTATTTTTTTGGGCGAAAAAAAAAACATTGGTTTCCTCTAAAAAATATGGATCCAACAAAAAAAAGGCTGTGAAGGTTGGGGGTTAAATCGATCAAAATATCAAAATAATTTCTGATTCAGGTTGCTGAAAGTTGACCATTTCATTTTTATTTAGACATCATACATACCCTCCGGAAACAACATGGAGAACTGGAACTCCCTACACTTTAGAACAAGAATTCATAACTGGAAATGCCCAGCTACTATGCTTTTGTTAGATTTGGACCTGGATCCTCGCAGAAAGACAGGTGATCCGCCATCCCGAGGCCAAAAGAAAAATGGTTGAGCAACAACAACAACAACAACAACAACAACAACAACAACAACAACAACAACAACAACAACAACAACAACAATCTAACAACCTAGCAACTTACTTGAAAGTCCATTGGTAAGGTCCCATTCAATTTTTGATGGAAAAATACAACAAAAAAAACGACTATATAAACAGCAGTTACAACCTTTCAAGTTGCAAGGTCAGCCATAACCCCAAAAAAAAATAATCCTCCAAACTCGTGCTCTGTATACAACCAACAACAACTTTCGTCACCCTCCATTCAATTTCGTCATCCTGTCCATTTCGGTCGTCTCTTCCCCCGGGGTTTTCGGGGGATCTTCACCTTGGGATCTTCACAGGTAGGGTGGCTTCCAAAAGCCTTGAGGAATTCAGCTCATAGAACTCCTTCGCTTCTGTTGGTTTTCGGTGGAGGAGGATCTTCACCCCCGTTTTCGCGGAGCTTCTTCCAAACGGTCCCGAAATGTTTGTTGAAACGAAACCAAAAAAATACATGAATTTTTGGTGCCCTAAGACTCACGGGTAACCCTGCGAACAAGAGGGGTTTGGATGTGTTTTTGCAGGGGTCTTTGTTGGATCTCCAGGTTCCCACCAGTGACTTGAGATCCCGGCTGATTCTTAGGGTGGGCTTTTTTTTTAAGGAAAAAGGTATGGGGATTCCTGGATTCCTGACCTCAGTTGTGTGCTTTGGCGTTCATTTTTGGGGTATCCTATTCCTACTGGTTGATGGGTCCACAAAATCCGGCTAACCACCAGGAAATGATGATGATACCCATTATTTATAGGGGTTTTAACCATCCCAGGTGGTTGTTTGGGATTTTGTCCATCAACAGTATTACACGGATTTTTCAATATAAGCATCCACTAGAGTTTATGAAATAAAAGCCCGGTTTTATCTTTTGGGTTTTAGTTCCGGCAGCGTTGGGTAGTCTCCAAAGATCGTCGGCACTACCAAAATCATCCCAAACTAACTCATATTTCCTAGGGCCCTCTCATGAAGGAGCTACCCAAATTTAAGGACACATAGAAAGTCGAAAGCTAAATACTGCAACAAGTTTGTTGTGTTTTTTTTCTGGACCCTTTTTTTGCCTCACCTGTTTGCAATCAACATCTATTTTTGACCTTCAGATATACAAATTGAAACTTTCACCTTGCCTCTCCTACCATCTAAGGTTGCTTCAACACACCGAACTTGAACACACACCCAAAAAACCTTTACCAACAGGCTATCAAGGGATTCCTGTCATAGTTGGAGAACAGCGGATTGCCGAACCGGTGTGCGATATCGGGGTGTGTTGTAATTTTCTTGGATACCAGAAAAGCTTTCACACTACATTCATCAAGCTGAAAACTCTGTAGGAATCCCACCCGTTTCTCAAACAGCTAAAAGCCACCCTTACTGTTGAAAGATGTCCTGAGCCAATGTGGATGCTTAGAAAACTCGTTGACTTCCTTGATGAGCCATCATTTGACTCAAAAAAAGAGAAACTATGAGACAAGAATAATCCATATATCAATAGGTTGAGAACCATTCCCGATGCTGAAAATAAGCCAACCAGTTGTGGATTCATATCCATAATTTCATATCTATCTGGATGTTTCCAAAAATAGTGGTACCCCCAAATCATCCATTTTTAATAAGGTTTTGATTTATAAACCATCCATTTTGGGGTACCCCAAATATTGGAAACACCCATCTCTAAAAAATTCCACCGCTTCAAGCTGCCGAAACTTTTTCGATCCAAGCTTCCATAGGTTGTTTGTTCACAGAGGTGCTAAGCCGATCAGATTGCGTGGCCGGGTCCATGGCATGTGGAATCTTGGCAAACAAACCTGGCCACCCAAAGAAAGGCTCCCAACAAAGGCAATCAGAGTTAGGAATATTTCTCCCAAAAAAATCCAGAACATGGGACTCATGTCCCATGTCCATTGGGACCCATAGGAAACCCATACTTACCCAGGGATTATGGGAGGGGTATGGGAGTAATGGGGGCGGGATTGTGGAATTTCCCTTGACAAAGGATTTGTCCTTTCAAAGGTGAGTTCCGGGGGTCGGGTTTTGGGAGTCATTCTTCATGTCAACTTGAGATTCCTGGAGGCTGGTCAAAGGTTCAAGGGGTTTTTCTTTGACAGCCTGAAATTGAGAAACTCCTCAACTAAACAGCATTGAATGTCCTTGACACTTCATGAGTGATTATGATTCAGACACTAAATCATTGATTGGGTTAGTTGATACTGTAGCCGCTTGGTGGGTTTTTGAGCCTGTTTCAGGCACAGTCTTCAGAAAGAGAAAAAACAAATCCAGGATCAGCCGCTCCCTGCATCCTTTCACAACCATCCTGGGGACCACCATTCACAACTTCACAACTCAATTATTTCTCCTTGGTGCTTCGGGGCCAATGCTTTTCAGCCAAGCAACGTGTATGAAGATCCGGGGAAGAATGAAGATACTCCACTTCAAAGAGGAATTTGCCTCCGTTATTTCCAGTGGTGATCTTGAAGGGATCTGCACTTACTTTCAAAATTTTGTTGTCCTGGCCGGCGCTGCCAATGATGGTCAAATTTCAATGGACTGACTCCCATTTCTACCCCACACCCGTTTTTTTTTGTAAGACTATGCTTGGGAGGATCATCCCTCGCCTAAGTTGTCAATAACCATGGTTAAAAAGTCCCCTTAAGTGGGGGGTGATCCTAACTACTGGGATTATCCTCCAAATGGTCCATGGTGGAGAAGGGCTTCATTTATTCCGGGATTCGCATCACCCCCAAGGTCAATGGTTGTTTTTGGTTCCCCTAAAAGGTGGGCTTGGTAGCATATAACCCCCCAGAAGGCAATATACAAGAGGTGTAGAAGTGGTATATACTGCCAATTGGGGGATTAATTACATGCCATCTACTACCTTTTACGGGAACCAAAAACAACCATTGACTGACCTTAGGGATTCAAGGTTTGTAAAAACTGGTGGCCAGTTCGAGTCGTTTGAAAGTTAGCTTCTTTCCCAATCGACTCTTTACCCCAACATTCTTAGACAAAGCCAAAAAAAAGATTACAACACTACACCCCGATCTCGCACACCAGTTCAGCAATCCACCGGCAACCCCAACTATGAAAGGATTCCCAGCTTACAGCCCGTTGCTAAAAGGTTGCCACGTTTTGTTTTGCAGTTCGGTGTGTTGAAAGAAACTTCCCCCAACTCCAAACTCATCATCTGCACCAGCCATCCTGCCATCCTTCAAAAACCACCGACTCTCCTTAGGCAAAGTGCCAGCCACATGCATGGCTTGTGTCAACCACTCGGCTCCAAATTTCGGGCTCAGTAACATTTCTTCCGTCCATGGGAACTGAAGACCATAAATCATACCTTTTGCCCGAGGTGCGTTTTGGGACCCGTGGACCCGTTGAACCAGGCGTGGCAACATCAACCGGGGTGTTTTTCTCCAAAATTCTCCCACGGAGTTTCACTCCGAGTTTTCCACCAATATAAAGTAGTAGATAAATGGGCTACAAAAGCTTAATGAATGCCTTGTTGTTGTTCTTGTTTTTTTTCCTAACTGTAAGGAATTTGTTGTTGACTTTTTGTTGTAATTCTTTGTTTCTGGCCTTTTGTTGTTATTTTTGTTGTTGTGTTTTTTTTGTTATTTGTTTCGGGAATCTTGGCCTCCAAACCCTCCAAACCTATGGAAAATCGATGCATCCGCCTGGAGCCAAGTTCTGATGATTCTTCATCACCTGTTCGATGGAGATCTGCGTCCATGTTGGCACTTCTCTCTTCATTTCCTCAGCGATTTTGGGCATCCCTGAAACTTTCAACAGCACACGCCCCTGACATTGGGCCGAGGGCCCCAAGAGAAAATTCATCTGAACCAACCATCCATTTTTGGGGCCTATGGTTCGTTTCAGGGAGTGTAGGTGTTTTTTTCGGGACATAGTGAATTTAAAAAATACCCCAGGATGGTGCAGGTCAATTCTTTTTGGGAGGGAGGGACAAAAACAGCATGATGGCATGTGATTTGAATTTCCTCTGAATCTTGCATCAAATAACAATTACAGTATTCTACCAGGGTTTATTTACTCATGTACAATTTGTACTCCTAAGGTTGCTAGCAAGTGTGCCATGGTGAAGGCTAGAAGGGCCACTTTTCTGTGAACAGCAGTCCTTTCTGTGCTGACTACTAGATACATTGACTTAGACTTTTTGGTGAAACATATTGGGACTATCTTGACAGCAATGGAAATCTTTCAAACTCTGATGGGAATGGGAATATTCCTATTGAACAGTGCATAGGGATATTCCGAAATAAATAGAGCAATTGTACTACCTTCTGGTATTTCCTAACATAGTTGGCGGGAATAAAGGGTCCATTTTCAATGGCTATGTCAGTTTACCGGAGTGTATAGGCCCTGAAATTTTACATAGCCCCTAAGAGATACAATTTCAAGAGGTAGCCAATTTTCCAACTCCTATTGTGCATGGGCGAGCCCTTGCTTTCAGGGATGATAGTCTTTCTGATCAATTTTCCACCGTACCAAAAAGTTTGTTTTAAGACCTGCCCGCAAGTATGTTTGAACCACCCCTCAAAAAAAAAAACTGTGCTACTACTGTGCTGTTGTAACATTGATGTTTCTCTTGTCCCAAAAAAAAGAAACTGTTCGAATTCTGTCAAAGTCACCGCCTTGCATCGCTTCTGGATACGCCACTGTGCCTCCTCCACACCCGCAGGTGGGCCATTGTCCTCCTCCTCCTCATCCAGTGGCGCAGCAGCACGCCGAGCCAATTCTTTGCCAGAGATTTGAATGCTGACCCAACCACTGTTGGGTCCTGTACCTTTCCTCGATTCATTTGAGATGAGGTGATTTCACCAATTTCAGGTACCTAAAAGGTACGATGGGTTTTCCCTTACATGAGCCTTGCATGCAGCTTATATAGGTTTGTACCTTCATTTGAGGTACCTTTTCAAAGTTTGGTGATGATTTGTTGTTGACATTTCAAACCGGGAGTTTGTTTGGTGGTGGATTTTTTTCGCGGAGATTACTTTTTCATGTGAAGGGATTCGGGGATGGATTTTTTGGAAGTTGAATCCGTGACGAATCCAAAAAAACAAAACCTTCTTTTGGTGGAAGAAATCCGGCGTTCACCAGTTGACTTTGGTGGTTTATCCCATTATTTACAAGGTTCTTTTACATCCCAGGTGGTTATCGCCGGATTTCTGAACCATCACAAGTGTTCACTGGGTCACTCTCCACATCTTCCATGGTGAAACAATTCGTGAAGTCCGTACTGCGGAATGGATTTTGAAAGTTGAGTCCCTCACATAAGTTCCAGTCATTCTAAATCCAAATCTTCATTGTGAAACCAAAATTGCGAATATTTTTCGGAAAAAAATCAACCAAGCATCACTATCTCATAGTGTAATCGACCATTCTCCAAAAATTCGATCTCTCTAACAAGCGCTCCATGCGACAGCCTTCCTTCTTTTTCAGCAGACTTCAATTCTTTGCCTGCACGCACCAAAATGCCCCCCTTATCGGCGCCACCCACGATTTCCCAAAAGAGCCCTTGTGTCATTGTCCTTTCAACAAGACAGGGTCCCAGGGTCCACTGTACGAGCCAATATAGCTTCAGTGCGACACACCACTGGCTTCAAAACATCCAAAATGAAGGTCACTTGGAAGCCAAGAAAAATCACAGACCTGTGTTACATCATTCAGAGGAAAACCTGATCTCAGTGTATCATTTGCCAAGTAAAACGTTTTTGTGTGGCATGATTTATGATATACAAAAAAAGTCTTCGTTTGCGCTGCATCATTTGTCCAAGAAAGTTGCACTGGGGCAGGGTATAGATTCCATACAGCTGCATCCACCCGCTTCCTTTCACCCGTTCGTTGTTCTCACATCCGCATCAATCCGCAAATCTTGAACCTTCACCCATACAAATGGGTGAAGGTTCTTCCGCGTGAAGGAAAGGAAGCAACCATGGTAAGATTCACACCTCTTCTGGGTGCTGGTCTTACCCAAAGCTATTCCAGCACCCATCAAATTGTCGCCCCGAGGCGCTGCCTCTTGCTAAAGAGATTCATACTGACAAGCCTGGCACCCGAAAACAAGGTTTGAAGTGTGTATACACCAGGGTAAAAAGTAGATGGCACAGTTAGCATGTATTGGATTGTATTGGTTTATATAAGCCCTGTATTAACTTTAACCTACCTTTTGGGGACTGTTAGCCATGTACAAGATGTTTAACTTTCAGTGTGTACAACTGCATAATCGTCTGTCCACAAGATTCGTGACACACCAAAGTTCCACCAAAACCTCCTTGCCACGAACAGAAAATCTGATCCGCCTCCATCTGGAGGCTGTCAATTCGATGCAGGTATAGGCTTCAAAATCGTAATGAGGGAAGGTCCCCCTCTTAACCCTGCAGGTTAGCCGACGTAGCCATGATGCAATCTGGAGAACAGTATCATCCCTAGCGTAACCCCAAGCACCCAGGCTTCCTTCACTGCTCACAAAGTTGATAGAAATGGGGTTCAGGACTGTATAATGGATATAGCTATTGGATCAAGAAGGCAAGGAGGCGAGTAGAGATGTTTGCACATGAAGGCACATAGGGGGCGTGTAAACAAACAAACTTAGAATTCAGTGCATCATCCATCTTAGAAGTATCCTTCAGCACGATCCAATGCAACACAATACCCACCCTTTTAGAACACTCTTGGTCGTCACGGCCAAAAATGGTCCTTCAAATCATTCAATCCTTCATCTGTCTTTGAGATCCAGGCTGTTATTGCAAAAGACACATTTTTGATCAGAACTTGTATCAAGCAAAATCGAAATGGTATGAAATGGAATCCAAATCGTATGAAATATGCAACCTGTTTCTCGTAAAAACAGAGACTGGGACATGGAGTAGAAGAAGTGTTATGCCTTGAATCTAACCCAACAAACAGTCCAAAGTGAGTCGGTTTTAGCAAACTCTATCCCCGGATCGCCTTTAAAAATGCAAAGGCATCATCCTGGGTCAGTGGGAATTCAACCATCCTGGGTGGGGTGGGAATCCAAAATCATACCCAACTCATCACACCAACAAAAAACGACCTGCGCAAAACGTGCCTGGAGCCTCGTGATCCACTTTGACCAACTTCAAGTTTTGGTCTCCAAACTTTCCACCTTCATAACGGGTCTTGAAACTGCAGGTGAAATTGTAAAACACTTAGCATGCAGCTCAATTCTTCGATTCACAGCTCTTTGATAGCTCAACATTTTTTCACATCTTGCAGAATTTGCAACAGTCATTTATGTCATTTTCATTAGACCAGCACACCTCAACATTTTGTTAGGGTGAAGCTGCAGGAGTGTCAGAAACCACTTCGTGGAGAAATTGGATCACTCCTTCGTGGCCATTTTCAGCGGCCAAATGTGCTGGCAACTGTCCATCTCCATCTGCAGTCTTCAAGGTCTCAGGAACGACCTGGTGCAGAAATTGGACCACGCCTTCATGGCCATTTAGAGCGGCCCAATGTGCAGGCAAGTCTCCATCTCCATTTGCAGTCTTCAAGGTCTCAGGAACGACCTGGTGGAGAAATTGGAGCACGCCTTCGTGGCCATTGTGAGCGGCCCAGTGTGCTGGCACCCATCCATCTTCATTTGCAGTTTTCAAAGTCTCGGGAACGACCTGGTGCAGAAATTGGAGCACGCCTTTGTGGCCATTTCGAGCGGCCACATGTGCTGGCATTGCTCCATCTCCATTTGCAGTCGTCAAGGTCTCAGGAACGACCTGGTGGAGAAATTGGAGTACTTCTTTTTGGCCATGCACAGCAGCTACATGTGCGAATGATTGCAGACTGTTGCTTTGGCGCAACTCATTGTATGGCATCTTCCTTAGCAAGTCCTGGTTGCCCAAAGCGCATGCCCACTCAATTTTGCCATAGCCCTCTGAATTTGCGGCTGGCAGTAGCGGCTCCGCAAGGTACCTCAAGCGACGATCTAGAATGACTATTGTGACAGCCACAGCGAAAGTACAAGCACCGGCAACTGCAAAACTGGCCACATAGAAGTGTGGCTTGTGCGGGTTCGTGTGGATGCTGTACCAAACAAGGATTGAGCCACCAGCAAGTTCCATTGCTCTCCAGATGATCGTGCACAGTTGGATGTGAAGTAGTTGTTGCAAACTCACATCATTTCCCACCAACATGGGCACTGAGAAATATTCTAGCACAGTGAAAAGGATGGAATCTGCGGCAAACACTGACTGCCACCCAAAGTACCACTTGGACATTGTCCATATGACAAACAGTTCCAACAGCATCAACGGAGGCAAGTAAAATTGACAGCTCACTGTCATGTCAGCTGCTGGTCGAAGACTTATGCCAATAGCTGCCAGAACACAAATGCGGGCAAAAACGTCGAGGCTCTGCAGAGCTTTCAGCTGAGTGGTCGTCAATCCTCCAGGTGGTGGCTCCGCCTTTGTCTGTGGAAGAAGTTCCAAAGAGATGACGTTGAGGGCCTTGCCAATGCTGTAAGACGAAAAAATAATGGACGCAATGTTGATGAAGGTGCTGAAGGGACCTGGAAGGGAATTCGAATGTTCCATGCAAAACAGCGTGTACATCTGAAGCAAAGCCGATGGGAAGCCTTCCACAACACCATTGAAAGCAGTTTCGACCTTCCACTCCCGCTCATACTTCTGTGGGTCTTTGTAAGCTGCATGGGCGGTAAGGAAAGCCTCTACCTGCAGCATCTGAAGGATTCCACTCTTCAAGCCTGGTTTCAGCTGCCCATTTCGATCTCGTTTTTGGTAATAAAACTCTGTAACTTTTCCTGCAGGATCTTTGTGGTCAGGTGGTGCCAAAGCCCAGCTGTTTCGCTTGTACAGAAAGCAGCAAAATTCAGAGACCACCGGTATGGCTAAAGTCAAAGGTCCAAAAACTTTCCAACCATGCCAGCAATAAAATGACGCCATTCACATTGTCCAAAGTCACGTCAATGGCCATGAAAATGGCACCTTGCAGAATTCCAAGGCGGACTTTGAACAGCTCATCAATGCCCATGTCATCTTCGACATCCATCAAATTTTTGTATCCTCTGTCTACCGCATGAGAACAATGACGGTACAGCAAATATCCCAAAAGAAAGGTGGCGAGTAGAACACCAGCTATGCAAACCAGCTTGTCTTGCAGCTGTTCCCACAACATTTCGAATATATTCACCAAAAAATCTTTGCTCCATCTCAATAGTGACAGGATATGATGGCTTTGATCCTGCCAAAATAATGCATCTTCACCAAGAAAACATCTCAACTGTTCCACACTGAACTTCTTGCTACAGTTGGACCTGAGACTCGAAGCACTTGCACTTTGCAAGGCCAAAATGGCCGTCCATGTCAGTATCTGAGGGACAAAAAGCAAATTCATCTCATGTCGTCATTGAGACTTGAACCAAAATCCTGAGTGACAACCAATCGGCAGAGGCATCACATGCTGCCAGCATACGTTCTCAAATCACGTGCTTTGCATTTTTTGCCACCTTTTTCACAAGTCGATCTCAAAAATCCACCTCAAAAAAAAGGATGGACAAAATTGAGGGAACGAACCGAAAAAAAAAGATAGACAAACACAGCAAGTATGCACCAATTCAACATTTTAGAAAGGAAAAATCCATGCAACACCGACCTTTCAACATGAACCTGTGCAGGTGTCGGTGGACCCGAACCTCCAGAATCCACAGTGTCGGGGAGCATCTGGTGGTTTAAACAACACCTCCTGGCCGGATTTTTTCCAAAAGCTGTCAGGTTTGTTTGGAGATCTTTGGAGGCCCATTGTTTTGGATGGAATTTGGAAGTATATCCAAAAATTGGCCCCTGAAACTAACAGCCAAAAACACCTGAAAAGTCGGCCAGGTGTAAAGACCCAACAAAGAAAACGAATCATCTTCCTACCATCTTCAGGGGCGAAAATGCTGTTAGTTTCAGGGAGGGTAGTTCATGAACTTTCAGAATCCTAGGCCCAAGCGGTTGTTGCCGAAGCCATTTCTCCGGCATAAAGCACTCTTTTGTTCATCGATGTACGAACTCTATCTACCCTGTGATCTTGAGGATTCTGGGGTTCCAAAACGCTCCTCAGGGAAGTAGGAAATGCATCATGCCTGGCTCCAAATCGCTCCCCCAATATCACAGGCTTTTTTGTCCTTTGCTCCATGATACGGCTCTAATGCCGCTGTACACTACCTCTACGATGTGTAAGTGACCCAATATCACAGGGTAGCTATGTTGTTCACCTTTTTTTGTTTCAAGAAAGGTAGCCTTTCCGAATGAGACAAAGAAAAAGTTGGTGGATGGGGCGAAAAAATGGTGCTATGGTCAAAATCCTGACATTCTTCATTTGGACTTCCTATCATTCAAATCGGCAAGGACTCCTGATGCTAATAGCTACTACCCTTCCTCGCATAAACATGGAAAAAAGTGAAAAATGGATGTATCTACAATAGGATCCTTACCTTTCAAATATCCCGCCATTTTCCACTGAACCATCAGAGTTTCAGAGTATGATCGGCTGCCTATGAAACCAAGGGTCGAGTTGTAATTGCGAAATTTCACGTATCTTCCTGAAGACTCGGGTCCCGCAAAACATGGTGGAAAAACTGGAGGATGGTTTTGGGAAGACACTCATCCTCAATTGCCATGGTTTTTCCTCATGTTTCTGAGAAGTTTCACCGCTTCCCTTGGGGACGACTGTTTTGTTAGCAATGGAGCACTACGTACGTAGCACACTCGAAACGCTCGCAACACCGTTCCTCGTCAAATGGCCCACTTTGAAACAAACGTCGTGGCACTGGTGGCACGGTTTTTGTGCGACCCATGCTTTGGGCACGTTGTGTTTGCTTTGTGCTTAGTATGAAACATTCTTGTACCATGTTGTACCATGCCAAAAGAACTGAACAAAACAACTTAGATTGAATGAAATCCATGAAATCCACTAAAATTGCACTAAAATCATGGAAGATCAAAATGCATCAAACGTGTGTTTCCTGCGGTTTTCTTTCCTGTGGAATATCTCACAACATCCGTGACCTCTCAATTTCGCCGCTCAGGTTGAAGGTCGTTTCGGTGTCCATCTTTATGTCTCCAAAGGTATGGGAAGAACCAACAGAAGTGACCCAGGAGGATGGTAATGCCTTGGATCCCAAGCTTTCCCGTTACACGGAAAATCACCCGGGTTTTCAATGAAAAAACATGGTCAGCAAAAGCTTAAATTCAAGATGCCAGACCAACAAGCAACAACCAGATTCTCGGCGGTGTGGTCATTATTGGTCAGGAAATACAGCACTTGGATGAATCCAACTGTTGCGAAAAACCTGGGCCGAGAGTGCATGATGGGCCTGACTAGTATTGATTCAATGACTGGACCACTGGATTCTGCCAAACTAAAACACCCAGGAGCACAACGTAAAGGAAGATGGCAGCCACGACGTTTAAAACATGATCGACGCATTTGTACCGCAACGGCCGCCAACAGCACCTTGCAATAAAGCAAAGAATGCTGAGGATCAGTAAACCCAGACCCATGTAGTTCGCAAAGCCGACCATAAGGTAATGCACGGCTCCTCCATGGTTGCTAACCAAAAACAGCAAAACACTTTGAAGAAACACAACAACAATTGGTCAAATATTTGACGTTTGGCGCCTCTTGGAGTTTGCAAGACCAGCCAATGGAAAACTGCATGATCAAAAATGCCCCAAAGCAAAGGACACGAAGAGACCATGTATAGTTTGTAAGGAAACAAGTGCGGTCCCAAATGCCGGAGAATGGATGCTCCCAGCACCGTTCTGCAAACCTCTTCGAATTCACTCTCGCTTCCTTAGATGTGATCAACACTGCCAAGTGAGCAACAATGTCACCCTCCAAGAAAACTGCATGCCAGTTTTGTCACATTTTGTGAGAACCTGTTTTGGACTTCCATCCTTGGTGACTGCTGCCACGCTTCCAAACCAAGCCCGAATGCAGCGCGCGATAACTTCTCTATCACACAAATCTCCAGTGTCAACATGGCCGGCGGAACAGCAGTAACACTCAGCTTCTGCTAGCTGAAAACGCAAGAGTCTTTCTTGGAAGCTTGCGATGCTGCGAAAATGCTTCCGAAACATCATGCACGCGATGTATGTGAAGGAAACAAACCAAACACTGATGAAAACATAATACATGGCTATGCCAAAGTAGTATTTCTCATAGTACTCCTCGTCATTCTCGTAGTCAAAGTTCCAGCTTGCTGCCTGTATCCCCACCGAGACGGCAGTGCAGACCAAACACCATGTGAACAAGGAGAAAGCACAGGTGCCCAAAAAGATGGGCATAATTCGGATACGAGAATTGTTCTCAGGGTTGCATCGCACAAAGGCAGCCAGCTCAAAGATACACCACAATCCTCGGTATGTATGTATGTATGTCTGTCAATCTGTGTGGCTGGCTGGCTGTATGCATGTATGTATGTATGTATGTATGTATGTATGTATGTATGTATGTATGTATGTATGTCTGTAAGTATGTCTGTATGTATGTATGTAAGTAGGTTAAGTTAGGTTAAGTTAGGTTAAATTAGGTTAAGTTAGGTTAAGTTGGGTTAAGTTAGGTTAAGTTAGGTTAAATTAGGTTAAGTTAGGTTAAGTTAGGTTAAGTTAGGTTAAGTTAGGTTAAGTTAGGTTAAGTCAGGTTAAGTTAGGTTAAGTCAGGTTGAGTTAGGTTAAGTTAGGTTAAATTAGGTTATGTTAGGTTATGTTAGGTAGTTGTGTTAAGATATGATATGAAATGTGATGTTATGTATGGTACGTATGTTATGTATGGTATGTATGGTATGTATGGAATGTATGTATGGAATGTATGTATGGTATGTATGTTATGTATGGTATGTATGGTATGAATGCATGGTATGTATGGTATGTGTGTCCGGTATATATGTATGGTATATATGTATGTATGGTAAGTAGGCATGGCATGGCACGGCACGGCATGTATGTATGTATGTAGGCTGCAACCTGCAACAAACCCTGGATAAAACGAACCTGCAGCCTGCAAAGCTGGAAAAACCCTCCCTAACGCTACCGGCCCGGAGGCTTCCGGGGACTAGTCCGCAGGGTTGGTCCCCAGTGATCAGCTGGTTTTTAAAGGAAAATATTTCCCGCACCAACATGTGAGGGAGGTCCAAACCATATTTGAAACAGCTTCCACGAATTCAGTTCAGAATCGTTTGTCATAACTAGGGTCCCACAGCAGTAGAAATTTCTTCGACCTCTTCCTCAGTGCATTATGGCAATGCTTCAGGTTCGTTGACATCAAAACTATGCAAGAAAACATGGAGGTCAGTCATTGTCATAATTGAAAAAACGACGCTTGGGAAATCACCACCAACCGTAGGTGTGGGGAAACCCCGATACATGTTTTCCACGACAAGGAAATGATTGTTTCCTCGGCACCTGCGGCCTGGCTGCTTTCATAAATCAATGGGTGTTTCCTTAAAATGGTGGTACCCCCCATTTCACACCCCAAGTCATGATCATTTTTAGTAGGAAAACACCCCATGGGTTTGTTGGGGAAACCCACCATTTTAGGAAACATCCATATATAGATATGCATATGTAAATACAAATATACTAAAATACAATATCATATTATATCTATAGATCAGATTCATTATATTTGAGAGAGCATGTTTCACTGAAAATACAAACCTCTGAAGTCGTTTGCTGCTGATTTACCCAAGCCACCATGGCCTGAAGTAGCAAAAAATCGACCAACTTCAAAAGTATTTTGGAGCGGTTTTTAAAATAACCAGTTCCAACCCGCAACTACTGAGGGTATGTGTGACACTTGGTTAAAAAGTCCAAATTCTTTCCGTTTTTTTCCACAAAAAGTCCAAGTCTCAGGGTGGCACCCAAACTCAAAATCCCTTTCGCCTTCTTCTTTGGGTCTTCTTGGTCGATGCACGCAACGTCCAGGAATATTTTTTGCGAGGAGGGCCAAAGGAGGATGGTGGGAATGAAAAAGCATGTGCCAAAAATGTTGCCCCAAAGCGGTGCAGTACCTCTGTTGTTGTTGAATCATCAGGTGGACAGAAGTGAGAAACAGCTGAAATACTGGAAATACCTGTCATGGAAGACAACTTAGCAACAATTGCAAGGCGCTTTCTCAAGCACCAAAAATAGTTCATGGTTTGGAATTCATTCTGCAGCTACTATGATAACCCCGTTTCTGGGCGTTTCCAAGGATTCCAAACTCAAAAATACTTGGTTATCAACCAAGTATCCAAAGAGTGGCAGGACCCCGTAGAAACTGAGGGCACTTCCAAGACAGGCCGCCAGTGTTCCGATGATTGCTGCAGCTGTTCCGTTCTTCAACAAGCTCAAGGTCGATATCTTCTGCCAGGCTTCCCCACGCCACGAATGGGACCAAAACTCCGCAACGGCATCCTGGAAGTCGACAGGAGCCACTGGCGGGGTTACCATGGTGGGAAAATGGGGATCGTTTGCAAAACTGACCAAGGTCCTCTGACTATGTTCGTTCAATTGCGGCGGTTTGAGGTTTTTCTGGGTAGGAATTCTGATCGCAACATCGACCAAAAAAGATCGCGAAAAAGCCAAGTCTCAATTGGCCGACTCTTCTGGTGCAGGCGTCTCAGAGTCTTTTCCTGCTGGGACGGATGGAGACGCAGAGCTGCACCAAAACCATGCAGAACATGCCGAACGGCAATGCCTCTCACCATGTCCTCACCAATCGGTTGCATCCGTGCTAACAAGGCAGCCATCCTGTCATAAAGGTCAGGCGCCTCCTGCGCCTCCTGGTGCAAAACTGGGTCGCTATAGGTCCATTTTCACCCCACCGTTAAAAAAAAAAAATTGGGGAAACCTAAGTCTGAAACATCACAGTCTTAGGAAGCCAACAAAACAATTGAGGTGATCACTTGCGCCCTCTCCTGATTTTCCTCAGTTTCCTCACTTTCCAAATGTCCAGAACTGCCTGCGCTTCCAGAGCTTCGATGACCAGGACTACCTGCACTTCCCCCCGTGCTTCCTGGGCTCATCCTGGAAGATCGCTCCGCATCTGGCCTTGTCAATCGTAGGGCCCGTTTTGGAACCGTTGGTGGGGCCACAGTTTTGCTAAGTGTCCCTTACAAAACGTCCGATTGCCAAAGGGCTGTTTCATTAGAACAAATTCACGCTGATATTGACCATTTCCCGCCCACTGACATTGATATTGACGACTTGAATTCCGTGAGGGCCGGGCCCACGCCAGGTGTTAGACAAGAGGCGCATGGGTCTCATCAGGCACTTCGACATCTAGTCCACTCAGTTCATCGTTGGCATCATCCGCCATTGGACAGTTTTGTGAGGGTTTCTTGGCAAAACAAGATGGAAAAAGACGAGTTCTCATTGCTTCCTCTCCTGTTTCCTACGTTGTCTTCTTGGAGGTTTGAGCTAATCAGAATGTTTTAGATTCGTAGATGGTTCTTGGCCTTGGAATGAGCTTGCTACCATCACCAATCTTGAACCAGAGTCGCAAACAAAACAAACAACGGATTTGCGTGTCGAAATTCATGGATTGCTTTCGGAAAGTTCCAATCATTGTTGCCTCACAAAAATCACCGAAAAAGCAACAGGTTGCCAAGAAGGAATCAGAAATACACATCACGACCAATACATGACATCTGGAAGCCGTGGTGCAATTTTCGAGATCCGTGAAACGGGGCCTTGGGCACCACATGAGAAGCCGTGGCAGGGTGACCGTGGTTCCTGACCGTGGCAGATGGTGGAGCTTGGAGATTCAGCCATCTGCTCAAAGAGAACATACCTCAGCCATCAATCAATAGCTGTTTCTGGTTCTAAATTGCCAGGTGATTATATGCTACCGATCCCACCTTTTTTTTCGGAAACCAGGAAACTCCATTGAATCAACCTGGTTAAAGCATCACAATACAAGGGCAATACTCCTGGCCCCTACTGTCCAGAAGTAATTCTTCGCTTAATGGTCTTCCCTTGAGATGAAACCCAACGTGATGACCGCAGCCAGTGGTGCATATGTATATATTCATAATATGTGTGTGTACTGCAAATAATTTCACATACCACATCCTTAATATACAGTTTTGTATTATATTTGCGTTGAATGTTTTGAGGGGTCCACAGACAATTCTGAGATTCCGAGAACGTGGGTTTTCATTACAATAAGATCGACTAAATGAAATATTTTGAGTTTCAATTGAAGACAAATTTAGGAGAATTGGTGATTGATGGGTGCACATCCCCAAGCTTTGTTCTCATAGTTCATCTTTCCGACTCACCTGCTTCCAATGCCAAGTCACATCTTTGTAGGGACTGCGAAACCCACCACCTCCGACAGGAGACTCCTGGAAGATGACTAAAAACGCACAGCAGAAGCTGAAGGTAGATAAATATCCGCCGACCCGAGTCGGCGTGACTAGGAAATATCTTATGCAGGATCCAAACGGCGCCGACGGATCCTAATCCTAGCCCAAATCCAAAATCCAAAATCCGAAATCCAAAATCCAAAATCCAAACGGGGCCGTTTGGGGCCGCCACAAAAAGAACGAAGACTAACCCCGAAATCCAAAATCCAAAATCCGAAATCCAAAATCCAAAATCCGAAATCCGAAGTCCAAAATCCAAAATCCAAAATCCAAAATCCGAAATCCAAAATCCAAATCCAAACGGGCCGTTTGGGGTTTGGATTTTGGATTTTGGATTTGGTCGGGCCGGGACCGGGGGCGATGGCCCTGTAGCAAATGAAGATGTATGGCCGTGCTGGCCACCTGAATTTGGCCTAGTTGGAGGCGCACAAGCTTGCAACCGAAAGGTTGCAGGCTCGATTCCCCCCACGAGCGGTCCAAATTGGGCACCGATTTCCGGCGGAGGGGTTTTGCCGGAAATCGGGGCTCGATTTCCAGCCGGAAATTGGGGCCCAATTTCCGGAGAAACTGCAAGCCAGGCGGCGTTGTTCGAAACGTTGGGTTGGCTTCGCGCGGCGCCGACCATGTGTGTAAAAGCAAAGGATGTCAACATCACGTGGTTTTTATGTAAGCCTTCAAAATATACATAAACATATATTTAGATATATATATATATATACGTTATATCCAGCAGTATATTCAGTTCCTTTTCTCAGCTATCAACAATCCCTGGTCCAATGCAACAAATCTCCCAGGTCGGCGGCTGACAGGCGCTAGCCTGCTTAAATAAATATGTATATACCTGGAACCCAAATGATCTCTATTTTTGAAGGTCAACCCCCCAAAACAAGGCCTTTTCCNCAAAACAAGGGGTCGATTTGTCATATATATATATATATATATATGTATATATAAGAGCAAGTTTGATAGTTTGATCAATGCCTCAATTTATGACCCAAAGATACCGCTGAAGGACTCAAAACTGATGAACAAGTGAGAAGAAGTTCAGGTTACCCAATCTGAAATCAACAATATCAAGATCAACCCATGGTCTCTAGGTGAATGAAATCAACATGTCACCAACCTGGATGCGAAAAGGTGCAGGGATTCCATTACTCTCCACTATTCCCGTCACCATCTCCTGCAGGTGGCCAAGAAGGTTCCAGTAGTGGAAGACGTTGTCACCAAAAGTAGAACATGGCCATGAACTCTCTAAATTCCAAACAAATTTTCTTTGAACTTGCTAAGTTGAAGTGATGGGTTGATGATCTCTTGAGAAGTTTCGAAACCGTACTCGCTTCACGAGAAGGTTTTTGTGCAACAAACGGAAGGGATCTAGCTCACAGAGGCCGAACGACACCGTCGTCGGCATGGCCGGCGTCGCGTCTTTATCCTCCAGATCATTGGGCCAAGATCCCATATTAACTCCATGTGACGGCAATCCTTACTGAACATGTCAGACACCTGGCAACAGACCTTGCCGCTGGAGTGGGAAATTGATGGAAATTGCATCGAAGCTAAACTGCGGACCTGGTTTTGGTGAGGGAATGAACGCAGGGCTGGTCCAGCTGGTCCAATCAGCGAAAAAACCGCAGCAAAATCATTGTGAACGCGAAAATCGACTTCCGCCCCAGTATAAAGCAGCGTCGTGTGCAGACAGTCTGCTTGTCTGACGGCGTTTCATGGCACTAGCAAACCTGGGATGGTAGAGACTTGGGCAACAAATGGGTCGACTGCCAAACTTTGGGAGAACTATTTCGGGACCTAGCTTTCGGAGGACAACTTCAACAGCGGCGTCCGCGCGATTGGCAAGACTGCGGTTGCTCCCAAGACAAACAAAACTACCTCTGCGTAATGGCTGGTGTCGAAATTGAAAAATAATCTGCCAATGAACATGGAATGTCAAATCAACCATCAGAAAAGCGTCGCTACCTACAAAATTGTAGCTTGACTTTTTTGCACTCCACAGTCTTTACTTACGACCGTTTTAGATCATGGTCGCTGGTAGCTGTCCCAAAGTTGTAATTGTGGCATGGCCGCCTTTGTTGTAGAAATCTGGTCTCAGCTTGGGAGGACACTTTTGGGACCTTGCCAGTACAACTTCAACAGTGGCGTGCACGCGATTGGGAAGACGACGGTTGCTCTCAAGAAAATCAAACCGGTGTCTGCATAATGGCTGGTTTCGGACTCGAAACATATGCGATTGGCCATGAAATGTCAAATCAAAGATAATAAAAGCCACATCCTTCCGAACGCAAGATAAACCTAATTCCTGTTGATCAAACAGGGTTCGCCACTAAGACCGTTTCCCAGGGTGCTCCTTTGCCCACGGAGCATTCCAAAATTACGATCTTGCATGGGATTGGTTGCAGTCTGAATCTGAGCATCTCTTATTGTTGTTCTTTTGTTTTTTGGGAGTATTTGTGTGGCTTGTTGAATATGGGCAAGCAATCCATCGGCAAACTTTGCCACATGTCAGGCCACCCGCTGTTACAAAAAGCCCGAACTTTTGGGCTGGGACCCCCCGCCCCCCCCTCGAATAAGCATAACAGATTTCAATATACGTTGCCATCTCACACAAAGAGTTGTATGGCTCATTCGGGGGGGAGGGGGGTCCGAGGCAAAAAGCCCGGCTTTTTGTAACGGAAGCAATTGTGAGCAAGGCCTCTACGCATGCTTGTGGAATGGGCATCTATTTTTATTTCATACGTCGCAGTATCGTTTCATTTGATGGACATGACACAGAATCTTAATTTGTACCCTGGGACCCTAGCAAGGTCCACATCTTAGTGTCAACTCCTGTCAAACTGTTGGCTATCTACAACTTTGCATCTTCTCTTTTTTGCACTGCACAATCTTTACTTAGGGCTGTTTCAGACCATGGTTGCTGGTAGCTGTCCAAAAGTTGTAATTGTCACATAGCTTTCTTCGTTGCAGAGGTCTGGTTTCAGCTTGGGAGGACAGTTTTGGGACCTTGCCAGTACAACTTCAACAGTGGCGTTCGCGTGATTGACAAAACTACGGTTGCTCCCAAGACAAACAAAACTACTTCTGCATAATGGCCAGAATCGAACTCGAAAAATTTGCCATTGGCCATGATATGTCAAAGAAAGACAATGCAAACACGACTCAAAGCTGGATTGCATTCGGAAAACTGGTCGCTACCTACAACTTTGCAGCTTCACTTTTTTGCACTGCACCATCTTTACTTAGGACTTTTGTAGACCATGGTCGCCAGTAGCTGTCCAAAAGTTGTAATTGTGGCATGGCCGCCTTTGTTGTAGAAATCTGGTCTCAGCTTGGGAGGACACTTTTGGGATCTTGGCAGAACAAATTCAACAGTAGCGTCCACGAACTCAAAAAATATGCGATTGGCCATTAAATGTCAAATCAAGGCAACTCCACACAAACCCGTCGCTGTCTACAATTTTGCGGCTTCACTTTTTTGTACTGCGCAGTCTCCCCATTTTAGACCGTGGTCGCTGGTAGCTGTCCAACAAGTTATAATTGACCGATAGCCTGCATTGTTGTAAATACCTGGTCTCAACTTGCGAGCAAATTTGGAGACCTGGCCAGTACAACTTCAACAATGGCGTTCGTGCGATTGGCAAACAAAACTATCTCTGCATAATAGCTGGCTTCGAAACTTTAAAAATGTATCATTGGTCATAAAATGTCAGATCAAAGATAATAAAAGCCACATCCTCCCGAATACAACATAAACCTAATTCCTGT